>ML677379.1:14575647-14700532 GCA_007922305.1 Dermatemys mawii | reverse complement strand
ATTCTCTCTGGGAGTGGAGGTCCCAGGGGGGTCCAGAGAGAGTGGGCTCCCTGAGGGGGCCCACGGCGAGAGATAGGTGTGCTCAGGCTCAGAGAGGTGCGGTTCCAGGAGGTGCAGGGGCTGAACCCCTGAGAGAGTGTGGACCCCCCAAGAAGGGCTGTCACACTGAAGGGGGTTCCCCCCAGGGACTGCACAGGGCCAAGAGTGGGCATGACCTGTGAGTTCATGGCACTCACCTAAACACAGAGGGCTGTTAAATGAATAAAGTGAACAAATTGATTGTACCTTTAATAGGCCTTTCCCCAAGAGAATTAGAGGATCATCCCTCCTACGCCCAGGTTCTCTAAGGGTTGCCATTTGGCTTGACAGAACTCGGGAATCCCTCCACACCAGGCTGCAGGAAAGCCTTGTCTCCAAGCCTTCCATGACAATCAAGGAGCCTCAAGAACAAAAGGAAGTTGAACAGTTATAACATACGGGAAGGGCTTCAGGGAAGATGACAAAGTGAGGGGGAAGGAGTGAAAGGGTGGAGATGGCTTCCTCATTTGAGAGGAAAGCAGGGACCATTGTGAAGCATCATGTGCAAGTGCTCAGCGGGAAGAGCTGAGCTGAGCTCAGTGGCGAGGACAGGGACAGAAAGCAGAGAGGCAAACAGAAGAAAGAGCAGCAACATCCAGCTTTGAAGGACCGTTTAGAGACCCCACAAGTGACTGAAAGAAGCTGGTGGGATAGACGATGGTTCCAGGCTGCCGTTAAGAGAACTCAGTCAGAATACCTGTAGGCTTTCTGCATCCAGTGATGTTTGGTCCTCCAGGGCAACATCAAAGAACAGCTTGTTGATAATGTGTCTTTTGCTGACCTAGATGAGACATGGAAGAGGATGAGAATCACAAGTGTGAAAACGCAAGGAGAGCCTTTCCTGCTAGGCAGACAGCTACAATGGGAGAAGGTTACTCTCCTATCACAAGATGGTAATGTGTGTGTCTTGGTTCCCTCCCCACTCTAAACTCGGGGGGGGGGGGGGGGGAGTTTCATGCGGGTTCCCAAATCTGTGCCCCAAAGTCTATATTCCACCATCTTAGGTTAAAATACTTCCCCAGACACAAATTCCTTCCCTTGTCCTTGGATAGTATTGCTGCCACCACCCAAGCGATTTAGACAAAGATTCAGGAACAGGGCCACTTGGAGTTCCTATTTCCCCAAAATCTCCACACCCCTCACAAGCCCCTTCACCCCCTTTCCTGGGGAGGCTTGAGAATCATATACCAACCAATTGCCTTTAATAAAAGTACAGACCAGACCCTTTGGATTTTAGTGTCCTAAACATAATCAGGTTCTTAAAAGAAGACCTTTATTATAAAGTAAAAGAAGCACCTCCATAGAATTAGGATGGAGGGTAATTTTACAGGGCAATAAAAAGGATTTAAAACATAGAGGATTCCACTCTAGGCTCAACTTCAAAGTTACAAAAACAGGAACCAGCCTCCCTCTTAGTACAGGGAAAATTCACAAATTAAAACAAAAGATAATCTAACACATCTCCTTGCTATTATATCTAAAATTACAAAAATTGTAAGTATCATTTCAATAGGAGCTGGGTTACCTGCTTGCTCTCTCTCTTTGCCTCAAGAGGGAACAAAACAAAAAGCACAAACAACCCTCCCCATACCTCGCGCATAAGATTTGAAAGTATCTTCTTTCCCATGGGTCCTGCTGACCAGGTGCCTACTAGGTTAACTGAAAGGAGGGATCTTATGCTACCCTTAGCTGTATGTTTATGACAGTGTGGTATGGCTGGTGGGAGTCAGTTCACATGGCTGGCATCTCTATTGTGAGATCCTGCTTTGGATCTGTCACCCAAGCAACAAACTTGAGATTTAGTCATCACTCCAGGCAAGATCCTGGAATTATGACAGAAAGATTCAGGCATTTTGGAGTCAAGAGCAGCTTGTTCTCTGGCAGCTCAGGCCTAGCAGCTGATGCTGAGCTCACCCAGTGCCAAATTCAAACACAGAAGTACGTACTGCTCTCTGTATGCAGAGTGCAACAGCTCTCCCCACCTCCCCGTTACAGCCTTGTGTTTTAAGTATTATATGCAGTCATGACATCATCTAATTGCATAGTTACTGCTATATAAGATGTTATTTTGCGAGAACTCCATGGTAACCCAGAGATGTAAGAGGTGGTGAAGAATACAGGGAATCAACAAGTCAGGGAAGAAACAAGGGCCAAGACCTTGAAAGGAAAGAAAAAGACAGGAGCATACCTATAAAATTAACATGCTGGCTGTGAACTGACACCTCAGTGTAACTCAGCTTAGAGTATAGCCAATACAGCCTAGCACAGGGGTAGGCAACCTATGGCATGGGTGCGGAAGGCGGCATGTAAGCTGATTTTCAGTGGCACTCACACTGCCTGGGTTCTGGTCACCAGTCTAGGGGGCTCTGTATTTTAATTTAATTTTAAATGAAGCATCTTAAACATTTTTAAAATCTTATTTACTTTACATAAAACACTAGTTTAGCTATATATTATGGACTTATAGAAAGAGACCTTCTAAAAAGGTTAAAATGTATTATTGGAACGTGGAACCTTAAATTAGAGTGAATAAATGAAGACTCGGCACACCACTTCTGAAAGGTTGCTGACCTCTGGCCTAGCACAAGCCAAGACCCCCAGCCTTGACAATTACTATAACATGAGGCACAAGAACCAGACTAACAAGAAATATGGCCTTGGAGTTCATGCACTGGACTGAGATTCAGAAGAGCTGGGTTCAGTTTCTGGTTATACCTAGACTCCCTGGGTGACCTTGAAGGAGTCACTGAACCTGTGCGCCTTGGTTCCTTATCTGTAGAAGGGAGATAATCCTTCCTGTCTCCCATCCTCTGTCTTTTTTCCCCTATTTAGGCTGAGTGCTCCAGAGCAGGGACTGTCTCACTGTATATATATATATATATATATATGCAGCGTCCTGATCTTATCTGGGGAAACTAGGAAGTACTGAAATGCAAATCTCAGGCCTAGATTATTTCCTGGCTCCCCCATCCCTTTTCTTTTCCAGGAAGACAATTTAGTGCTAATGAAGTTTTGACAGTGTGCCCCAATCTGGCCTGGAGAGCCTTCGAGCGAGGATTTCAATCTCCATGGCCCATTCATTCTTTAGCCTCTCTGCTAGAGTGTAAGTAGTGACATCTAGCATAGTCTGATGGTGACTGAGAAGTGACAGCCAACCTCTGCATGCCATCAACGCCTCTGTGAGGCACCACTGGGCCCTCAGGCCTGAGCTCTAACACTGCTGGTAGACAGCACTGGGATATAGAAATACACTGTTTTATTCAGGCTAAAGGATTTACCTGGATTCTACACTGTGGACAAGTCCGACTTGGTGCAGTGTCGAACCACTGGATGAGACTGAGGGATAAAGAGAAAAAAATGTACAGTTAGTTGTTACAATTTAAGATCATCTCGTCTAAAGGTTGCCAACCAAGGGCTATATTGCTTACCTACCAGGAAGCAGAGGAATAATTTCTATCAAATGGAGGATGTTTGGGACATGCTTTAATCTCCCCAGGAGAACAGCATGTGGAGAAGAACGTCAGTCTCATGTTAGGAATTGGGTCTTCAGAGCACCTTATGAACTGTGTGATTATTGGCAGCAAAACAATTCACTTAGCTAGTCAGATCCAAAGGACACGGCTCCCCTTACCCGCCCCCCGCCAAAAACACACCATTGATCAAAGCAAGCCCCAGACATTCCTTTCAATAAAGTCAGTGACCATCCCCATGGTGATTCCTTTTGGGTTGGATGAGTGCACCCTGGTATACACATGTCCCCTCTGCCCCACTCACATTCAGTTGATCCCATAGAAAGGGCTCATGCCTCCAGCTCAAATACACTTACAAAGGAACCCCAGCAAAAGCATGGAATTGATTAGGATTGTTTCATCTTTAATGTGTTCCTACTGGAGCGCATGGACAAGCACTTTGTGTAGGAGCAACACAATGGTGTCATCTTTGCTGGAGAGGGCAAGAAAACCAAGACCACAGATGGGGAAGGGACAAGCATGAAGGAGGAGGGAGCAGCACCACATCAGAGTTCAAGAGCATTGCAAGTTGCAGCCCCATTTCACCACCCATTTCAAAGGGGTCGGCAACCTTTCAGAAGTGGTGTGCCGAGTCTTCATTATTCACCCCAATTTAAGGTTTCCTGTGCCAGTACTACATTTTAAGGTTTTAGAAGGTCTCATTCTATAAGTCTTTAACATATAACTAAACAATTGTTGTATAAGATATATAAGGTTTTTAAAATGTTTAAGAAGCTTCATTTAAAATTAAATTAAAATGTAAAGCCCCCTGGTCTAGCGGCCAGTGAGTGACACTGAAAATCAGCTCGGCACATGTGCCATAGGTTGCCTATCCCTGCTCTAGCTCATTCCTCCAACAAAGTGAAAAGTCAACAGAGAAAGCCCAAGCACCATACCCTTAGCTAGAAGAAGAGTCATCATGACAAGGAAGTTTGGGGGGGGGCGGGGGGAATCATGGAAGACTAAAGAGAACAGACAAATCACAACAGGTGGAAGGAAGAAATGAGACAAGACAGACTTGAACAGCAGAGGTGTTTTCTGCAAGGGAAGGAAGCTGCTAAGAGAAAAGAAGATATTCAGTTACCAGAGTTATTTGTCTGGCAGTCAAGAGAAACTCAGAAATAAGACTTCCCAGGGAGAATCATATGAGCCAGCAAGTGACACTAGGCCAAGGGTGGGCAAAGTATGGCACATGGGACCGTCCTGCCCGGCCCCTGAACTCCAGGCTGGGAAGGCTACCCCCAGCACCTCCCCTGCTGTCCCTTCTCCGCCCCCGCTACTGCGTGGGCAGAGCTTTAGGGGTCGGGGCTGCATGCTCCTGCGGGACAGAATGTCTGGCTGCCAGACATGCTGCTCTGAGTGGCGTGATAAGGGGGTTAGGGGCTTGGATAAGGGGCCAGGAGAAGAGGGGGTTGGAAGGGGCAGGGGGGGCATTCAGGGGACAGGGGGGCTTGGATAGGCAGGGGATTCCAGAGGTCTGTCAGCGGGCAGGGGTGTGGATAGGAGTCAGGGCAGTCAGGGGATGGGGGGGTGTTGGTGGGGTCCTGGAGGGGCAATTAGGGTGGCTGGGTGTTTCGGGAGGGGATGGTCACGGTACAAGGAGCAGGGGGGCTCAGATAGGGGGTAAGGTTCCAGGGAGGTGGTTGGGGGCAAGAGGTCTCTTGAGGAGGTGGTCAAGGGACAAGGAATGCGGGGGTGGAGGGGTCAAGGATTCTGATGGGGGCAGTCAGGGGGCAGGAAGTGGGACAGGGTCAGATAGGGGGCAGGGCCAGGCTGTTTTGGGAGGCACAGCCTTCCCTACCCGGTCCTCCATACAAATTTTGGAACCCTGATGTAGCCCTCGGGCCAAAAAGTCTGCCCACCCCTGCACTAGGTTCTGGTACCAAATCTTAGTTTGGGTCACCAAGAAAAAAATCTCCTTTAACACATGGCTCAAAAGGGGAGAGCCTGTGGCATACAGAGATATTTAGTGGATTTGGTATTTCTCCATTTTAATGAAAAAACGTGTTTCAGTTTAACAGCTAAGAATCAACACAGGCAAAAAAAAGCATCTTGAAGTCTGTATATTGATGTGCCTAGTGCCCATTTCCTTTAGTCTCAGAGTGTTAAAACCACAGGACTAGGATTTGATCCCTATTTCTGAATCTGATACTGGCTTACTGTGAGCTTGGGAAGTTAAGTTCTGCTCTGCCTCAGTTTTCTCATCACTAAAATGAGGAGGTGAGATATCTACCCGCCTCACAGTGGCATTGTGAGACTCCAATATTCAAAAACCACTCTGAGAGCCTTCAGATACCATGTTACAAAATACAACGTACATTAAGACAAATTACGTATTTTTTACTGCTTTTGAGTACTGTATAAGACAATCTGCCCAGCTCCAATCAGCACTAACTAGTCAAGAACCATGCTTTTGCTCAGTTTTGCATTGCATTTGCAGAACTACATCCTACTACAGTCCTCAGTCCCATTACAACTCCGCCAAAACACTTCAATGCTGATCTGTTACCCCCCTGCAATTCCAGTGTTCACAACACACAACTATATCAATGAAACTCAATGTCAACCCACATAACCTCCTGTTGTTTTTGTTCTGCATCTCTCTGAAATAGGGAACGCTCAACTTTTAGAAGCCTGCACTATGATGATGATCAATTAACAATCCGTCAACCTACCCCTCCAAAAAGCAAGAAGGGTCAGCCAGGCACAGGGTGCATTGTTTTTAATATCTGTCTTCATACTTATCCCCCTCAACTATAACATTTGCAAACAGCAGGATTGGAGAATAGGAGGCTGAAGTGTGCAGAGACTGAAATACAGATTATCACAAGAACAAAACACTGGAGAGGCACTTCCTCTGTTTCTTCAGAAATACTGACATCATCATAAGACATATCAACTCAGCAGTTGAAGGAGATGCATGTTTTTACCACTACCTGTTACTTTGTTCATGTCTACTCACCACTCCTGATGGAAGGTGTGCCCACAGTGGATAGCTGCAACATCCTTGTGATTGTCAAAGAAATCCGAGCAGATGGTACAGTGGGCACGGATAGGCATCCTCTATGGTTCTGACATCCAGGAACTGCTACAGCACAAACAGGGAAGCACCTCTTCTTGGCCTATGCAAGGGGTGATGAACACATCAGCCTCAGCAGGTCAATCTCCCCAACGAACACCAAACGCAGCCTCACAAGCTTGGATATTTGCCTGGCATAGGAATCAGACTGCTACACACAGGGCATAACCTAACATTTAGGATGGCATGGGGGGACCCACTATGAGCAGCAGGCAGGCCAGAGAGATAACAGAGGGCACTGTATGCCATAATACACAGGGCATGCATGGCATGTTGCTATTCAGGGTACTCATGGCCAGGCACAAGTGATTAAGGAGATGTTGCTGTATATGGCACAGGGGTCAAACATACAGTCTCCAGGATGCATCCAGCCCACATGATGTGTCTGTGCCCAGCACAATACACCAAGATGGGGCAGAATCTTGACTTTACCCTGGAGGCTGCACAGCAGGGGTGGGCAAAGTTTTTGGCCTGAGGGCCACATCAGGGTTGCAAAATTGTATGAAGGGCTGGGTACAGAAGACTGTGCCTCCCCAAACAGCCTGGCTCCACCCCCTATCCAACCCTCACCCACTTCCTGCCCCTGACAACCCCCTCTGAACTCCCAAGCCATCAATCCCCACCCAACCACCCCCTCCTGAGACCCCCAACCCTAACTGCCCTCCACAGGACTCCACCCTCTACCCACCCACAATCCCTGTCCCCTGACTGCCCCCCCCAGAACTCCACCACCTACCCAACTCCTCATTCTCTATCCCCTGACCGCCCCGACCCCTATCTACCCTGCCAGATCCCCAGGACTCCCATGCCTATCCAACGCCACCCCCATTCTCTATCCCCTGACCGCCCCCACAGAACCTCAGCCCCATCCAACCACTCCCTGTCCCCTGACTGCCACCAGGGCTCCCTGTCTCTTATCCAACACCTTAGCTCTGGCCACCACCCCAGCCCCCTTACCATGCTACTCAGAACAGAATGTCTAGAGGCTATAGGGCCTGTCAGAGCTCGCAGCCCTGACCCTTACCATGCCTCTCAGTTAGAGCGGCAGGACCTCAGGCCCCGCCAGGGCAGCGCTAGCCAGGACCAGCGGGACAGAGTGCTGGTGGCAGGGCGCGCTGAGGCTCGGGGGGCAGGGGAGCCGGGAACTCAAGACCCGGGCAGGACGGTTCGGCAGACCGTAGTTTGCTCACCCCTGAGGCCCCCGAGAGCCATATGCCCTCCCCTCCCACTCTCCACCGCAGGCCGCTTGGGAGGGCGACGCTAGTTCCCCGCGCGAGCCGGGGTTCGAGTATCTGTCACGCTAGGGGCCGCAGTAGGGAACGAGCCGGGGACTCGCGCCGAACACAGGCTAAGGGCTGCTCGGGTAGGGGTCCGCCTGGCTGGGCGGACGCGCGGGTGTAGGCGGCGGCCTCTCTCAGGGACAGGGCGCCAGGAAAACGGCGGGCAGCCCGGCGGTGGGGCCCTCGTTCCAGTTCCCGCTCCGTTCCCGGCTCCCAGCTCTGCCTCGGCCATTCCCCGCGAGAGCCCACCGTCAGGGCAGGGGATGGGCAGGTATTGGGGGCTGGTCCGTCCCGGGGGCTCAATCCCGAAACGGCAGGTCGCTCCGGGTCAAATCGCGTTACCCGTTCAAATTTCGTTCTTTCTCTGGCGGCTTCCGGTATGAGCCGGAAATGACACACCAAGGCAAGGCGCGGGACCTGATCCACCGCGTTACTTGGTGTAGGAGGAGGTGGGGCCGCCTTCCCCGAGTTTCCCCCGCGCCTGGCCCCAGCGGGCTTTATGGGGCGGGGCTAAGGGATGCACGGGGGTCTTAGCAGCGCCCCGGCCTGAACGGCAGAAGCGCACAGCTGAGGAGGGGGCCGCACACTGAGAGCGCAATGTGTAAAACAGGGCCTGCATGTTCGTGGGGCGGAGCCAGCAGACTTGAGGGGCGGAGCCTGTGGGATGAAGCACGGTTTGTCTCCTGTTAGGGGTGCAGAATCTCACATTCTATTAAATAACCGTTTTCCAGCCCACTGCCTTGTGAAGAAAACCTGGGAACGGGGGCCTGAGCGTCATTGACACTGCAATGTGTGCCCAGGACTGCAGAAAACCCAACATCATAGCTCTGGGAGGTGTGATCTGCTCCATCCATCTTTGTGGGAGTGTTAAATCTGAAACCTAAGGATGATGATCTGGTTGTCAACTCCAGTTGTCTCACTGCCAATCGTTATAACAGGACCATCTAATCTTGTACTTACAAGGACTCTCCTGGCTTTGTGAGTACCTTAAGTCCCAGCTAACCCTTACTCATTTACCAAAATCTCCAGCTACCCCGATACACAATCCAGTTCTCTTACATTTGTAATGATGTACCATTTGCTTAACAGCCCCATGAATGTGCAGGCCTTAACTTACTCACCTAACAGCCTAAATCATCAGTCCTGCAGTTGGACCTGCTAGCATGGACCCCAGTTCATTGGCACATGGGTCTACACAAGTGGAGCTGATTGAAGGATCAGGGGCACAAGACGAAGAAGACATGGCTGGAATCCAAATAGCATGAGCTGTGCAGAGAGTAATGGACATCTCAGCATGGGCTGTTGAGTGTACTATTTTGTCTTCACTTTCATGAAAACAGCAAAGCAGAGAGAAAACAAAGTGCAATAGCAAGGGAGATTGAGGCTGGTCATCTAGACACAGCAGGGAGGCAAGCAGAATCTCAGACAGTGAGTCACTTTATTACATAATATTGCCACTACAGCACAGATAGCATTAGCAAACCTTACTGTTGGAGTGGGACTGGTGTGGCAGGAGGCTCTGGGGTGGGATACCAAGGGAGGAAAGCAGAGAAGACGCTTGCAGGAGAGGGAATGCATATGATGGGCTGAATGCTGGTGAAGCTGTTAGACCTGCATGCTAAATGCAATGTATCACATGTGTAGGGAGCCTCCTGAGAATATGTTTGGCCCTAGTTAGCCTCAGGGGATGAACTGAACCAGTAGGCGCTGCTGCACACTCCTGCCACTTCTCTGGCTTCTCCAGCAATTACTGGGCATCTTCATCTTAGTTCATCAAGTTTATGGCCTTTCTGGCTGGAAAGAAAAGTTTCCAATGTGACTTGGTGTGACTGCACAGATCTGTTCTATGGGCACTTACATCACTGTCCTCTGTAGTTCATTATTAACTTTCAGAGTTAGTGGTTTAATTACTTAACATTTTAGCAGGAACAGCTAGCTGCTCCAGGACCATGGATGGAATTTGAGTATGGTGAGTGGAATATGTAGGAATCATTTCACCCCATACTGGAATGCAGCCACCTTTGGGGTGGAATACAGCTGTTGTTGAACACCACACAGCAAAACTATAAAACACTGAGACAGGAAGAGCAGAATACCGTGTCCCATTGAAACATGGGGGGATTAGGGAAGGTAGAATGAAGCTACCTAACTGGAAGTTGATCAGTACAACCCTGTTTATATCTTTCTTCCTCTGAGCAGTGCTGTGGGATCTATAATGACCACAGATGATCAGGACTTTAGCTTTACATCTCTAACAGAACGACAAAGAATCTTGTAGCACCTTAAAGAGTAACAGAGGTTTAGGAGCATACGTTTTCGTGGGCGAAGACCCACTTTGTCAGATGATTTTGTGGTCTTCGCCCACGAAAGTTCATGCTCCTAAACATCTGTTAGTCTTTAAGGTGCTACAAGACTCTATCGCTTTTGCAGATCCAGACTAACACAGCTACCCCTCTGATACTCGACATCTCTAACAGAGAATACCTAATAGAAACACATTCAGGCAGTGGGACTTGGTAGGAACTCCCTACTGAGCCATCCCCCACTATTTCCTGGGATTTTCTCAGAAGTTATCCATCCAAGTTCCAATCATACTCAACACTGCTTAGTCAGACTGAGCCCAGCCTCAGCTCAGAGGGCAGCAGACTATGAATGTACCCTTATCTGAACCTGTCTGCCAGACATTGCTCATGCTGCCTGTGTGTGCCTTGTCCTCTGAAGAGCACATGTATGTACAAATGGACATGCTTACAGGCACAATGCAGTGAATGGCAATTCCATTGGGCCCAGGGGGAGTTATACTAGGCTTTGCATGGAGCAGAAGGATGGGACAATGGGATTAGGAAAGCTTCAGAGATCGGTCTCCTTCCATCCATGTGTCATCTCAACTGCTTGCCCTGTGCAGAATCAGGCATTACTTGCCAAAAGAAATTTGATGAGGGTCAACAAGGACAAGTGAAGAGTCCTGTACTTAGGATGGAAGAATCCCATGCACTGCTACAGACTAGTGACCGAATGGATAGGCAGCAGTTCTGCAGAAAAGGACGTAGGGGTTATAGTGGATGAGAAGCTGGATATGAGTCAACAGTGTGCCCTTGTTGCCAAGAAGGCTAACGGCATTTTGGGCTGTATAAGTAGAGGCATTGCCAGCAGATTGAGGGACGTGATTGTTCCCCTCTATTCAACATTGGTAAGGCTTCATCTGGAGTACTCTGTCCAGTTTTGGAGCTCACACTACAAGAAGGATGTGGAAAAATTGGAAAAAGTCCAGAGAAGGGCAACAAAAATGATTAGGGGCCTGGAGCACATGACTTATGAGGAGAGGCTGAGAGAACTGGCATTGTTTAGTCTACAGAAGAGAAGACTGAGGGGAGATTTGATAGCTGCTTTCAACTACCTGAAAGGGGGTTCTAAAGAGGATGGATCTAGACTGTTCTCAGTGGTAGCGGATGGCAGAACAAGGAATAATGATCTCAGGTTGCAGAGGAAGAGGTCTAGGTTGGATATTAGGAAAATCGTTTTCACTAGGAGGGTGGTGAAGCACTGGAATGGGTTACCAGGGAGGTGGTAGAATCTCCTTCCTGAGAGGTTTTTAAGGTCAGGCTTTACAAAGCCTTGGCTGGGATGACTTAGTTATTAATTGGTCCTGCTCTGAGCAGGGGCTTGGACTAGATGACCTCCTGAGGTCCCTTCCAACCCTGAGATTCTATGATATCGGCATTCTCCCAAAGACAGGGCTTAAAAGGTCCACTTGCCCTGCCTGTGCGGGGCTCACCCTGTCCATCAATGGGATCTCAGCCTTCAGCTTTTCCAAGTCTTCCAACGTGACCCAGACCCCCACCCCCAACCACGTCTATCCAGACAGCTCCTGCTGTAGCACGCCGTGTCAATCCTTGGGGGCCATTGTCTCCTCAGATGCCAGGAGAATCCAACAAACCATCCTGCCTCCCACAGGTCTTCCAATGAAGCATCACGGGGACTAGTGCAAAGGATTCTGGGAAACATCTGAAACAGCTTGGGAGTGGCCAATGATTGGATCATGATCCCTTTTTTATCCCATTTCCTTGCCTGTTCACAAGGACTGTGGGCCCCATTGCATGAGGTCAGTGACAGCTAGGGGATCTGCTCCACATCCCTGGAGCATGCAGTGGCTATTAGGTGGGGTACCCTCTCCAGGGCCACATACTGGCCCAGGTCTGGAGGAAGAACGTCTAGGGAGTTGCTGCCATGCCAGACATGCTGTTGCTCTGAGGCTTTCTCCCAGCAGTTTCCCAACCCCTTTTGGAGCAGACTATGCTGCAGCCAGACAAGTTTAGGACCATCCAGCCCACAGGACAGCAGAGATCAGATGAGCTAGATTTGGGGGGGTGGGGGCAGATCCCCAAGACTCAGTGATTAACCTCTTCTTAGCTGCACCTCTATCTACCCCACTCCTTTTTCCTTCCAGCCCCCAGAGCATCTGTGGCCCACCCACTCTTCCCCCAGCTCAGCTCTAAGACACGGAGGTATGCATGGCAGCTGGCTGGGGGATCTCCTCATGGCACCAGCCTGGTGGATGAACTGGCCCCTAGAAGGGCAGAGCTCATCGGCAGGGCTGACAAAGAGACAGAACAGGTGTGGCTGGTGCTTTCTCGGCTTGTCCTCAGAAGGTCTTTATTTGCCAGTGGTACAGTGCAGCGATCACATAGGAGCTTCTGGGTGGTTGTAGTGGAAATAAAAGTTTCACAGACAGAACTCAACCCTACAAACATGCAGCTGCGAATCAAGGAGAAAAGGAAAGTAAAGCCGGAGTGGTGGACCATGGCCCAGAAAACCACAGGCTGGGAGGACCCTGAGGCAGGTAGCTGTGGAGAAGGCCTCATTGATGGCAGGTCAACCCTGCAGGCCCTTCACAGCGGGACTCAGGCTTCCTTCCTGTGTTTAGTTTGGGGCTGGAGGAGGGGGCACAGGGGGCTAATGGGCCAGGCCTGACCCTGGGCGGTAGCTGAGGGGCTCTGGTCAAGTGACCAGAGCTCATAGTGCTCTCACCTGGACTGCTCTCCCCTACCATCCGAAGAACTGATAGCCAGTGCTGCAAGCACCCTGCACCTAGGAACAGGCAGGCAAATGCCTCCAAAAGTCTACTTCTAGGTCTCTGTACTAGAGCATGGGAAGGGTTTGTTCAGGCTCCCACAGTTGTGACCACATGGTGGCAGGGCATCTAACCAGCGCCCAATGGCTCATTCACTAGAGCACTAGATGAGGCTGCATCCTAAACTGGGGCGGGGGACGAAGAAGGAGACAGATCCTGATCCAAGTTCTAGCCTCTGCATTCCACCAGAATGCAATATTTCTGGAGCACTCTATAGCCCCTATGAGATTTCACACTGGATACGCTGGAACCTCAATAGGGTGTGGCAATCTAGACCACTTATTGGCAAGCATGTGATGTGATCTAGGACAAGACCTTCACAAGCTGGTTACCTGAGCTGCCAGCTCTCCTCTAGGATGAGCTAGAACCTTCACAAGTGCAGAGTGCCCTAGAACATTTGGCTTTAAAACATTTTTGCCAATGGGCAATGACTCAGGAAACGAGGAAAATCTTCTCTTATGCTAGAGTAGGACCCCAGACTCTGCATACCAGCAGCTAAAACCAATCAATTTCTACCGCCATATCCACAAACAGCCCAGCACAAAGCAAGCCTAGAGCAAGTCTCCTTGGACAGGGCTGGCTCCATGGGCTCGGTACTACCATGAAGCTGTAGACCAGAGTGGATCATGTGCTCCCCAAGAGGACAAAGCCCCCTGCTGCTACAGTTCTGCACAGGACCAGCCTTCTGGATGGGCACCGTGAGTGAAGGGGGGACACTGTGGGCAAGAGGCAAGAAGTGGGGCAGGGCTGGACTGCAAGGCCACGGAAGGGAGCTCAGGGCAATGAGGGAGATTGCAATTGGGGATAAGAGCAGAACAGTGGCTCAATGAGCCATGCACCGAACATCCCATCACCTTGGATCTACTTTGTCCAGAGGCCACATCCGTATTAGGCCATCCTGATTGACCACCTTACTGTCCAATCAGTGCTCATCCCCACCCTAAAATGGTAAAGTGTACACTGCTAGCGACTGATCCAGGGGCAATACGGGGCTGGGGGAGGCAGCAGAGCTCAGGGAGATGGATGGGGGGCCAGACAGGATGGGTTAGGGACCAGAGGAGGCAGCGGGGACCAGGGTGCTAAAATACAAGTTCACCAGGGCACCATTTTCCCTAAGGCTGGCCCTAGTTCTGCAGACTGTCAGCTCAGGGTTGGGGCAAGGGAACACAACTCTGCAAGAGGCCAGCGTCCAAAGCTACAGTCAGGAAAGCCTCACTCGGACTGGATGGGTCCAGGCCTCAGCCTCCACAGTACAGAGCTTCTACATGCCCCAGGTTCAAACTCTGGGAGGAAACAAGACTACGTAGTGCTGAACAGGGCACACGGGAATCACCATGTATGCACATCCACACGAGAGTATATATATATATATATATATATATATATATACATATACATACACCACTCCCACCACCAGATCCTCCATAAACACATCCAGCAGGGGCTGAATCTCACACAGCCAAAGCCAGGACCAGAGCTGTGCCGTGTAAGTCTCACGCGTACCTCATACTGCTCCCAAACATATGCTGCAAACACCACAACCAGTTTGAACAACAGCAAAGCTGTTCTTGTAGGAAGAGGCATAGGACAGTGCTTTGGCGATGAGCCAACCTCCAACCCTGACCTGCTCTCCATTGTTCCGACAGGCCAACCCAGAGCTCCCGCACGCCTTTGGATCAGCACACACAGGGACTGGGGGCCAGCTCTCAGCAGGGCTGAGGTTTTAGCCCCAGGCCATGTGAGGTTTGTGGTGGCCACTGGACAGCTAGAGAGGCACCTTTTGTGAGGGGTCTGCAGCCCCTTGGATGTTCCCAGCAGCCTGCTTGTTCCTCCCAGGGCTGCTCCATGGGTGCTGTGATGCACAAATGCTGGGCTCCTCCACACACTGAGCCACCACAGGCATCCCTGGTGCCCACAGCTTCTGGAGTCTGCTGTGGATGCAGACTAGGGAGATACAGGACATCCCCAGTGCCTAATGGCCAGGGTGAGGCAGCACTGGTGCTCAGGCATCTCCCTCACCCACAGGGGTGAAAGCAGGTCTGTAGCCCACAGGGCCATTACAGCAAAGAGGAGGTCTGTAGCCCACAGGGCCATTACAGCAAAGAGGAGGGACACCCAGGCCACTTGCTCTCTGCACATCACTCAAAGCTCCAAGCAAGCTCAATGAGGGTGGTGAAGCACTGCAATGGGTTATCTAGGGAGGCGGTGGAATCTCCATCCTTAGAGGTTTTTAAGGTCAGGCTTGACAAAGCCCTGGCTTGGATGATTTAGTTGGTGTTGGTCCTGTTTTGAGCAGAAGGTTGGACTAGATGACCTCCTGAGGTCTCTTCCAACCCTGATATTCTATAATTCTGTGATTCAAAAGGAATTTGTGGGCATGGGAGGGAGAGTCAGCAATTGCATGGGAAGCTTTATCTGGGATCTAAGGGTAGCATCCCTGCCCTAGGCCACTTGAATCTTGAGCCCTCCCTGTAACCCCACCCCTCCAGCCGGCTCAGCTCAGCTGCTGCTCTCCAGACTGATGCTCAAATCCTTCCCTAAATGTCTCAGGGTTGCCTCTCTCCCCACTCCTAGGTGAATGCACCCAATACACGCACACTTGTTCACCTACAGATACACATATGGACACACCCACCCACCCACCCGAAGACCCATACACACACAGCAATACATAATCAGACAACCAGACACGCACTAATTCATGTGGACACCCACACAAAGGTTCCATATCTGGAGACACATACACTGCAATGGACACACAGAACATACTTGCAGCTGTATGTAAATGCACACACACAAGTGCTGGGTAGGGACAGAGTTGGATCTATGCCCGGCCTCCAATTGGATCTGGAACTCAGGAGTGTGATTGTGTATGATCCTGATGTGCCAACTTCCCCTTGCTTAGCCCAGCAATGGGAAATCAGGTGGGTGAGTGAGTGGGAAGATTCAGAGAGCAGCCTTCAGTGAGGAAAGGAAACCAACAAACCACCAAAGGAGACAGAGTAAAGAAAAGCAAAGGGAAAGAGAAAACTCCATGCAAGGGGCTCTGCTTCTGCCTCTGTCTGTCCACCTGGGCCTACTGAGTCGCTCCAGCTCAGAAACATAGAAAATAAAAGCTCTCCGCAGCAGTCCAGCTGGTGGTAGACAGAGTCAGACAGACAGGCACACAGCAGGGACAGACAGAGAGCCAAGGGAGGTTTGGATACCATGCCAGTGACTATGTACAATGAGAGATCCAGTGCTTTCCCACCCCATCCCTCCTGTTCAGCCGGTCTCCTCGGTCCAGGCCTCGGGAGTGGCACTGGGGGCAGTGGCTTCTTCTCCATTACACGTAGTTGGGGCTTCCACTGTTGTGGCGGTGCTGTCGGGTGCGGCAGCAGCCTTGGGCTGCGTAGCGGCGGCAAGGGCTGGCGAGGCGTCACTGTCTGGCATGGCGGCAGCTGGCAGGGTCGGCTTTGCCAACTCAGCCTGCTCGGGTGCACGAAGCCGCTTCATGAGCGTGGTCACTCGCACGGCTTTCTGCGGGGACAGGAAGAATCCTGTTGGTCACTATGGCATGGGTGGCCTTTCACCATTGCTGACTGGTCGTCTGCCCTCGCACTGAGCTCCCATCTTCTCCCTCCATCCTGCCCACTGCTCCATACCCCTCTACCTGACCCTGGCCTTCTCAGACTTGCAGCTCCCCAAACAAGTACAGCGTGCAGGGGCGAGAGCCAGGCTGTATGATCAGTGACTCTGGGGATGGATACACCATGAGTGCTCCAGTGGTACAGCTGCAGCACCACCGTTGAGTGCCCTAGTGTGGACACTTCCTCCGTTGATGGAAAGGGTTTTCCCCTTCTGCAGGGAACCTGCCTCCCCAGGCAGTGGTAGCCAGGTTAATGGAAGGGTCTATGCTGGGGTTTGCGTTGGCTTAGCTACAAGTCTTGGGGGTGAATTTTTTCACATCTCTGAGCACTACTACATTTTAAGTGTAGACCGGGTCGCAAAGGGAACAGACATTATGGGGATGCTGCAGTTACCCCAGAATCATATGGTGTCATACTGCCTGGTGCCTTGGGCTTGTATACAGCTGCTCATCACTGCAGTATCGGGGCTTCAACCATGCAAATCAATAGCAACAGTGAAGCCCTTAGTGGACTTTGTGGAGCCTCCTTTTGGGGTCAGTGTTCTGCTTGGGGAGGTGTCCTAGAGTGAGCTGGCCCTTTAAGGAGGCTGGGGCTCAGCTGGGCCAAACCTGGCTCATCCTCCCAGGTGGAGGAGGGGTGCAGACCTGTGGTTCAGGCAGACTGTTGAAGATCCCAAGAACAGCAGCCCTGGCTGGCCAGGGGCAGGTGAGAGCATAGGGAGAGGTTCTGAGATGGACACAGGATAGTTTGGGCTAAGGGGACTGATTGGGGACAACACAGTGCAGGGGGAGGCTGAGATCTCCTCTCTGCTCTGCTCTGCTCAGGGCTCCAAATGGGTGGGAGGGACTCTGCTCCAGTAGAGCACCTCAGTCGCAGTATGGGGTGAGGGCTGTGTACCTTCCACTTCGCTCTGGCAAAGTTCTTCTCAATCTGAGCGCAGACGCCATCCTTGATGTTCTTATCGGAGGCGGCGTTGCCAGAAATCCTGGAAGTGGAAACACATGTCGATGACCAGCTTCCTGCAGCTGCCCTCCTGGCCCCATGCATCTGCACTCTGCTTCTCCCCCTCAGCTGTGGGGGGTCCGTGGGGTGCTCCATTCACCCATCCCCTACCACCTCCAACCTGCACCTGGCACTTCCCCTAGCATCAGTAAGTGGAGCTGGGCTCTCATGTCCCTCCCAACTCCCATGAAACTAGACAGTGTCCCCTCCGTCCCTCCAGGGTCCTCCTGCCAGAAGGCCCCTTGCCAGGAGTTACCAGTGCTGCCTTACCACTCGTGGGAGATGGCTTCTTCAGCTGTGATCCTCTGATCCTGATCCACCTCCATCAGACGGGTCACCAGCTCCTTAGCTGTGGAGAAAGCAAGTGTGAAGAAGGTGCTTAACACTCAGCCATGGCCCAAAAGGGGATGGTGGCGAGTAGTGGATGCTCAAGCTCCATGGTCTCATCTGCAGAGGAGCTGGAGTTGGCAGGGAATGGAGGGGAATGAAGGAGCCCAAAGCCCCCCATAGCAGGCTGCTCTGCTGGAGGAAAGGATGGCAGGGGCTCTACCGACTGGTCACCAGGAAAGGTCTGTGCAGGGCAGGGAGCATGCACCCACCATGGCTGGTCACTGCTCTCCCCAGAGGCCAGGCTTGCATAGGCTGCTCATACAGATCTTATCCAACTCCTCTCTCCCAGGGCAGCCTAGGACTGGAGACTGGGCCTTCACTCCTGGAGCAGACCCCACCCCACTGTGCCCTGCTTCCCAACCCACCCCATTCCAGGGATAGTACTCACTGGACAGCCACCAACCTCCACTGGACTGGCTAAAGAGGGGAGGGGATGGCATCCCCATACAACAGGACTGGCAAGGCTGGGATGAGGATGGGGTTAGTAGAAAATGGCTGGCTGGGACAAGGACAAGGTTGTGGTCCCACAGAACAGTATTGGCAGAGGCAGGACGAGGATGGGGTTGGGATCTCGTACAACAGGGGTGGGAAAACTACAGCCTGTGGGCCACATCCGGCCCATGGGAAGGTCCTGCCCAGCCCTTGAGCTCCTGGCTGGGGATGCTCCCCCGCTTTCCTCCCTCTCCTGGAGCTTCAGCATGCTGCGCCACCAGCGCTCTGGCCCGTTGCGTCTGTACAGCAGGGTCTCTGCAGGGTCTGCGTGGGGGTGAGTCTTGCCTACATGGGCTCCTCCATTCCATTGGCTCTCAGGACTGGGTTTGTGTGTGTGACTCTTGAGCAAGCATCATGCTGGTTCTGGAGCCAGGTGCTCAGCGGTGCCCCCAGGCGAATGAGTCTCACCTGCCTGGGAGATGTCATCCCAGTAAGGCGGGTCAAATTCGTAGTCGCCGGCCAGGATCTTGCGGAAGAGATTCTTGTCGTGGTTCTCATAGTCATCCTCTTCCACCTCCTCATAAAAGGGTGGGTTGCCTGACAGCCTGCGTGGGGTGAGAACATCAGGGAAGTGAGCACGTCTGGCCTGGCCCAATGCTGACTATGCCTTGGTTCCACTTACCCCATCACTGCCACCTTGTGGGCAGGCTGGGCTGCTGCACAAGGGATACAGGGCCCAGGGCACTGAGTGTCTGGCCTCTTTCCCCGGGGCCCCTCCAGATGCCTTCCCTGGGACCTGGGGCCCCTTGGTCTCCAGCCCCCTTCCCCGGGGCTCCTCCAGATGCCTTCCCTGGGACCTGGGGACCCTTGGTCTCCACCCCCTTGGTCTCTGGCCCACTTCCCCTGGGTCCAGGCCTAGGCCCAGGCCCCAGTTGTTGGCTCTCTCTCTCAACTAGTTTTCTGGATGTGGCCTCTGGCTGTCACCCCTCCACCATGTCCTTGACTCTACAGCCCAGTCTGTGTCCATCGTCTCTGTTCCCCCAATATCAGCTTCCTGGCCCAGCCTCTGGCTCCACTCCATACTCATCTCTCCAACCACCATCCCAGCCCCACAAGCCCATTTTCTGCTCCCTGTCCCAGCCTCTGGCCAGCCCAACCCTCAGCCAGCCCCCAACCCTGCAAGCTAGGCTCAGAACTCCAGGACCCCAGTCTGCGTTTCCCTCCCCACACTTACAAGATGTACATGATGACACCGATAGCCCAGCAGTCTACAGGCCGTCCATACCGCTGGCGTCCCACCACCTCCGGAGCTGCAACAGCCCAACAGCAAGGTGAGCTCCATGCCCAGACAGTGGCAGGAGCTCCATCTCAGGCTCTCCACAGGCTCCAGTGCCCTTTGCAGGGCTGCTAGTGGGCGCCCATTATGCACCGCAGCTCCCACCTTGGATGTTCCCATGTCAGCAGTAGTGCAAGTGCCAGTCAGGATCTGGCTAGCTAGGGCTAAATCTCATTTCTCTGCTCCCTTCCGCCTGCCATTTTGGGCCTCATCTTGGGCATGTCTTCCCTGCGGCTGGCAGCGAACCTCCTGGCTCGGGAAGATTCTCTCTGGCCGCAAGGCTGTGCCTGGACTCCCCCTCTGTGGGCTAGCATGGGCACCCAGCCTCAGCTCCTGGCTCCCCCAGCTGTCGCCTCTCTTGGGCAGAGACGCATTTCTCTCCTTTCTCAATGGAGTATTTCCAAGCTGTTCGTCCCTCTGCCTACATGGTGACCCCCACAGCAAGAGACATGCTGCCTCAGCAGGCCTGCCTCACTCCTCTCTCCGAGCTGGTACACAGTATAACTGCAGTGGTGATGTTACCACCTGGCCCTTGTGGAACAAGCCCATTGATTCTTGAGGAAAAAGCATCACAAAGAGGAAAAGAACCTACATATGAGCTACTAAGCTTACCAGAGGTCTCCCCTCGGGTAGGTGAGCCCATGCTGAAGCTGGGTACCGCTGGTAAGCTTAGTAGCTCATATGTAGGTTCTTTTCCTCCCTTTGAATGCCATCATGGGATTTTCTTGTGCTTCCCAGTTCATAACACTCTTTGCTCAGAACAAGCCCACAGCCGTGTGGGGCCTCAGTGAGACAAAGTTCTTCCAGCCCTAGCTAAGGATCGGGGTCTGCCATAGGCCAGCGGTCCTGCCTGTTAGTGGCGTCAGGAGGAAGGCTCTGAGCCTGAGTTACACTGGACTGTTTAACCAAAAACCTCCTGTGTCTCTTGGTCCCTGGGGAATCTGGTGTGAGCCTCTCTCCTGGTGGTGGAAGCTCTCGGGAAGTGTTACAATCTGAGTGAATTCGCCTGATCACCGTCAATGCTCTTAGGTCCTGGAGGGCTCTGGCCTTGCTCCTCTTTTTGGGCAGACACTCCCTTTCTGAGCAGCCCATCAGTGCTTCCAGGTTACTGTGCCCATACTCTCTGCAGACTGTGGGAACCTCTTCCATTGAGGAGAGGCAGCTCAGATCTTTGCAAGGAGAAAGCCCCTGCCAGCACCATGCCCAGGAGGGCCCTGTGTGCATGCAGAGCCAGTGACTTCTCCCCTGGAGGAAGGGGAAGGGGCCAGAACAGGTGTGGAGGGCACTGGACGGCTTATGAAAGGAGACCCAGTTGGAGCAATCCTGGGCTGATCATGCTAGTAGGAGTGTTGTGAAGGAAGGGGGCAGGCAGGTGAGGAAAAGCTCAGGAGAGTGTGCATGGATCCCATTTGGCCACCACTATCCGGTCAGAAATTTTGCCGTTAGGTGGGAGAAGCAAAAGGCTGGAAGAGACCTCAGCTCTCAAGCTTCAGGGCACAAGCTAGCCTTTAACTATTCCTGAGCCCCGGGCAGAGGACCGGCCTGGATTATTGAGCCCTTGGAACAGGCTCTGGAGGTAGCTTCTCATTCTGTGTCTCACCCTTGGTTTTTGGACAGAAATATTTCATTTTTGTGCACTTTCTTGCCTAGCCTGTCCCTTGCCAAATGCCCCTCCACAAGGCCCACCTCACTGTTTTCTTACCTAGATATTCTGGGGTGCCACAGGGCTCCTTGATGAGGCCGTTCTCTAGCTTTGCCAGGTGGAAGTCACTGATCACGATCTTGGAGTTCTTCAGGCGGTTGTAATACACCAGGTTCTCCAACTGCAGGTCCCCATGCCAAGAAAAGGGCAGGAGTTGAAGGAGAGAGCACAACCCAGCCCAGGGATGAGCACGCTGCTGTGTGTGTTCCGGGGGAGGGGGTTTGTGCCCCATGCTTACCAGGGTCTGATAATGTTCCCTGGGCACCAAGGTGCATCTCACTCAGGGCTCTGTGGGTCAGCCAGCACCCTGTCCTGCCCCAGGGGAGAATGGCTCAGAAAAGAGGCCATTTGGCATATAGAGAATCTACACTGCAGGGCACACCAGGCCGGTGAGCCACCAATCAGCCTGCAGCAGGGAGCCAGGCTATGGGGCTGAGCAGCACCTACTGGGGAGCACAGAACCGCATCCTCTGGAGAGGAATGAGGGGAACCATGTTAGAGTTCGATTGCTTGTGATGGCTGGGGGCTGCAAGGGCAGATGGGGCCTGCAGGTAACAGACCATTCCTGGGCATGCAGGCCAGTGGGGGAGCCAGCCAACTGACCTTGAGGTTCCTGTGCACAATCTTGAGTGAATGCAGGTAAGCGACGGCCTCTAGCACTTGTCGGATGACATTGCTGGTGTCCCGCTCAGAGTAATAACCCTGATCCAGGATCCAGTCGAACACCTCCCGGCCTGTGGCCCTGCAGTGGGGGGACAAAGCCCACTCCTGAGAGAGCAGCAGGGTCAGGCCTTTGCTCCGAAGGACAGGCCTTGTACCCACCACTCCCCAAGCTATGGCTGGGGCACCCCAAGACCTGCATGATCACCCCAGATGTTGCAAGGCCTCAGAACCTTCCCCATCCATCAACAGCATCTGCCCCAGGCTGCAGAGGCACCTGGGTCCCAGGCTTGGTTAGGAAAGGCAGGAGACATGTCAAAGGAAGAGGAGCTGTCCACGGGTCCAGACCAGCCAGAGGCAGGACACAAAGTGTGTCTGATAAGAGTGCTGGATCTTAGAGCTGCAGGTAATACTGTGGAGCAGCACCTGCATTTCTGGGTGCTCAGCTGAACCCCTCAAGCACCTGCTGTCAAGAGTTTCAGTGAAGTTGGCCAAGCCATGACCACCCAAGAAGCAAACTCACAGCAGGGGCTTGAGCATTCCTGACAGCTCCCCAGAGCAGACTGCAGCTGAATCTGGTGAGGAACACGAATCGGCCTCCAGAGCAGAGGTGGGCAAACTACGGCCCATGAGACCATCCTGCCTGGCTCCTGAGCTCCCAGCTGGGGAGACCATCCCCAACCCCTCCCCCGCTGTCCCTCGTCCCCCATAGTTATGCCACCACACAGGCAGTGCTCCGGAGGGGTGGGGCTGCATGCTTCTGCAGGTCAGTGCAGCAGTGTGTCTGGCTCCGTCCCAGCCATGCAGCTGTCAGACATGATGCTCTGAGTGGCATAGTAAGGGGGCTGGATCCGGGGGTTGGATAAGGGGCAGGGAGTCCCGGGGGGCAGGCAGGGGACAGGGAGCAGAGGGCCGGTTGGGGGGGGGGGAGATTGGGGGGGGGGGGGGCAGTCAGGAGATGGGGAACGGGGGTGTTGGATAGGGTGTGGGAGTCCCGAGGGTCTGTCAGGGGGGCGGGGTTGTGGATAGGGGTCGGGGCAGACAGGGAGCAGAGAGGGTTGGGTGTAGAGGGTGATGTCCTGGGGGGCAGTTAGGGTGAGGCGTGTCGGGACGGGGTGGTCAGGGGAGAAGGAGCAGGGGGGCTTAGATAAGGGGTAGGGTTCCAGGAGGGTGGTTAGGGGCAGGAGGTCTCTGGAGGGGGTGGTCAGGGGACAAGGATCGGGGGGGTTGAATGGGTTGGGAATTCTGAGGGGGGCAGTCAGGGGACAGGATGTGGGAGGGGGTCAGATAGGGGGCGGGACCAGGCTGTTTGGGGAGGCACAGCCTTCCCTACCCAGCCTCCCATGCAATTTTGCAATCCTGATGTGGCCCTCGGGCCAAAAAGTTTGCCCACCCCTGATCCAGAGTGAGTCTCCATAGATCCCCTGATCTTCCCAGCATGGTTCTATCTCCTATATTGCCCATGGGATAATGAAGGGTCCCA
The DNA here is from genome assembly GCA_007922305.1 of Dermatemys mawii. Taxonomy (NCBI): domain Eukaryota; kingdom Metazoa; phylum Chordata; order Testudines; family Dermatemydidae; genus Dermatemys; species Dermatemys mawii. The sequence goes on along the minus strand of ML677379.1, from coordinate 14,676,821 downwards.
GATATGTGTTAATTGTAAGCTCCAGCCCTCTGTACATGGAGATCAGCAAGTCCTGTGCTGCTGGCCATAAGTTGCCCTGCCTGTGGCGCCTGGCCAGTCCTTGGCCCAGAGGGGAGCTGCAGTTCTAACCAGGAGCTGTCTCTAGACTGACCTGCTAACAAGTGCAGCATCTGGCCACAAGAGCAGGTCCAGGAGGGGAGCCAGACCAGCTTTGTGGGGCAGATCTGCATCTCCTAGAAGGAGAAAGAGGCTTCTGGGAATTACCCAAGGGGCGTCTGGTGTGGCTACCCTAGACACGTGCCTGGGGAGCAGCAGGGGAGGGATTACAGACATAGCAAGCTCTCTCTGGGACCCCAGAGCCAGAGTCTCTCTGGGGAGGGGCAGGGGCCCTGTCAGAGCAGGCTGAGGCCGATCTTGCAGCTGCCGGGTACTAAGCAGCACTGACTTACAGTTCCAGGAAGATGAAGTACTCTTTGCGGGTAACGTACACGTCCACCAGCTGCAGGATGTTGGGATGCTTCACCCTGGGAGCACAGAGCGAGAGAACATGGGGTTAGCGGACTCTGATCAGCATGGCACATTTCCCTAGGGTACTTGCCTGTGCCAGGACACAGAGACTTTGCCCTCTGCTCTGCTCTCACTAGGGCAGGGCAGGCACTGGAGGCTACTGGGGAACCGTGCAGGTCAGAGGGGAGAGAAGGCTGGGGAGGCCAAGCCATGGGAGAGCTCGGTATGACACAGTGGACAGGGCAGGGGAGCTCCTAGCACCATACAGGTAGGGCAAGATCCCTCACTCAGCTGTGGCCGGCTCCCTCTGCCAGGTGCTCAGCATCCCTTCCTCTGGCTACTCCTCAGTTCCTCAGGTTCTCCCATTGGAGGAGAGGGAGGAGCTGGAAGTACAGAGGCTGCCTGATTGGTTGAGAGGGAGGGTGTCAAAAACTGGCCCCACCCACCCAGCAGCAGGACGGAGACTGGTTGGTGAGGGCCAGAGATCCCACCATAGCCCCAAGCTCTGCCAGGACCTCCTGGTGCTCCCACCTCTGAGTCAGGCTGGCCTCGGGGCTGATGCACCAGCTGGACTCTGTCTCAGACTGGCCGGAGGCCTAGGCCAGACCCTCCCCGCTGTGCCTACCTTAACCCAACTCGGAGCCTGGCACCATGCCTGGCCATGCCTGCTGGGGAGCTGGGGCTGGGCAACATGCACGGCATCTCCAGTAGAATTGGGTGTGGGGATGAAGTTAGCTGCCAGCATCCAAGGGAGGGGGACACTGGATATGCCTGGCCACACAGCCCATGGGCAGGGGCAACTCAGACTACCCCTCTGTGTCTAGCCTCATCTCCCTGCTGTAACACACACCTATCTCCCCTCTCAATCCTGCTATATTGCTTGCAGTGACGGAGGCAAACAGTACCCATTGACTGGCAAAGGGTACTGGGGGCATGTCCCAAGAAGGAAGAGCTCTTCTATAAGTTGGCACTGGTCACATACAGAGGTCAGCTTGTGAGCAAGATGCAGTGCTAGGTCCGTCTGACCCAAGGGACCAGGACATAACAAAAGGTGCCAAGGAGCTGTCCTACCTAGCCCTCCCAGCATCGAAGCAGGTGACATTGGGGGCCCGCACATAAACAAATGCAGTTACATGTAGAAGAGGCCTGTTATCAGCAGAAATGCCCTGAGTAGAGGGCCTGTTAGGAGAGACTGGGTTAGCAGAGCCTGGTCAGGTCGTGTCTTGGCTTCAGCAGACGTAGCTCCCACTGGTACATTTGTCCCCCTCTATTGGCTGGTCCACAGAAGAGGATAAGAGTCTACTACAGCTCATAGCTAACAGAGTTACTCCTGTAGTATACGCAGCAGTGACTCAAGCCGTTAATGCTAAGAGCTTCAGGTTTAAACTCCAGGATGGGAAGCTACAGTGACTCACATTTTCAGGATAATGATCTCATTCTTGGCCGCCTTCCGCACCTTCCGCCCATCTCTCTTCAGGAACTTTTTGCATGTGTAGAGCTTTCCCGTTGTCTTCTCTTTGGCCCGGAATATTTCACAGAATTCCTCCCTGGGAAAGGAATCAACATGGGCCCTGTTAGGACTCTCCCACATTCACGGCCAGCCCACAACATTTTGGCACCTGAGGTGGGGAGCTCAAATGATGCCCCCACATCCCCTCGCTTGGGCCAAAACTTTGAAAGGTCTCAGTTCTGCCTTCTTCCTGTTCTACTCCTCTCATGGTACTGCTCTGCTATCTACCCCAATAACAGAGCACTAACAACTTAAAATGCTTTGTTCAAAAATGTTAAGCAACACTTAACATTCAAACGCCTGAACAGCAAATCGCTGCAAAAATTTGAACTGCTTCCTGAAGGTCCACAGTTTGGGCCAGCTCATGCTCTGTTGAGATGATTGTAAGGCTGACCAGCCTCTCATGTCATTGTGGAACGTAGATATGCTTTTATTAATTTCAGCTTGGAGAAGCTGTGTTCTCTACTGGCAACTGTTACAGGAAGTGTTAGAAGTATGTGCAGAGCAACAAAAGCATTTGGAAAGAGGATGGTCATTCGTATTTGTGCACATATATTCCAGAACAGCCTTTGGAGTTGATCTTGCTGAAATATATCTTGAAAGGACTTTCAGTTCATCACCTAAATCACTCTCATCAATATTGCGCATGTCATCATGTGTCAACACTGTCTCTGTGCCTTGCATTGCTGGTGTAGGTCTTCTTCAAGTATAGTGAGGAGTTTTGGAATATCATAAAATATCCCAAATATACTGCTGTGCTCCTTGAGCTGCATGAAATGTTCTTCAACTAACTGAATTGCACAATCTAGCACCTGGTTAAAGAATTCAGTATTGAATTGTTGTTTGGAGTCTCTTGTGGGATTATCCTGTTCCTTGTAATCAAAATGTCTTCTTTGGTGACTCTTGTATTCTTGAACGGGTGGGAAAATAGCTTCAGTGTGAAGTTTCTCTGCCAACTTCTGCACACTCTTCAGAAAATTTTGAAATCCCTCATCTGACTGGTAAGACTGTAAGTATGACTTTGCTTTGTCCAGTTGTTCCATTGCTCCAGATATATCAAGGTCAAAACCTTAGAGTCTCTTGCTTACAACATTTATTTCAAACAGTATGTCATGCCACAACACTAAGCCACACAGAAATTTGAAGTTATGTATGTTTCTGGTGATTCCATTCCCCTCTGCCACAGTTTTCTCACAAACAGTTTCTGTAATAGCATTATCCTCCATAATGGCAACTATGGTATCATCTATCTTCCCAGTTTGGTGTCTGATAGGCTTTATCACCTCCACTCGACCTTCCCATTGTTTGACACTAAGTGGTTTCAGTGTTGGAGAGGATGTTCACAGATATCGCTTCAAAATTTGCCATCAATGAGTTGATGCAGAGAAAAATATATAGATGCTTTAAATTACATAAAAAAATATCATCAGCCTCACTAGAAGCTGAAGCTGCATCACTGACCACCAAATTCAATGAATGAGAACTGCATGGGACAAAGAAGGTCAAGGGTTTAACTCTTGGATCCATGTCTGCACTCTTCTGTTCTTTCCTCTCATGTTGGCACCATTATTGTAGCCCTGACCTCTCAAGTCAGCTATCGCAATTCCCGTATCTTCCAGCTTTTTAGAGTCATATTTGTCTTACCAGCTCCTGTAATATCATCAGTGTCAATAAATTCTAGAAAATGCTCTCTGACAGTCACCGTTGCAGGGACATTTTCACTAGCTTCTGTTGTTGTTACAAAATGCACCATTGAAGTCATTTGTTCCATATGGCTGATGTCGGGTGTCCAGTTAAGAATAACAGAGTAATATCTTGCTGACTGCAGATCTGCCACAATCTTCTGTTTGACTTTTGTTGCCAATAACTGTATGATCTCATTTTGAATTGTTTTTCTAAGGTAGTGGTGTGTGTACATTTCTTGGGTGGTGACTCTTCTTAGATACTCCTGGGTACAGCATCAAACTCAGCCATCAGCTCCACAGTTTTAAGGAAGTTTCCATTGTTTGGCACATATAGCTGATCTGAAGTGCAACACAGTGGTAGGTTTTGGGTAGCAAGCATTTTGTTACCCAATGGCAATAAGCCTTTTCAGAACATTTTGCCACTAAAGAGACTCTGATGCAATCTTTTCTTGATGCTAATAATCTATGGTGACCTTTAACCTTAGTCTCATCTTAAACTCTTTCCACCTACGGAATGCTCTCTGGTGATTCGCTGCCTTCTCATGGCATGCCAGATTTTTCCAGTCCTTTGTTCCTGTAGAACCCAATATGGCTGGAACATTAGATTGGAAGAGTTTGCAGCATTCTAGGGTTTTGAGTACATAAGCCATGGCCACTGCACTAAGGCCTTGTCTGCACTACGAACTAACGTTGACTTTCTAGAGTTCGAATTAAGAAAGCCGATGGTATATATTTGATTGTGTGTGTCCCCAGTAAGCGGGCTAATTCGGCAGATCGTGTTCATAGCTCCGCAGCTAGTGTCAACTCTCAGAATGGCGCACCGTGTGTAGGTATCCCACAGTGCCTGCAGTCCCCGCGGTCACTTGGAATTCTGTGTAAAGCTGGCATTGCATGATGGGGGCAAAAACAGTCTCGCGGGTTTTTGTTCGCACTTCCTGTCACTTGCCTCTCCCTCCATGCAAGGTGCGGCAGACAGTCTTCTCGTGCCTGTTGGGCCTGCAGACGCCATACTGCTTTCGGCAGACAGAGTGGTGGTCAGCCAGCCACCACTCCTGCTAGAACTCTACTCTCCTACCGCTATGAAACCACCTCGGAGATCCTCTTGTTGGTAAGCCGGAATATCTATTCTTGTCGCATCAGCATCTCTGGCCGTGTGGCTGCTATCCTACTGTACTTGAGGCAGTCCAGAAAATACGTCAAGTCTGATGGCCTCTGTATCTCCTGCCAAGTCGTATCTTCTTTCTCGCCATGTGGCATCTCTTCTCTCCTCTTTCTCTCTTCAAAGTGGGAATGCCTCCGCCACAATAGTGCGGGCATGGAGTAACGCTTTCGCTGCCAACTCTGCCCTTTCCCCTGGATTGCCTGGAGGAGTCTACCTCAGAGGTCCTCTTGTTGTTCAGCCGGAATATCTATTCTGGTGGCATCAGCATCTCTGGCCATGTGGCTGCTATCCTGCTGTGCTCCAGGCACTCATAAAAAGCCAAGTGTGGTGGCTTCTGCATCTCCCGCCAAGTGGCATCTCTTCTCCTGCTGCGTGGCATCTCTTCTCTCATCTTTCTCCTTTCTTTCTTAGTTGAATGCTTCCACTGCCAACTCTGCCCTTTTCCCTGGACTGCCCGTCCAGACACCCTAGTAGTGTGGGCATGGAGCCCGCTCAACTCATTGCAGCAGTTACGGGCCCTGTAAACAGCTCGTGAATTATCGTGCAATGTTTGTAGAAATGGAAAACCTGTACGAGAACGCGATGGCAGAGCAGTCATAAGAGTGAGGAGGACATGGACACAGACTTCCCCAAATGCAGTGGCACCGGCAGCTTAGGAATCCTGGTGGCAATGGGGCAGGCTCATACAATGGAACAGCGATTCTGGGCCCAGGAAACTAGCACAGACTGGTGGACCACGTAGTGCTTCAAGTCTGGGATGATTCCCAGTGGCTCAGAAACTTTCACATGCGTAAGGGCACCTTTATGGAACTCTATGACTTCCTTTCCCCTGTCCTGAACCACCAGAATACTGAGATGCGACCAGCCCTCACAGTTCAAAAGCGAGTGGCAATAACCCTCTGTAAGTTTGCCACGCCAGACAGCTACCTGTCAGTCAGCAATAAATTCGGAGTGGGTAAATCTACAGTGGGGGCTGCAGTGATGCAAGCGGTCAGTGCAATCATTGAACTGATAGTGTCAAGGGTAGTGACTCTGGGAAATGTGCAGGCCGTAGTGGATGGCTTTGCAGCAATGGGGTTCCCTAACTGTGGCGGGGCTATAGACGGAACATATATCCCTATCCTGGCTCTGGACCACCAGTGCTGCCAGTACATAAACCGCAAAGGGTACTTTTCCATGGTCCTGCAAGCGATGGTTGATCACAGGGGACGTTTCACCAGCATCAACGTGGGTTGGCCGGGCAGGGATCATGACACTCGTGTCTTTAAGAACTCTAGCCTTTTTAAACAGCTGCAGGAAGGGACTTTCTTCCCAGATCAAAAAATTACTGTTGGGGATGTTGATTGTTATCCTTGGGGACTCAGCCTACCCATTAATGCCCTGCCTCATGAAGCCATACACAGGTGCCCTGGATAGTAGTAAGGAGCTGTTCAACTACAGACTGAGCAAATGCAGAATGGTGGTAGACTGCACGTTTGGCTGTCTCAAGGGATGCTGGTGCAGCTTACTGACCCGTTCAGATCTCAGTGCCAGAAATATTCCCATTGTTATTGCAGCTTGCTGCGTGCTCCACAGTCTCCGTGAGAGAAAGGGAGAGACGTTTATGGCAGGGTGAGAGATTGAGGCAGACCGTCTGGCCCCTGATTACGCGCAGCCAGACACCAGGGCAGTTAGAAGGGCCCCCTGTGACATGGTGCACATCAGAGGAGCCTTGACAACTAGTTTCATGGCAGGGCAGGCTAAAGTGTGAGTCTTCAGTTTTTTTCCACTTGTGCTGTTTCTTTATGCATCCTGATAACCCACCCCCTTGCTCAGGCTAATGTTTTAAACTTTTTTTTAATTTCTACGTGTCCTTTTCCTTTATCTTGCTCCCCTGCACTGAACTTTCAGCCAGCTGCCCTCCCACATTCCCTTATCGCTTTCATAGCAATAATAAAGACATTGTTTGAAAACCATGCATTATTTATTAAGGGGTCACAAAAATAGGAGGATTGCTGCAAATGTAGCACTGGAAGGGATGGGTGAGGGGGTAAGACCTGGGTGGTGGGTGATGGGAGGACAGAAACACACAAGTCACAACTTTGGGAGTGCCACCTTTCTGGTGGTTGGGCGGCCCTCTGGGCTGGAATAGTAACCCTGCCCCCCCCCGCCCACGTTCTTCCGAGTGCGGGCGATGAGGCTAGGGATCTTCGGGAGGAGGGTGCACGGTTACAAAGGGGCTGCAGTGGCAGTCTTTACTCCAGCTGCCTTTCCTTCAGCTCCACCAGATGCTGGAGCATGTTGATTTGATCCACCAGAAGACGAAGCATTGCCTCCTGCCTTCTATCCTCTCTCTCATCCCACCATTGTTCCCTTTTGTCCCTTCTCTGCTCCTGCTCATCCCTTCTTTTCCTCATGCTCAGTTACCGCTTTCTGGCAGTCAGGCACTGACTGCCTCCAAGCCCTAAGCTCTGCTCTTTCAGTCCAGGAGGACTGCATGAGCTCCGTGAACATCTCATCCCATGTGTGTTTTTTTCTCCGTCTTATCTGTGCAAGCCTGTGGGACACGGATGAGTGGGGGAGGCCGGAAACAGTTTCAGCTGTTGGACGAGAAAACGGGAGAGTGGTATTTAAAGGAAAAAAAAATCTCTGTGACGTGAGTTGCACCCCACCCCCAAGCGCCTGGCTAGTATCGGGGAAGATCCCTGCTAGCCAGATGCTAACAGCACAGCAATTGTGCTCCCCTCCCCCATCGCAGTCAGGGAATGCATGGGCAAACAATCCCAGATGCTGCTGGCTATCCAGATTCAAACACCCTCTCCCCCCACCCCAAGCTCAGGGAACTGCTGGGGGGATTTATTTTAAGATACAGACACTCTTGCTGACACTCTTGCACCCCAAGTCCTCAGGGCACAGTAATCATTAAAAAACAATAGGTTGTCAAGCAGGCACTCCATTGACCAAGGGACACTCACCAGGGCTGCCTTGTACGCCTTACCCATCCGGGATACCTTCTGGGAGGTTTAGGAGGTTACTGGCTCCAGGGTGATGAACAGCTCCTGGCTTTCAGGGAGAGAGGTGTCTCCGCTTGCCTGTCCCATAGACTCCTTGCCGTCTTAGTCCTCCTCCACCTCATCTTCCTCGTCCAGCAAATCCTCTGCCATGCTGACAATCACCCCATTGGTGGTGTCCACAGACATGGATGGGGTAGTTGTGGTGCAGCCCCCAAGAATGGCATGCAGCTCACTGTAGAAGCTGTGACCCAGAGTGTCTGTTGGCTTCTATGGTTTTCTGATAGACGTCCCTGCTGTGCCCTCTGTCCATCATATACTTGGAGACTTTGGCATATGTATTTGCATTTCTTTTTTTGGATCTCAGTTCTGCCAGCACGGATTCATCGCCCCATAAGGCGATCAGATCCAGCAACTCCCTTGCAGTCCATGCTAGGGCTCTTTTTCTATTCTGGGACTGCATGGTCTCCTCTGATGGTGGGCTCTGCATGGTGAGCTGTGCAGGAAATCTTGCCACGCAGTCCAAAGAGGGAATGATATTCAAAGGTTTCCGGGGCTCTTTCTGTCTAATTGCCCAGTTCACCCGCGTTGAGAGTGCTGTCCAGAGTGGTCACAACGCAGCACTCTGGGATAGCTCCTGGAGGCCAGTAATGTAGAATTGTGTCCTCACTAGCGCTAGTTCGACCCGGAAAGGTCGATTTCAGTGCTACTCCCCTTGTCGGGCAGGAGTTCAGAAACTGATTTAAATACCCTTTTAGGTCAACCTAAATGGCATCGTAGTGAGGATGGCAAAGTGGAAAAATCAATTTAATGTGGATAAATTCAACTTTACAGTGTAGTGCAGACCAGGCCTTAGTCACTATTGGGGATTTCACTCCAGTAATGTGTTGGATGGAAACTTCTATTTTCACTGTCTTTGGGGAACATGAAGTTTTTCACTTGCTGTGGCCCATGCAGTACAAGGAGGTCTTTCAGGCTACTGCTCAAATGGGTCCACAGTCCTGTATCAGCTAGACTTAAGGAACTAAACTCAGCAGCAGCTGTTTCTTGCGCCTCCACCACACTCTTCTCTGATCTACACTTTTCTTCAGGAAAATGCATGATTCTATCCATTGAAGATGGAGATATTGATGCTGCAGTAGCTGCCAGGTCACCTGCACTCTAACTAACTGGAAAATCAGGCATCTCCTCACTGCTCACATCCTCACTGGGGCTGGAAGACTCACTGTGAACATCTGTGTCTATGTATCTCAGGAGAGCTCCTTCCTGCTTAGATAGAAAATCTTCCTTTACTTGCTTTCTTTTTCTGAATGCTGCCCCAGAGGAGCGTTTCCTTCTTTCACTCATGACTGCTGTTCTGTGCCAGCTATAGTAGCTCTCAACTCTCAATTGAAGTGGACAAATACGCAGGCTAGTAGCAGGGCCTGACTGAGGGAAGATATCAGCATCTTAAGGGCCTAACTGGCTCCTGCTACTTTGGCTGTCTGCCTGTTCTCCTCAAGTGGGTTCAGGGAAGCAGCAGGAAACAGGAAGCTCCCTGAGAAGCTGGTGTTAATCAGTCTAGGCTTGTGAGGGTACTAGAGAGGTACATTAGAGGCTCCCCCTCCTCTCTCTCCCTGCAGCTCCTGCTGCTTTCTGTTATTCCCTCTCACCTTTTGTCCTGCCTGCGTGTTATGTCTCTTCTCTCTTATGTGCCCTCCTTCGTCCAGCACAGCACTCCACCATCTCTGTGCAACTAGAGCAGAGACAATAAATATGTACCAGCAACAGACACAATTTTCTACACTCTGGGTCCTAGTGGTGCTCCCGCCACAGTCTGGCACCTGAGGTGTATGCCTCAGTTCATTTCCTGATAAGGCCAGCCCTGCCCAGATTGCCCATGTGCATGAGCTAGTGCTGGCAAGAAGCCCTTTGTGTTACCTTCTGGGAGGGAAGTACAAGGATCTGCTTCCTTAGCTGTTACCTTGGTTCCTAGATCATGCTGTCAGAGCACAGGTCGGTTTGGTGGCAATGCATCAAACCTAGCGTCAAAGAGCTGTCCGTGTGCCACTAGTTACTCAACCAATGCTGCAAGGGGCATATACTACGGGATGCTGGGCAGGCAAGAGGCTGAACTCCATGGGTGAAAGAGTTAAGGTTGCTTGGGTGCCACCTCCCTCTTGCACCTGCGGTTGTCATGGCTCTCAGCAGCACACTCACCCTGCCACGGTGGGAGGAGCCTCCTTGCACTAGGGGAAATTCCAGCATCAGACAGAATTGCTACAAAGTGAAAGTGAGGTTGTGACTCCTCCCTACAGCACAGGAGCTTCCACCTGGGCTGAGGCTCCATAGGACCCCGCCTCTCTTACAGGGAAGGAGCTCTGGGCCTCAGTCCTGCTTCTCTAGGCTTTGCCATCATCTTCTGGCCAGGAGGACTTTTTTTTTGCAGCTGAATCTCAAATGCTACAGTGGAAGTTCTGTCTCCCCTGCATCCCCAGAAAGTCAGCTAAAACCAGCAAGGAAATGGGTATCTAATGCCATGAACTCCCCTCCTCAGCTTGGAATGGACTGTGCCTAGCATCATGTTTGCAGCACACCCATCACTACTTCCAGGGCTGACTGCTCCAGCTCCACCCACTCACAGGACTCAACCAGGCCTTAGCACCAAAAGGGATACAACCACCCCAGTAAGTCAGACCACCTCTCCTCCACTTGGAGTGTCCCATGGCACAGCCCAATACTTCACCTATCCCAGCCCAAGCTGGGAAGAACTGTCCCAGGAACCAGCAGATCAGACCTAAGAAATAAGATTCCAGCCATCTAGCACCTCTCCACTGCCTGGGAACATTATCTAGGCATAGGTCCAAAGCAGGCAGCACAGCGCTACATGAACTTATATTGACACCAATCAATGCAACACCTATGACCTTGCGAGTAATGAATCCCCTGATCTAGCCTGCATCTCGAAGGCTGGATGACGCCAGGAACCCCGTGATAGCCTGCCTAACCCCTCAGGACAGAACACACACTTGCATTCACACCCTTTAATCTTTGTACAAAGGAAGCCTTTTAAGGTATCATTCAAAAACTCATAATTTGCTGGGCAGTACTGTCCTGGTAAAATATGTGTAGCAACATTGTATGTGAAGTTATAACATTCTACTCTATGGTTTTGTTAACACAGGTTTCAATCCTGATAGCCCTGCCCCAAGATAAGTTGGTAAACAAGCCTATCCTAACCAAAGGAATGTGTGCTCTGCTTAATTTACATTGAACCAGTAAACAGAGTCATCAAGAAGGAAGGTAAAATAAAGAAGTTCAAACAGGTGCAAAAACCAGTAGGGAACATCCTTCCATATCAACTCTTTGGCTCCTGATTCTCAGCTGGAAATGTTTTTCAAGAACGGGACTGAAACCATAAGGAGGGAAAAACACTCCTTTCTCATCACATTCTCTACACCTGAAGAGACAAAGGAAACAGGTTTTGGACTCTGACCTAAGAGTTTGGTCCATAAGACTGCTGGAGCATGTGGTGAGAAACTTTGCTTGAATCTATGACGGTTTGTTAAATTAGGCATTAGTAAATTTCTTTTATCTTTATTTTTCTTGTAACCATTTCTGACTTCTATGACTCATTACTTGTAATTACTTAGAATCTCTCTTTGTAGTTAATAACTTTGTTTTACTCTTTTATCTAATGCAGTGTGTTTAAATCGAAGTGTCTGAATAACTATTTGAGATAAATAAACTGGCATATTATTCCCTTAAAGGAATAATAAACTTAAAATATTTGTACTGTCCAGGAGAGGACTGGGTGATACAGGACATACATTTAGGGAGAAACCCGGGAGTGGGGAGTATGTTGGGGTCACTCTGCAGTATAACACAGGATGGTAAGAGCTGAAGTATAACCCAAGTGTGGCTGGTGGGCTGCAATTGCATACAGACACTCAAGGTGTGGCTTGCATGCTGTTAGGCTGTTTGTGAGCAGTCTAGGTGGAAGCTACTTCAGCAAGGCCTTGTGAGGCACCCAAGGTTGCAGGGCAGGAGTGACACAGCCCCCGCACTCATCTGCACTGTACCCTGGTACGTCACCCTCACACTCCCAGGACACTCAGTACATCACAGACCCACACAGGACAAGAAGGTAAAGAGTACTGCATTGATCTCCTCTGCAAACATCAAATGCAAGAAAGGTGCCTCTGATAAGACAAGGTCATTCAAATTAATTAATCTAACAATAGAAGCAAGACCAAAGCTAACACAGATGTTATGCCCATTTACAGACCAAAGACGAAAGGGTTCACAAAGGAACTCATTGACAATGATGGTCATCCTGGGAGTTTTCAACATTCACGTCACATAGGCTGCAACCACTCCCCCACAAACTCCTGTCCTCATCTCTGCTGAACCCACCTAGCTGGGTACAGCTTGCACCTGCTTTTTGGTCTAGATGTCAGTATTAAGGACATGACAACCCAGCCACTGCCTTGGGCAAGCCATCAGCTCATGAAGGCAGTGAATAGCACTCTTCCAGGACCCAGCATCAGAAAGATTCATGGACTCTGCCAAGTTCAGCAGGACTCCACAGGACAAGGAGCCCAGGACCTAGTGACTCGTCGTCATTCTACGGCCATTGGCCCCAAGTGGACCCTTGCTCCTCATCACCCACACAGGTCCCCGTGGTTTTGAGACCCTGCACTGGATGAAGAGAGAGAGAGAGAGAGTCAGAAACTTGAGCGCTGAAAGCAGAAAACAAAGGCTAATACAGGCAGGATGAAACAGAATAAATTCCTCCATGTCTATGCTAAGGCTTTATCAATCACTAGGAAAACTTCCCTATCAGCTTGCACTGAAATGGCCAGCTAGATCCTGTCCCAAGGAGTTACCTGGGTGGTAGATTGCTTCATCAGTCCTGAGCCCAAACCCTGCATCCGAGCCATGCTCCAAGTACTGGGAAGAACTATCATCCTACAGAGCTGAAAAGATTGCGTGTATTCAGGGAGGTTTCTCACACAGCCTAGATCCGCTCTGTCTATACCAGCCAACAAAGAGCCCACCTACATTCCCAAAGCTCAATGCAGTCGCTCCTCATGAAGTACCGGATGCTCTAAAGAAGTCTGGACCCAAGATCCGAGACTCTGACTCGCCCCTTTCCTGGCTGGTGGCAGATAGCCTGGAGCAATGGGTGCTGCTCCTGCCAGGACTAGCCAACACCTCAGTCAGAGGAGGAATCTTCCTTCCCTCCCTCCCTCCTTCCGACCTGCAGTAGTGCTACCAATACTGAAGAAACCTACTCAGAATGCTTTGGTTCTAGCCCATTGCCACCTAGTATCAAACTGTCTGTTCCTAAAGCAAGCTCAAAAAGAAGCAGACAACGGCTAACTACAGATTCACCAAATTTAAGCTAATATCCTAGACCCAGCACAATCAGGATCTAGGCCAGAACATGCGACAGAAATGATAGCAATGGCACAGATGACTGATTCCTTGTGTCTACAAATGGAGGGCACACATCCATTTTCATCCTATGGGACTTCTCTGCAACACTGGACACTGCCAACCAGGAGAGAATGCTGACCTCCCTAAAGGAGGTAGCAGAAGTGCTAAAATGGCTTAAGTCCATCCTGAAGGGATGCACCATATGGCAAAGAGAAGAGTTTTAGAGGGCTTAGCTGGGGGCTCCATGATAAGAAGGTAAGAAATTGTCATTGGTGACTCTCTAGTAAGACCAGTGGGCAGAAAATTCAGCAAAGGACACACAGATAACAGTGCAGTGTGCCCTGAGAATGAAAATACAAGATGTTACTGCAAGATTGGGCAGGTTATTTGACTAATAACACGGCATCACGTGGAACTACACAGGCCACAGAAGATGTCAGGGACCTTGGAAGGGAGCTGATGAAGAGAAAAGTCCCAGTGATCTCAGAAGTTCTTCCAGTCCCATGAACGAGAGAAGGCAGAAAATAGTGGAAGTGAACCACTGGCTGCATGACTGGTGTGAAGCAGAAGGGTTTGGTTTTGTGGAACATTGCATATCACTCTCTCTCCATGGAATGTGGCCCAATTTGGACAGCCTGCATCTCATAAGTGGGAGAGATGCTAATCTTCGCAGCTGGAGGCTAGCTGGAGTATTCAGGAGAGCGTTACACTAGCAATGCCAGGGGAGAGTGCTTCAGGGGCAAATACAGTGCCTGCTCAAACTCAGTGAATCACAAAACAAAGTGAACCAATGAAATTTAGTTGGGGATTGGTCCTGCTTTAAGCAGGGGGTTGGACTAGATGACCTCCTGAGGTCCCTTCCAACCCTGATATTCTTTCATTCTATCAAGAATGTGCAGAGAAGTATTTTTCCATTGCTTCTGTACCAAAGCTGGCAGTTCGAGTAACAAGCAAGAAAAATTGGAAATTCTCATTGATGAGAAGAAATTTGATACAATTGGCTTTGTTGAAACTGGGTGGGATGAGTGACACGTTCAAATCCCTGGTTCTAACCTGTTCCGGAAGTATAGCGTGGGTAAAATCAGGGTGGGGGTGGAACTCTACATTAAAGATGCCATTACCTGGTATAGAGATATCAGAAGCTGAATAAAATAGACAGGCCAAGCTCTTGTGTGGAATGAAACCATGGCTACAGGCACTGCAGTTGTGAGGAGCCTGGTGGTTGCATGTAGCCCTGTGATCATCACTGTTGCTCACCATGGGGCGCCTCAGCAGATGCCGTCTCTCCATTCTGCTACAGTCTCTCTTTCTGTTCCCATGGCACTGAGCCCTGTGGTTGAATAGCGCTGTTGCCAATCCGACTGGGTCACCAAGACAGGCTGTGCAAAACCATTGCCAATCACACTTTCACTCTTCGAGCCAGGAAGGTGCTCCAGGGCAGGGTGTCTATGTTCCTACCACTGGAAGGATGGCTCCAGTGGGCTGCTGCTTAGCTTCCTCTGCCTTCTGGGGAGGCATGTGCCAATGGCGTTCACTGACAGTGTTCCGGATCCTCATGCAAACACATTCCCAAGAACTCCTGCTGGGAGGGGCTAGTGGACATAGTAGGAGAGCCGTGCAGGCTTGAAAAATCTCCTATCGAGGAGCAGAAGTAGTCTCCCCTGACACAGGTCACCAAAAACACAGCACAATGGACAGAGACTTTCCACAGTGGCCATGAACGTCATTTGGAAGCCATCTCTCTGCGATACAGTCATATACACCAGCCAGCTGAGAGGAACCAGCCGAGGGAACTCAAAGCCTGGTGACTCCCATGGGAGTGTCAACAAACTGGAGCAGGGGTCCTTAGAGAGACTCCTGGGATATTCTGCCCAGCTTCCACCAGCAGCCGTCCCTGGTGTAAGTCGGCACCAGCAGCAACCACAACGTTACCACTAACATCACTGCCACATTGTTACCAATCTCGCCCCTGCACTGGCACCATCAGTCACTCCCTGCACTGGCACCAGTATCACTACAGCCCTGCTCCTGCTCCCAGCACTGAGGCCAGGTCCACCCTATCACCCCTTTGCCCACTGTGCAGGCTCCATTGCTACAGTGTCCCTGCTCCCGCTCCATGCCCTGGATCACACCGACTGGCGTGTGAGACACACAGAAAGAGGAGAGCATTGTATTTTTTACATGTCATACAATGACTGTAACATGCAGGAACCCCACGGGAACAATGGGGTTCAAATAACCATGAATCATAAACTCATAGACCATCAGGGTTGGAAGGGACCTCAGGAGGTCATCTAGTCCAACTCCCTGCTCAGAGCAGGACCAATTAACAACTAAGTCATCCCAGCCAAGGCTTTGTAAAGCCTGACCTTAAAAACCTCTCAGGAAGGAGATTCTACCACTTCCCTGGTAACCCATTCCAGTGCTTCACCACCCTCCTAGTGAAAACGATTTTCCTAATATCCAACCTAGACCTCTTCCTCTGCAACCTGAGATCATTACTCCTTGTTCTGCCATCTGCTACCACTGAGAACAGTCTAGATCCATCCTCTTTGGAACCCCCTTTCAGGTAGTTGAAAGCAGCTATCAAATCCCCCCTCATCCTTCTCTTCTGCAGACTAAACAATCCCAGTTCCCTCAGCCTTTCCTCACAAGTCATGTGCTCCAGCCCCCCAATAATTTTTGTTGCCCTCCGTTGCACTCTTTCCAATTTTCCCACATCCTTCTTGTAGTGTAGGGCCCAAAACTGGACACAGTACTCCAGATGAGGCCTCATCACTGCCTAATAGAGGGGAATGATCACGTCCCTTGATCTGCTGGCAATGCCCCTACTTATACAACCCAAATTGCTGTTAGCCTTCTTGGCAGCAAGGGCACACTGTTGACTCATATCCAGCTTCTCGTCAACTGTAACCCCTAGGTCCTTTTCTGCAGAACTGCTGCCTAGCCATTTGGTCTCTAGTCTGTAGCAGTGTATGGTTACCAATCACACACAATGTGCCAGGTCTAGCCACACGTTCACACTACAGCTCTCGCAGGGGGCATGTGGGCTCAAACAAAGAAAACAGCGAGGGACACTACTGGGCTTGCCAGCTATTTAAAGGGATACTGTGCACAGGCGCTGAATTTTGTTTTTGTCAGTGGGTGCTTGCTCCTTTCTGACCTCTACCCACGCCGTGGAAGTCGTGGGCAGGGCTTCAAAGGGAAGAGGCTGAGTGGGGCTGGAGCTCAGGCAGCGCCCTGGGAACAAAGAGACCAAGAGGGGACAGGGCTTCGGGGTGGAGCAGCAGGCAGGCCATGGTCCAGGCACTGGGGACCACAAAAACTTAATCTGGCCCTGCAGGTGCTGAGCACAGCCTATTTTTTTTTCAGTGGGTGCTTGAGCCCTGGAACACCCCTTGAATCACTGCCTATGATACCATGGTATTACCACCCAATATACTCTATATATCTCTCCCTCTTCAGTCTGAAAAAGGACATAATGTACAGCAACTCCTCACTTGAAGTCGTTCTGGTTAGCTCCTGCCCTCTGCCTTGTAGCTGCTCCTGGTAGCCTCCTGCTTGCTGGTGTGTGTGTGTGTGGGGGGGGTGGGCAGGGAAGGAGGGGGCTAATGTCAGGGTGTCCCCCTCCCCCCTGCTCCTGCACCCCACTTACCCCTTCTCCATATCAAGCAGGGTGGGGACACAGATGGAGAGAGACAGAGAGCGGTTGAGGCAACAGCTGCTGTCTCAACTTCCTGATCGACTTAAAAAGACAATGTACTTAAGAGTGGGGTATGACAGTGCTGTTCCTGGTGGGACCCAACTGAGAGTGCCAAGTCAGGACAAATTGCTTCAAAAGGGGCAATTACAGTCCAAAGCTGGGGTTTCTCCACCTCTAAAGCAAACCAAACCAGCCAAACAGAAAAGATTTTGGTTTCGCCTCACTGGCTAGCCACAAGTCACCCAAGCAATTCCCTTAGACACTCCAGTTTCCCAGTATCACCACCAGCAGCCACTCGTTCTGGGGACAAATGGTTACGAAAACCAATACCCCAATTAAAGAAAACAGCTCTCCCCAATTCCAAAGAATCAGGCCCCAGACCCAGGTCAATATATAAATCAGATCTTACCCACAAATCACGCTATTGCCAATCCTTTAGAATCTAAAATCTAAAGGTTTATTCATAAAAGGAAAGAGATAAGTGAGGGTTAGAAATGGTTAAAAGAAATCAATTACATGCAGTAATGGCACAGTTCTTGGTTCAGGCTTGCATCAGTGGTAGAATAAACTGCAGGTTCAAATCAAAGTCTCTGGAATACATCTACAGCTGGGATGGGTCATCAGTCTTTTGTTCAGAGCTTCCATTTGTAGCAAAGTTCCATCCAGAGATAGGAGCAAGACTGAAGACAAGATGGAGGGGCTGGAGCAGCTTTTTATAGTTTTTCCCAGGTGCAAAAACCTCTTTGTTTCTGCTGTAAAATGTACAGCCCCATGGAGTTCTGGAGTCACATGGGAAAATCACATGACCATGCATGACTCAGAATTTTCAGGTGGCAGACATTACCCACAGGCTATCTTGCATGTCCTTTGGTAGACTTCTCATGTGGATTGGAGCTTTCCAAGCTCTCAGTGGGTCCATTGTGTAGCTGATGGTTCTTACTGGGCCATCAAGCAGGCCAGGCAGAGCTACCAGCAACTTGTCTGGGATATCACCCAGAAGTAAAGCATAAGTTTGAGATACAGACATTATATAGCCAACATTCATAACTTTAACTACAAAATGATACACACATATTGATAGCATAATCAAAATCAGCAAACCATAACCTGGTCTTAGACACCTTATATGACCCCCTTTACATAAGATTTGGTGCCCCTACAGGACCTAGGTTGAACCAATGACCTATATGATCCCAGATTATTTCAGTAACGTGACATGGGGTCAGCATACTTAAAGGGGCAATGTGCATCTCTCTCTTTCTCTCTCTCACAGGGTGTGTGTCTCTGTCTCTGTCTGCCATGCTGTCTCCTCTCCCTCCATTGGGCTGCCTTGTAGTGTGTGAGGCTACATTAACAATGTGTTAACCCTGAGGGATCAGCCAAAAGCTAACTGTTCATTTAGCAGTAAGGCATTCCCCTCTTCCACCCTCTAACTTCACCACCTCAACCAAGCTTCACAATCATCATCATAATCACTGTGTACAAAATTAAATGATTTGTTTAAAACATGTACTCTGTGTGTGTATATATATAAAATATACAGTTTTTTTTCAGGTGAAAAATTTTTCCCTGGAACCTAACCCCCGCCATTTACATTAATTCTTATGGGGAAATTGGATTTGCTTAACATCATTTTGCTTAAAGTCACATTTTTCAGGAACATAACTACAATGTTAAGCAAGGAGTTACTGTAGTTGCTAATGCAGGACTATCAAAGCTATTCTCATTCTATGTGCAGCATGCTGTACGTCCAGTCTGAGTGGAGGATGACAAGTTCTCTCTAGTTAGCAGCTCACAGGCAGCACAACAGGATCTGGAACAGCAGCTGTATTTCTTATGGAGATGTCTCTGCAACATTTCCCTGCTCTGTAGAGCCAGGGTCACCTGCAGGCTCACTCGTGCTACCACAAGTCACCATCTGTGGTTGTACTCTAGGCTCAGTATTTTCAACAGGTGTAAAACATCCTGCTGAACCTGTGCTCAAAAGCTAGTTTCTGTGTCTTCTCGAGGATGTTTGGTGCCACTTCTACCCATTATGGCAGGGGACTAGTCTGTGACACAATCACTCCAGGTTTTCACCAATTGTCTTGATTGTCTCTTACTACACTTTTTCCCCCATGTGAAAGCTGTGCAGTCAGGTGTGACTATCTGTGGCCATTTGATGACACTGTTTCTTGTGAATTCCCTCTCTAGATCAGGCTTGAAGACATCCAGGTGTTATCTTAAATTATGTCCCCAAAACATTCTTGCTGGTGTCTGATTTGTAGCTGCATGAGATGCATTCCTATAAGCAAACAGAAAATTTGCAGTTTTGTGTTGTAAGCTACCCTTATACGTGGTCATAGTATGGATCACTTACTAGAATGTCTAGACAAACCCTTCTAATCCATCTGTGGCAGGCTGGAAAGGAGCTGAAGTGACATGTTTGTTCTTTTGACAAACAAATGAAACTCTTTGGATGTGAATGGAGTTCTGTTGTCACTCACAATTGTCATTCACAATCTCCCAGCCTTGAAAACAAGCTGGGTTATCATCCAAGACTGCTATGACATGAAGTATATGGCAGAATGCAGGTAAAACAGATCAGAGAACATACAGTTCTCCCCCAGAGACTTCAGTCATAAATTTAATTAACCCATTTTTTTTTTAATGAGCATCATCAGCATTGAAGCTTGTCCTCTGGAATGGAGGCCGAAACATGAAGGGGCATATGAATGTTTAGCATATCTGACATGTAAATACTTTGCAATGCCAGCTACAGAAGTGCCATGTAAATGCCTGTTCTCACTTTCTGGTGGCACTGTAAATAAGAAGAGGGCAGCATTATGCCCTGTAAATGTAAACAAACTTGTTTGTTTTAACGATTGACTGAAGAAGTAGAACTGAGTGGATTTGTAGGCTCTGAAGTTTTACATTGTTTTGTAAAACAAAAAAATCTACATTTGTAAGTTGCATTTTCATGACAAAGATTGCACTACAGTACTTGAATGAGGTGAATTGAAAAATACTGTTTCTTTTATCATTTTTAAAGTGCAAATAAATGTTTTAAAAACATACAATTTAATTTCAATTACTACACATAATACAATATATATGAAAATGAAGAAAAACGTCCAAAATATTTAATACATTTTAATTGGCATTTTAGTATTTAACAGTGCAATTAAAACTACGATTAATTATGATTCATTTTTTAAAATCGCGATTAATTTTTTTTAGTTAACTGCGTGAGTTAACTGCGATTAATCAACAGCCCTACTTAAGACTTGTCTTGTGATTTATGCGAACCAGAATTGTCCATGGCACTGTAAGGATCATGCCTGGGATGTGGGTGATTGGGCCTTATGGTCAGAGCCATGGGGTGGCCAGACGTGGAGGTTAGAGCGGAGATGGGCTGGCATGAAGGATCAGGACCACAGGATCCTTGGGGACATAGCTGAAAGCAGAGCCATAGGTCGGAGCCAGGGTCCGGAAGCCAAAAAACAAAGCTGATGGGTGAGCTGGAGACGTGGCTGGGGAGAGGAGCCAGAGTCCAGAACTACGGGTGTCAAATACAGAAAAGGGCAGGAACTGGGCCGGGAACAGGACCAAACTCAGTTGCAGTCTGGGAAGGCGCTGAACAACCACTAGAACAGGCTGTGGCAGGGTCAAGCAGTAGCTTGCTCCATTCTACCACCATTTAGGAAGTGCTGTCAACTGGGCAGCCCCTGCTAGGGTCTGCTGTGTCCAGTGTCTTGACTAACCCTGTTGCAGCTGGCTCCCTGACAGATGTATCCATGCCGTGCAGCTGAATCTTGGAAAGGTTCCCATTTATCCCTGTTTTCTATCACCCTCTGCTCAGCCACCATCACACAGGACTTGGGGGTGGGGCATGCACTTATCCTCATGAGATAGAGTACCAGTCGTGCCCCATGGCACCTGCTCCAGGACTCACTGCCAACAGCAAATGTGCCCTTTATTGTAAACACCAACCAGTTAGACTGAAATAAGCCCTTGTGTGTGATAACTGTGAGGTTCTTCTCAGCACTGCCTTCAGCCTCCATTTGTAGGCAGGCTTGGACGAGGTTGGTCCTGAAGAAATGCTTCTCAGCGGCTAACGAGGCAAAGACAGCCTCCATTTGAGGCCAAGGACACTGACCTGCATGCAACGATGGCTAAAGATAATCTAGAAATCACACCAGTTCCATTCATTTCACTGTTGACTCTCTCAGGGGCTCCTTGGCTGGAACTCCAGCACCCTCAAAGAGTGGAAATTCTGCCTCTCCCTTTGGCCATGTCATCAAAAGTACTGAGTGAGCTTTGCACAACTCCCAAACCGCTCGCTCTCCTCCAGCATCCTCCCCAAACCGCTCGCTCTCCTCCAGCATGTTTCCCCAATGCCATCAGCTGCCTTGTCCCAAAGTTCTGCTCATTTGCATGTCAGTGAGTTGCTTTGCAGTTCTTTATCACTGCATGGGTGTGCGTGTTGCCATGGCAGGACAGCTGAATCTTTCAAACAACGCAGGACCCTCACATTTCACAACACAGACATTTAGCAGCTGCTCATAACAGTTAGATGTTACCTTCCTTGTAATAATGCCTAGGAGAGAGAGTGTTTCTCTTTATATTTTCTAGTTACACAGAGACTGTGTGCTTTCTGATAACCACACTGTGAAATCCCAGTCACAGCAGAGCCTCAATCCAGCTCCATTTTCTCTCTTACTCTTCCCATTGGAAAGAAATCCAAATAACCCTTCATTTATTATCTTCTAAATGTAAGTAACTGTAGAGATGCTGCAGTGGTTGTCATACTGTGGGTCAGAACCCCAAAGTGGGTCCTGACCCCATTTTAATGGGGTTGCCAGGGACAGCATTAGACTCACTGCAGCCTGGACTGAAGCCTAAGTCCAAGGGCTTCAGCCTGGGGTGGCAGGATGGGGCTCTTGCCAGAGTGGTGGGGCGTGGACTCTGGCCCCTGCCCAGGGTCATGCAGTAATTTTTGTTGTCAGAAGGGGGTTGTGGTGCAATGAAGTTTAATACAGCATTCTTCACAGACTCCCTGTTGTCATCTGCAATGCTGAACTCCACAGGGATGGCCCTTAGAGTGATGAGGTGTGCTTTTTGCAATCCCCAGCACATTTCTTACATTCACCCCATTTTCTTGCAGTTTCTCCAGGATTTGTCCTTGACCCAACTACCATTTGCATCGTGCGGTTGTTTGACACATGGACACAGTTCTTGAGCATTGACCACACTGTGCTTTCTTCTTGACCCACAGTTTATTTGTTGTATGGATCACACAGTGCTGTTGCAGCTCCCTGGCATCTTTCACAGCTACACACAATAGATACAAAAATTTCTGGTGTGTGTTTTAGGTCAAGCCAGCATCACTGGGTATTTTTGGCTTGCTTCAGTGTGTGCACCATACACTAACCGGCCTCTTAATGCATCATTTCAACTCTCTGAAGCCTGGTAACACTGGGCCTTGAGCCAGCCCCATATTCACAACTCAGTTTCTTTTTGATTCCTTTTGTAAAAGCAGAAAAGCTGGGTGCTCACTGATGGCTGGGGGCGGGGTGTGTGCTGACTGAATTTTCACAATTGCAGCAAACATTTTCTCTGTGGGATTAGTAGGGGCTGGTAAGCTGGGTAGCAGGTCCTACATTTTAGCCCCCTTTACACTTAGTAATACACCACCTCTGTCTTCCCAGTGTTACTGTTATAGATGATCTACTATTCCAGTCTCTCAATCTAGGTGAACCATAAAGGAATACCACTCACTACCCACATACTGCAGAAGGAATGGGAGAGCGTAAGCAACAGAGACAGCTCAGCAAGAGGTGTGGGGGAGACTGTGGGTACCATCTGGTCCAGACTCACGTTTTGATGACCTGTCCCAGGTCATATCTGTCAGTCACCTCGGATGGCTGGTTGTAATCTTTCTTGTCTCCCAGGGTGACGCAGCCAAACGGCATTGCCGGGTCCGGTGCTGGAAGGCAAAGAAGCAGAGAGTTAGATTTCCATATTTTGAGAGAGTTTTGCATGAACCTGCCACTTGTTAAGAAAATGATTGTTAGGAAAATGTAACTTAGAATGTTGTAGTATGATTTTAAAATAACCTTAGACTTATAATCTCACTCCCTGTATATGTACTATTGACCCCTAGTTTAACATGCATTTTAAACTTGCATTCACCCTGTCACAGATGTGCAGGTGTCATAGTGTCTGAGTACCCCTAAGTGTTTTGAACCTCCTGCTTACCAGACATGTAAATGAAATAGATTAAGACCAACAATGGATGTAATAGCCATTAAGTGTTCCCACCTGTGTAAGTGGATTGAAAGTCCCCCTCCCTTATCAACACAGGGGTATAAAATATCCTCACACATGTATTGAGTTGGGCCAGTTGTTTGGGTGATAACCCCTTCTGACTCCTTATTGCTTGCAATAAATCTTGTTTTTCCAGAAGTCTACTGAGTTATGCCTGTCCTTTGAGGTGTATTGGACTGAACTCCAAAGGAAATAAGCAGTTTTTGCAACACACTTGGCCCTGTTGCTTTACTCCTTGCTTTCCTGATTCCAGGCATGTTCACACATGGCTGCTGAGACTCCATCCTTGTTTTTTTCATGCCATCACTAAGGATTTACTCCCTTTATATTAGTCTCATTTCATTGACATTTCCCTTTCTGAAGCTCAGTGTCAAGGTCACCTTTTGGTGTCCTCCCCACCACCTAGGGTGTCAAACCTAATTCTGTTGTGTGGTAACTTAGTGGCTCTGCTACTGTCTCTTCTTGAATTAACTCCTCAGTGTTAGCAAGATCAGCCGCTCTCCTTGTGCACTTTAGACCAAGCTGGTCCACGAAGCAACTACTTAACATATTGAGAAATTGTTTTCCTAATCTTGGTTCCATTTTCCCAGTTGCTAAGTGGATAGCTGAGATCCTCTTTGTTCCCATTTTGTCAGACTTTGTTGCCTTGTTGATCTCCCTCAGCACTGTGCACTCAATTTCCTGTTCTTGGTGCTAGCACCATTACAATTAAGGCTCAGACTAAACTTACTGTGTAACAACTGATGTTTCTGAGTGCTCGAAAATCCATATCCAAACTCTGATTGCCTAGAAATGTGCTATACCTCAGCAGTGCTCATGGCAGGTGGTCCAGCTCCAAAGTTGAGCCTGGGGTTCCCAAGACACACCTGAAATTATCACATTATAGCAAAGCATGTATGGTTTTTATAACATTTTTTGCACCCACCTGGGGCTCAAACTATTGCGCTGATCCTGCCTTGTATTGATCACAGCTGGCATTTGGCGCCTCCTGCCCCTTGGGAAAGCAACATTTCCAATGTGTGGTGGGGAATGAGCCAAGAAGAGTGGTTGGAGTGGGGGCTGCAGGATTGCTAGTCGGTAGGGGGCAAAGGACACAGCTACCCTAGAGTCACAGAGCAGCTCACGGCAACAGGAGACAGCTACAGGTTGGCAGGAAGTTCAAGTCCTACCCTCTGCAGATTTCTGAGCTTGTCAGTTGTGCCAATTCCACTGCGGGGAGAGGAGTGTCACAGGGCTTCTTTTGCTTGGGAGAAAAGCTTTTTCATTAAGGACTGATCTTTCCCAGTGCACTAAAATTCACACGCACAGTAAGATTATTCTGAAAGCTGCTTCCTCAGGGCCAGAGGTGGAGTAAATGCTGCTTAGTGAAGGTTAGGCTGGCCTGGACCCAGTTTTGTGGCTGGCTGCGCTCAACACCCCGGAAGGGCACCATGCACTGCTACCCTCTGTGAGTGAGTATTAATGCAGTTTTTGGGCAGTGGTTGTAGTTCCATTCTCAGCCCTGGGACTCGTGTCCCAGGCAGATCCAGCAACATGAGCCTCTGCTCTGTGGATGTTGGTCACACGAGCTTCTATGGCACCTTTAGGCACAGCACTGCCCCCCCCCACCCACTCCAGCCTTTCAGCTTCCCAACCTTTACCACACTCCAAAGTACCCCCTACCCCACGCTTTCTGGCTTCTCTACCCAAAGCTGTCCTGGATTAGAATTTTGGCCTCCTGAGCATGCCAGGCTCCACTACCAGTACGGTCAAGGGGCCTCAGTGAATTCAGCACCCTCAGCCCCATTTTTTGCCTGTCCTCCCATCATTGATCCTGGCTGGTGCTACATAGACAGGGCCTGCAGGAATTCCATTGAAGCAGCATTTGTGCCACCTCCAGATACGGCATTTTTCTAGCTGAGTCCCAGATCCCACCCAAATCCTACAGCAGAGAGGGGTGCTGGGCAGAGGGAGGGGGGCTATAGATGGAGGCTGTGCTGTGTGAACCTCGCCAGACCCAGCCAGCTCCCAGCAGGCGATGCCATTCAGTCATTTGAACAAGCTTTATATTCTCCCACTGGGATGAGCAGCATGCCACCACAGACCCACAGCGAGATCCTCCAGCCCCCAGGCACCAATGAGATCCCCCCAACAGATCCACAGCGAGCTCTCCCAGGCACCAATGAGACATGCCCCACCCCAGCAAGCTCCTCCAGCCCCAGGCATCAGCAAGATCCCCCCGACCCGCCACCCCTGTGAGCTCCTCTAGCCCCCATGCACCAGCAAAATCCCCCACACCCAGACCAGTGAGTTCTCATAGGGAACAACACCCACGGTGACCAGAAGGGCAACTATGCTGTGTGTAGGTGCATGGTCACAGCTGTGCACCTCCCTTCAGTGTTATGGGGTCCCCCTCTGGCCTGGTCCATGAGGCCAGGACTCTGTCAGGCCCCAGCTCCCTTTTCTGGAGGGCCCCGGTTCAATCACTTGTGATGCCCAGATGGAGGATAGCCCATCAGCAAGGGCTGGGGGCACTGATGAGCCTGGGCACCACCCATGGCTCTGGCCATCTGGGGGCCTGGCACTGTCTCAGGTGTTATGGTTCATATCTGGGCCAAGTCCACACTTACGTGATGGGCTCTACCTTGGGGGAATCAAACCAGGTTCTCTGCGCCTGCCAGCTGGAGCTGAAGAGCAGGGGGTTGTATCTAACTCTCATGCTCTGGGGCTGAGGCACAGCGGGAGATGTGTCACCCTCATGGACTCCAGGGGTCTGATGCACCCCATGCTCTATTCTAAGGCCTGTGGTGACTGCAGTCCCTCTGGGATTGCAGCTGATGGAGCAGCTGTTCTTGTGTCCCTGCTCACCGTGTACCAACTGCCCCACACGGAGTCTCTGCAGGTAACTCAGCATGCAGTGGGCATGCTCTCACAACACTGTGCCTGTGCTGTTACCTGAGTGCCCTGGGGAGAACGTGGGATTAAAACCAGCAGCTCCCTGGTTAACAAGGGATAGACGAGGAGGGAAAGCCCAGAAGGGGCAGGATTGATATGTATTCAAATCAGTGCTTCTCCCCAGGAGCTCCACTGCCTCTGGACTTCCAGGCCACTCCCTCTGGTCCCTAGGGTAAAAGCACAGCACAATGCCCTGTTGCTGGGCTGTGTCATTGTGCCTCACAGCAGGGCAGGGCTGCTGTGCCACACCACAGGGCTGTGTTGCTGTGCCCCAGGACAGGGCAGGGCTGTGTCACAGAGGGCCGAGGAGCTGCTGCTGGGCTGGGATCAGAACTGCAGGTGGATTGGGATGCAGGCACTGGCCACAGCTCTCGCTATGTTACATGCACATTGCAGGAGAGCCCAGAGCCCTACCAGGATCCGGGCCCCACAGAGCCAGGTGCTGCACAGATGCCAGGTGGTCCACCAGCCTGGCCCTGCTGTGCTCCCAATTCAAGTGACATGCTAAAGATGCAGCGAGAGGGACACCAGCCCCCAGCCCTACCATGGGGCAGGCAGGGCAAGGGACAGAGAGCTACATAAAGAACTCAAGAGCAGATTCCTGCTCAACTGCAGCCCCAAAATCCAGGCCATGGTTTCCCTCTGACTGTCCAGCTCCAGCAATTAGTCATTTAAAATATGGATAATACAAACCGTACCTGGATTCCTGAGCCACTGGACTGGGCACGGGGGGGGGGGCAGCCCCAGTGGGATGACGGGCCTGGATTCCTGAGCCCCTGAAATGGGCACTGGGTGCTGTACAATGCATGCTGGCTCAGGAATGGGTAGAGAGGCCTGCACTGGGGGAGGTGGCTGTTCCTTTAGCTGTTCTCAGACTGCACTGGGACCCCGGAGTTGGCACACGGGGTGGGGACTACGCTTCAGGGAAGTAATCAAGACTGCAGCACAGATGCAATGGGATTTGAGGCACCATGGATCTCTGGAGGTGGGAGGATGGGGGAGGAAAGAGGGCAGGGACAGCCCTGCAGGCTGACTGGTGCTAAGGCTCCTGGTGCAGTGATTCCCAGCCCAGAGCCCCAGGAGGAGGCACCACTCCTGTGGGGCCTGGAGCCCTGGATGCATTGGAGACAGGTGGCCTTTGTCCTGTGGGACTGAGGCACAAGTTGGGGGCTGCACCTTCCCCAGGGCTGCCTCCCACCATGGTCAAACTTATCCCCTCTCTCTTCCCCCAGTCTACAGCCTGCTTCACACTACTGGAGCGAGGAGGGGGAATTGGGCCCCAGGCTTGGGCTTCCTCCTGTTTCTATTGAAACCAACAGCAAAGCCCAGTAGCTCAGCAAGGGGGCTGGACTGAGCCTCTCTGTACAAGAATCACTTTGCCTGCTGTAGAAATGTGGCTACTGCTGAGGCAGAACACACAGCACAGCAGCCACACAGCACAGCAGTTCAGCCCAGGAAGGGCAGAGAAACCTATATCCAATGGACAGAAGGAATTCAGGATGCACACCGTCACCCAGATTGAATGTGGCCTGGACCCCACAGCTCCGGAAAACAGCAACCCCCCACTGCCCAGCAACAGGGTCAGCCCTACCTAAGGGGAAAGTGCCACCCAGCAGAGCCACCCACCCCTTCCCTGCAGCACAGCTTCACCCACATAGTGAGCTGCAATGGGATCATTGCTCATACCACTCCCCGGCTCTCCACTGCCCTGCAACATGAGAGGGCACTGCGAGAGGGATTCCTGCATCACAAGAGGGCTGCCAGCCGACACCTACATGCAGAGCTACCACACTGGCCCAGAGCGCAGCAGAGTCATATGCCCAGGGTTACTTGGGCATTCTGCCTTGCAGAGCCAAACTGCCCCAGTTGCTGCAATGGGCAGCATGCCCAAGGCCAGCCCTGGCGATGGCCTTGCCCAGTACGAGCCAAAGGGGCAGCGTGCCCAAACCCTACCCTGCACTGGGGATGGTCATGCAGAGCCCTGGAGCCCCAGAGCGCTGCATGCACAAAGCCCGGGATAGCGTCCACCTCACACCCTGCACAGTCTGCGTGGCCCTGGGGGCAGGGATTCTCACTAGGCACAGCCCCTAATCGAGTGTGTGGGAGGGTCCCTTGTGCTCTTGCTTCCCCTTCTCCTGCACACAGCAGGCCCAGGAACTGGCAGGAGCAGAGGAGCGGGGCTGGGCTCTCCGCACCTGTTAGCTGGAGGCAGTGGGGGAGTGCAGAGCTCACTGCTCTGGGTACCAGGCACTGAGCCTGTTGCTATGGCAATGGAAGTTGTACAAGCACGATAAAGGCAAGTCCGTGAGGAAGGGGTGAGGTGAGTCTGAAACACTCTGTTTACAGGGGAGGTGGTGGTGGTGGTGGTGGTGGTGGGGTGTGCGTGTGTGTGTGTCTGAGATGCTCAGTTGGCAGAGGAGGGGTGGGAGGAGGGTCTGAAACACTTTATTAGCAGGGGAGGGGCTGGGAGGTGGTCTCTGGGCTGTGGGATTCACTATAGAGACTGCTGGACACAGACTGGCCCTGTGGTTCTCTCAAGGGCTCTGGTTCCCAGCCTGTGCTGCCCCGTGTCACCAATAGGGGGCTCCCTACAGTCCAGCTGGGCTGCATAGGATAGAGCAGGAGTGGGCAAACTTTTTGGCCCAAGGGCCACATTGGGGTTGAAAACTTGTACGGAGGGTCGGGTCAAGGAAGGCTGTGCCTCCCCAAACAGCCTGGCTCCACCCCCATCTGACCTTCTCCCACTTCCTGCCCTCTGATTGCCCCCCTCAGAATCCCCAACCCATCCAAACCCCACTGCTTCTTGTCCCCTGACTGCCCCCTCCAGAGACCCTCTGCCCCTAACCACCCCCCCAGGACCCCACCCCCTATCTAAGCCCAGCTGCTTCTTGTCCCCTGACTGCCCCCTCCAGAGATCTCCCACCCTAACTGCCCCCCCAAGACCTCATCCCCTTCCCAACTCCCCCCGCTCCCAGTCCCCTGACTATCCTGACCCTTATTCACACCCCCGCCCCCTGACAGACCACCGGGATTCTCACACTCTATTCAACCTCCCCCCTGTTTCTCATGCCCTGATTACCCCCACCCCAGAACCTCTGCCCCATCCAACATCGCCTTGTCTCCTAACTTCCCACCGGGACTCCCTGCCCCTTATCCAACCCCCTTTACCATGATGCTGGTGGCTGAGCCACAGCCAAACATGCTGCACCACTCTCCCAGAGGAATGCGCAGCCCCACCCCCCAGAGCGCTGCCCGGGTGGTGCGCTGAGGCTCTGGGAGAGTGGGGAAGGTGGAAGAGGGGCTGGAAGCAGCTTTCCCTGCAGCGTGCTCAAGCGGGCCCGTCAGGACGGTCCCATAGGCCGGATGTGGCCCAGGGACTGTAGTTTGCCCACCCCCAGGATAGAGATACAGCCGCAGGCACTGCTGTGGCAGTTGGCTCAGATCAGCAACCTACCCCCAGGCCAAGCCAGTGGTTGCTCTGTGCTACGGCAGGGCACCTGGGCTGCCTGCTGCTGGGACAAGGGAGCAGGGCAGCATGGTTAAAGCAGCCTCCTCACTGCCCTGGAAAGGCAGGCATGGAGAAATGGCCAAGTAGAGAGGTGCCTGTGTCAGGACTCCAGGAGGGGCCCTAGGACTTTTCCCTGCAGCAGGATGGACCAGGGGGCAGAAAGCCCTGGTCATAATGTGCAAGATAGTCTCCAAGTCCATTGTGCCCCACCTGCCCATGGAAGGCCCCAGGCACAGATCCCTGCTGTCTGGAAGCTTCACACCCCTCAGCTGCTGCTGCCCAGAGCCCTGGGCTGAGTGGAGTAGTGCAGGCATCTCAGTGCCCAGCCAGGGCATCTGGGTGGCATAGGGAGAGGGACCAAGGGCACTCAGGCACCAGAGGGCACTGCAAGACAGATCCCCGCAACTTCCTCCAGCCAGAGCCAGGCCCAACGGGGAATGAGGGGGGACAGGGTGGGGCACTGTTCCCCATCTATGCTGAGAGCCAGGGGCTGACTCAGAGCATGAGGAGCCTAGCCAGGCAACCTGCTGCAGAGGGGCCTAGCCAGCCAACCAGCTGTAGACACTGGGGAGCGGGGGCAGAGCTGTGGGTCACAGGGCCCCCAGAGACTCAGAGTCATTGCAGGAGGGAGCCAGCAAGACTGCAGGGGAGAGGACTGGCCACATGCATGACTGGCCCAAGGAGCTGTGACTCCCCCTGGCAGTATAGGAGAGGGAGAAAGGCAGGGAAGGTGAGGGCTGCCACATGGGGAGGGGTGGAAAGGAAGGGCAGAGAAGAGGGCTGGAAAGGAGGCTTTGATTCCCCATGTGGGGCTCTATGCAGTATCTGGGCAGCGCCAGGCAGCCCCCTCTCGTACAGGGCAGGGCATTGTGCCTGCACTGGCTGCACCTCAGCTCCTCGTGCCAGGGAAGATCAGCAGGAGAGAAGCCAGAGCCCCCACTCCTGTTCATAGGGCTGGGCTGCTGCTGGGCTGCAGCAGGCTCAATGGGGATAGGGAGGGGTTTGCAGGGCTCAGGAATGAGCCAAGCCTCCTCATCCATCCCAGCTCTGGCATGGATCCAGGGGAACTCAGGGGTGCCAGGAGCTTATCTGGGTTGCAGGTGCCCACATCGCCACCCCACACCACAGGCAGCTGGCTGGGAGGGCATATGCAGTAGCCCCTTCTCAGCCCTTGGGGGAGCACCAGAGCAGCTAGCCTGGCTCACCCAGACCCATAGGGCACAACCTGTTCTGCTGGGGCTCCCCAACTGTGGGAATCCAACAGCAGTTCCAGCCCTTGGAAGGATCCATGGCAGGATCCAAGCTCCCCAGCAAGGTCCATGCTCTCTGGGGCTGAGGGGGAATCCAGGGAAGATCTGACCGATGCAGAGTGAGGAGGCTGGGGCTGAATGGAAGGTGTGGCCACATGAACCAACCACAGGTTCCTCTCTGGGGTATTTGAGCCCTTTCGGTTCCTCTCTATTCCCGCTGTGATGAAGGGGAGTGGAAGGGTGAGAGGAGGGCTAGGTTTTTTCAATGAGTTTGCATGCAGAGGGAGTGGGATGAAATTTCCCTGGGTGTTATTGGTTTAATGAGGGGATGGGAGAGGAAGTTTGTTGTTACAGAAGACTGGTGACGGAACTTGGGACCCCAGCCAAAGGCCAGAAGAATGGATACCCCACTGATTGATGACCTGGTGACCAGGAGGCCCAGCTCGGGAGTCACAGCTGGTTCTGCCAGTGGGAGAACAATGGGCTGTGGAGAGAGGACGCTGATGACCTGACCAGCCAGTTCCAGACAGAGGGGTACAAAGGATGGCTGAGAGGAGAGGAGGCCCAGGCAACCCTGTTTACCTGGATAGAAGACAATGGACAAGAGGCAGGGCATGGGGGAGGTGATGTCCAGCTGGAAAGCACAGGGGCTCAGAACCGGACAGAGCCCACCTGGATGCATGAAAGACTTAGATGTACTGTGCTGAGGGAGGCCCGGGCTGAGGGCCCTGAGAGTTTCCTATGCTGTGTTCAGACGCTCAGTAACTACTCCTGTTTTACGCTAGCTCAGAGTCGCTCCAGTCTAGAGAACAGGGTTGCCTTATTCCCTCTGGGAGTGGAGGCCCTGGGAGTCCAGAGCAAGTGGATTCCCTGAGGGGGCCCACAGTCAGAGACACGCATGCTAAGGGCTCAGAAAGGTGCAGTTCCAGGAAACAGAGGGGCTTAACTCCTGAGAGAGAGCAGACCCCTGAAAAGGGCTATCACACTGAAGGGATCGTACGAGGCCAAGGATGGTCATGACTTGGGAATCCATGAGAGGCACGAGGACAGGACTGGTGCCCCACAGAACAGAACTGGCATAAGTGGGATGGAGATGGGGTTGGGGTTCTGTAGAACAGGACTGGCAGGGCAGGGCAGGGGCCTCATAGAATAGAGCTGTCAGGGGGAGGATAAGGACAGAGTTGGGTCCCCATAGCACAGGACTGGCAGGGGTAGGACAAGGACAGTGCTGGGGTGGGATGAGGATAGGGTTGGCCAGGGTCGCAGAGAACAGGACTGAGAGTGGGTGGGACGAGGACAGGGTTGGGGTCCCACAGAACAGGCGTGGTGGGGGTGGGACAAGGATGGCATGGGGGCCCCACAGAATAGGGCTCACAAGTGTGTGTGGGGGGGCAGGATAAGGGTGAGGTTGGGGTCCCACAGAAAAGGAGTGAAGGGGGTGGGATGAGGACGGGGTTGGGGCCCCATAGAACAGGACTGGCAGAGGCAGGAGAAGGACTGGGAGTGGAGGCTGCAGGGGTTCCAGAGTTAGTGGACTCCCTGAGGGGGCCCACGGCGAGAGACATGTGTGCTCAGGCTCAGAGAGGTGCAGTTCCAGGAGGTGGAGGGGCTAAACCCCTGAGAGAGAGTGGACCCCCGAGAAGGGCTGTCACACTGAAGGGGTTTTCCCCCAAGGACAGTATAGGCCAAGAGTGGGCATGATTTCTGAGCCCATGACACCTGCATTTCCAGTGCTACGCTTGGTTTGCTCCCACCAGATGGCAAGAAAAGAGAGGGCTGGGCAGCTTGGTACAGGCTGGCTGGGACTGCAGGCAGCCAGGAGTGGGGAACAGGGTGGAAGGGGACACGCTGGAGGGGCACTTGGAAGGTGAGTGACTCTGCTCAATAGCCCTGTATTGAATTTTAAATCACTGTCACTGTACTGAGTTGAGCCATTCACACCTCCAAGCAACTGACATGGGCTGCCTACAGATTCAGGCACTCCCCGCTGTGATGGTGCACCCCATAAGGCTTTAGGGAATTATGCTTACGAATAAGCATATGATACGCTTATATGTTATATGATATAACTGGAATATGTTTTATGCTATATATGCCATGTAACATATCTCTGTAAAGGTTATAATCTTCTGAATCTATTCCTCCTATTTGTATGCATGTATCATTTTTGTAGTTGAAGTATGAATAGTGGCTACACACTTGCTTAATTTCTAAGTAGCCTTGTAAAAGCATTTGGTCAGCTTCTTGAGAAAGGAACGTGCAAGTTAAGTGGCCAATCAAAAAGCACTTAAAAGACAATAGAGCTTGGGAGGCTCCAATCCACATAAGAAGTCTACCTGAGGACATTCAAGGCTGTATGTGAACCACAGCTGCTACCTGTAAGTTATGAGTCGTGCATGGACATGTGACTTGCCCATTTGACTCCAAATCTCCATTTTGTGACTGGATTCTACACAGGGGGAGAGAGGGGTGTCCACTCACAAGAGAAAGTCTATTTAAACACCTGGGAGACCCCTCCATTTTGTCTTCAGCTGGCTCAAGAGAGAGCCTCTCCAACCCCAAGCATACCTGAAAGAAACTGGCTCCATGACACCAGGGCAAGCCCGGTATCCCTTCCCACATGGTGCCAGGGGTGAATGTCTGGTCTGCAGGAACATGCCCCCGCCCTGACCTGAGGGGAGGGTCTCTGCCTCCAACGTCTCCTGCCTGTTGGGCCCAAATCACCAGCCCACTTCCTCCAATCCCCTGCTTGCTCCTTCTTCCCCAGCAGTGCCTGCCCAAAAAGTCCTGTGCCTAGCTAACCCTGCCCAAGCCAAACAAAAGTGGTCACCTCTCCTGCAAAGTGTGCTGTGCTCATGGGATGCATGCCATGGTTCCCTCTGGTCGCCAGTCCACAAGCTCAAGGGTTCTCAAGCTTGATGGCATTGCAACCCCCTTATTGCTAACAAGAAGAGGATCTTGCTATGGAATGGATCAGGAGCCACTACTCTAGAGGATAACCACCTACTACCACTGCTGACTAATGGAGCCACTTTTTTTTGCTGGTGCATGGGTGGTCTGTACTACGATGTTCAAGATCCTGGGTTCAAAGCCTACTGATGAACCATTAACACTGTGGGGTGTTCCGCCTCGCCTCGCCTCGCCTCCCCTTCCCCCCCAGCCTCTTCTTCTTAAAACAGCTGTTGTCTGTGCAGGAAACACTGTGCCACACACAGCCTCTGCCCTGGTCCTTCAAAGACTAATGCTGAGTCAGGAGGAGGTGCAGGCCCCAGTGAGGACAGGGAAGCTGCTGACGGAGCCAGGGTCAAATCACTGGCAGGAAGCAGCAACATGGACTCAGCTGGCAGCAAATGTATAGGAATCGGGGGAGGGTTAGCAATATGCCAACACAGAGCCTACGGAGGGGAGGAGCCCAGATGGAGGGAAGTGAACAGCACGAATGAGTGTTTTGCAATGCAAATGGAGATCAGACCTGTGGGAGGGTTCATTACCTGGGGTTTGTAAAGAGCTCTGAAGATGAACGGTGCTAAGGGCCATTCTTATTAATGCCGCAGGGCACCAAAAAGGTGCACTGGAGGGATGGATGCATGTGCAGCATTGCTGTAGCCCAGAGCAGGACAGGGAGACCCTGAAGTCAGCCCTGGGGTGACCCTCACATGGGATCCTGCACCCAGAGCAGGGAGAGGCAGTCCCTGTCTGTGGGAGTCTGGTGAGATGGCACCCCATTGGCTGGATGATGCTGATTTACACCAATGGAGGATGTGGCCCATTGGCTGCCAGGGGGTGATACTGATTTACACCTGCCAGGGATGTGTCCCCTGTTCATCAGCGTGAACCCAATTTCCTCCCCTCTGTTACAGCCACCCCTGGGATGATGCAAAGACATTTTAAACTTCCAGTTTAGCTCTCATCCTCTCTACACTCGGTGGCCAGGCTAATCTATGCTTGGAGCTGGGGGTGTAGTTCCCAGCATTGAGGGCGGCAAAATGACTCAACTTCCTGGAGGTCTTTGTGCCTTGAACACTGTTGATAAGAATGCTGTGGCTTGGCTTGCCTGGATTGCATATGCCAAATACATAAATTACCAGCTGACTCTGCTGGAGCTCAAGTGCTAAAAACAGAGCATAGCTGCAAGAAGCTGGCCGACCGACTACACCTAGCTTCTCGGATGGGACTGCCATAGGGCAGCTAGCCTTTCCTGTGTTGGGGCCACAACAGCTCCACCATTCTCTTTAGCACACTAGCTCATCTGAGCCAGAACAGGTATGTCTCCTCAAGACAGGCTCGGGGAGACAAGTGTAGACATTCCCTCAGATATGCTGCTGCTTTTAGTTAATTTCCCCAGCAGCCCAGGTGTTGCTGCAGACTGGGAAGGTTAATTTAGCTGATGAAAGAACAAATCCTCATTCCCACTAGAATAAAAATAATTAGCAGAGGCCCTGGAGAAACCTCTTGTCTTCCCCTAGCCCAGGGGTAGGAAACCTATGGCATGGGTGCCAAAGACGTCACGCGAGCTGATTTTCAGCGGCACTCACAGTGCCTGGGTCCTGGCCACCGGTCTGGGGAGCTCTGCATTGTAATTTAATTTTAAATGAAGTTCTTAAACATTTTTGAAACCTTATTTACTTTACATACAACAACAGTTTAGTTATATATTATAGACTTGGCTAGCAGGTAGCTGCAGGACAGAAGTGAGGGGCACTGGTAGAGCTGGGATCGGGGGGCGCAGGGCTGGCAGAACTGTGCCGGAGGAGCTTTTCTTTTCTTTGTCAGTCACTAACAAGTATCAGGTTCACACCCATTAAACAACAATTTAAATTCAGTCTTGGTGCCCCATTCTTAGTAGGTGCTGGGCCACAGACAGCATGCCATGGAAAAGCAGGAAGGCCAGGAGTTGACTGGTTAGGGGAGGGACGTTGATGGCTCCTGGGCAGGAGGGGAAAGGACACATGTTGCCAGGCTGGCAGGGAGCTGCACCTCACAGACAGGCTCAGAAGCAGCAGGATGAGCCCCAGCGCAGCTTCAAGGCCTGGGATTCACATGCATCCTGCCCTACTCTCCCCTGCTGGAGGGAGCTGCCATGGGGCAGGCTATGTTCAGCCTTCGGGGTGAGGGGGAGGTGTGGTATGCAGGGGCCCTTCCCCACACCAGAAGCAGAAGGCACTCTCCTGCACCCTGCTCAGGATAGGGGTCTGGATCCCCAGGAAGCTTGCTAGCCTGGCATCTTGCAATCTGCCCAGCTCCTGCCTCAAGGGTTCTCAACCTTGATGGCTTTGCAACCCCCTTATTGCTAATGAGAAGAGGATCTTGCTATGGAAGGGATCAGGAGCCGCTGCTCTAGAGGATAACCACCTACTACCACTGCTGACTAATGGAGCCACTTTTTTTTTGGCTGGTCTGTACTACGATGTTCAAGATCCCGGGTTCAAAGCCTATCCTGGGTTCAAAGCCTGTTGTCCATTCCTGGGGAAGGCAGCTGGCTTCCCCAGGAATGGACAGCAGGTTTCACTGGTTGATGATTGGGATGGGGAGGTTGCGCATCATGCAGGAAATGGGACTGTTACAGAGTGGCTCTAGCACAAGTCATAAAGCCACAGACATCCAGCCCTCAAATTCCTGGTGTTGGCCCTGTTAGCAGCCAACACGCCAACAAAAGCAGGACCTGGGATAGGCCCTCCCAGCCTGGGCCAGTTCCTTTTCTCTCCCCCGCCACCCTTTTTCTCAGCCTGCGCCAAGCCCGCTCAGGAGCTTCCTGCTTCATAAGTACAAGACACCCCATTCTGGCTTCTCCTGCCTGCTACATTCAGCATCCTATGGACTCCTCCCATCCTTGCTGGAGAATTAGGGCCTCCCTTGTGTGCTCCTGTCCACCCTCAGCAGCAAAGAGAAGAGCAAGGTGGCAGAGCCCTGAGATGCCTCTGTGTAGAAGACATCAGAGCCCCATGTTTTAGGGAGAGGGCAGATTTTTTTCTCCCTGCCCCATTCCATGACGGTTAACACCCCTGGAGAGCAGGGATTGCTTTAGGCACTGAGGTGGGGATCCAGGGGCTTGGATACAGCAGCACACATAGCAGGGTGTGTCCAAGATGCAGCATGTTGGAATGGCACTGGAGAGAGAGCAGAGCCATAATGAAATGCTCTGCAAAATTTATTGGTCTACTAAGGAGTAGGAAAGCCAGAATTAGCAACTCAGCCTCATGCCCTGGCAGGGAAGTGCAGCACCAGTCCACTTCCAAGGTACTCTGGTGGGCTGAGCCAGCACACAGAGCTTGCCTTCTCTAGTTAGTTACAGAGGCAGCACCAGATTCAGCAACCATCTGCTTGCAGGAGCCAGGCAGTGGCAGAACAATCTTCTGGGCAACCCTGCCAAGGGAGCCCTGCCCAGGCACAGGAGGATGCAGGGCATGAGCCAGAAGAGAACAGGTGTGTGCGGTGGCTGACTGGATCAGAGCAGGACAGAACAGAACAGTTCAGTGCACCACTTGGCCAGGATGCTGGATGCTAGAAGACACAAGTCTAGTGAGAGCGGGGGCAGTAAGACAATGCTGCCCAGTTATGCTCATCTGGCTTAGAGACTTCTCTGGCTTTCATCACTCTGGTATGTGGGCACCTTACTGTCCATCACATGTGTATCCTCACAGCCTCCTGGACCGCCAGGCCCAGAGAGATGAAGCAACTGGCCCAAGCTCATGCAGAGAGTCTGCAGGGGACACAGCAACTAAACCCAAGTCTTAAATCCCAGGGAGCACCCTAACCACTGGCAGGTCCCTCATGGTGAAGGACAGCCAAAACCTCAGAAGGTAATTGTGACATTGCACTCTATATAATTTTATAAAATATACTAAATGAGTGTGGATATAACATAACTAGGGTATGCTTCGTGCAAAAGTTCTCTAAGCTTTGTAATGATACCTTACAAATCTACTCAATGTGTTTATCCTATTTGTATGAATGTATCATTTTTGTTTCTGAAACTAGAAATATAAAATAGAACTTTGAGGGCCTACTGTAATTATGCAAAGTGTGGGTCATTAATGGTGGTCTGGAATCTTGATGGCTCCCATTAACTAGGACAATTGACTGCAGATGCCTCTGTTTTACCTGCAAGTCTTCCTGTATACCTGTGTGCTGGCAAGTGGGTAATGAAGTCTTACCACGACATATGATCATGTCACCTGAACTGGAATCCATCTTTAACCTAGTGCTTTTCCATTTAGAAGGAGGTATGGGAACCCAGAAAGAGACAAAGGATTCCCACCTTGTGCAAAAGATATATAAAGGGATGGAACAGAAAAAAGGAGGCTGCCACCATGAGAAATCCTCTAGCTACCACTTGAACTGGAACAAGGGCAGTACTAGCAGAAAAGGATGGTGCCCAAATTAGGAAGGTGTCCAGGCTGTGATAGAAACATCTCTGAGGGTGAGATTTTCTGTATTCAGTGTTATTACTTATTAGGCTTAGAATTGCATTGTTTTATTTTATTGGGTAATTCACTTTGTTCTGTCTGTTACTACTTGGAACCACTTAAATCCTACTTCCTGTCTTTATTAAAAAGAACTTTTTACTTATTAATTCACCTGGAGTACGTTAGTACCTGGGGAGGAGGTAAACAGCTGTGCATATCTCTCTATCAGTGTTATAAAGGGTGAACATTCTATGAGTTTGTCTTGTATATGCTTTATATAGGGTAAAATGGATTTATTTAGGGTTTGGACCCCACTAGGAGTTGAGCATCTGAGCGCTAAAAGCAGGAACGCTTCCTAACCTGTTTTCAGGCAAGCCTGCAGCTGTTGGGGGACGTAGCTCAGACCTGAGTCTGGGTTTGCAGCAGGCTAGCGAGTCTGACTCAAACCAGACCGGATTTCCGAAGTCCCAAGCTGCCAGAGCAGGAAAACAGGGGCAGGAGTAATCTTGGCACATCAGTTGGCAGCTCCACAGTGGGTTTCTGTGATCCCAACCCGTCACAGTAAGAACAAAATGTTTTTTAAAATACATCAGAAACAGGAAGCCTTCTAAACAACCAGTGGGGCCCCTGGATGATTGAGGTACAAAAGGAGCACTTTATTGTTTAAGTCATTACGGAGAAACTAAATGAATTTTTTGCTTCAGTCTTCACAGCTGAGGACATTAGAGAGATTCCCAAACCTGACCCATCTTTTGTAGGTGACAAATCTGAGGAATCGTCACAGATTGAAGTGGCAGTAGAGGAGGTTGTGACAGTGCATCCCATAAGGCTTTTGGGGATATAGTTATAGTGTGTGCGCGCACGTGCTTGCGCGTGTATATATATATATTGTGACAAAGCTCCAAGTCTGTACTTGTGGGTCCTGCGCTTCCTGGCAGATTTAGGGGCCTCAGAAACTCATCTAGGCCCCAGAGTGACCTCCCTTTCTCAGTATAATTGGCAAGAGTCACCACCTAG
Organism: Dermatemys mawii; assembly: GCA_007922305.1. Taxonomy (NCBI): domain Eukaryota; kingdom Metazoa; phylum Chordata; order Testudines; family Dermatemydidae; genus Dermatemys; species Dermatemys mawii. Next base: position 14,637,419 of record ML677379.1, on the reverse strand, counting down.
TGAGTTGCCTTCATCAGAGGCCAGTATGGAAGATGGAAAAAAAGGGGGGAGCCCGGGCCTGCCCTCTACTCCGGACTCCAGCCCAGGGACCCTAATAGTATCAGCTAAGATGGCTGACCTTTTAGGCACAAAACGCAATACAATTCCCTGGGCTACTTCCCCACAGCAGTCCCTGCTTCTTCAAACTCCACTTCACCCTTACCTCAGGGCTTCCTTCCTTCAGTATGATATGTTGTCCTACACTCAGTCTCACCAACAGCATAACTTCCTTCCACAGCTCCTGACACCCACACCCACCTGACTAACTGGGAGGTTTTTATCTAGTTTTAGCCAGTCCCTGATTGGCTTCAGGTGTCCCAATTAGGCTAGCTGTTTCTACTCCTTTCTAGAAGGTTCTTAATTGGCCCCAGGTGTCTTGATTGGCCTGGAGTAGCCTTTGTTTGGCTATCCAGGGAACAAGGACCTGCACATCCTGAGACTAATATACCTGCCTTCCAGCACTCTCCTATATCCTTCCGGTCTGACTCCGTCACAATATATATATAAATAATATAACATAACTGGAATATATTTTATGCTACATATGCCATCTAACGTGTGTAAGAGTTACGTACTGGATCTATTCCTCCTAGTTGTATGCATGTGTCATTTTTTGTAGTGGAAGTTATGAATATTAGCTGTGTACTTGATTTCTAAGTGGCCTTGATTACACTGGTACTTTATAGCGCAATAAAGCCACCAGGAGTACTATAACCTACTACCCGTACAGACTGGCGAGGCATGTAGAGCGCTATAAGTCCACTTGCGAACAGGGGCTGCTAACAGGGAATTTAGAATGGGAGTGTGAAGTGGGTGAGGTATAGTTGTTGGTCTGTAAATCCATTAACTTGCGCTATAATCCAAACTTCTTGATTTAAACTAAACCTAGTTGTTAGCCTAGGTAGCTGTAAAAGATAATGCAGGCAGAAGCCCAGCAGCAGAGTGGGGGCTATCCAGTTTATTGCACTCAGTGTAGCATGTATGATTACCTGCCCTCTGGGCGGGTGGCTTATGTGTGCCTTCGGTGCGAGGTGCTCCTGGCTCTCAGAGATCACATACAGGCTTTGGAGGCCAGGGTGGCGGAACTGGACGAGCTAAGGGAGGTAGAGAAGTATATTGATGAGGCTTTCAGGGACACTGTAGACTTGTCTTTCCTCCTCCTCAACAGCACAGGTGCTGTCGCAGTGGAGGTAAGGCTCAGGGAAAGGAGAGCAGTCAATGGGAGCAGAGGGAAACCTTCCCATAGTTGGGACCCTCCTTCCAGGTGCTGTTGGGGTATCCTCTAGCACTTAGGTAACCTCTCCGGGGGAGGGAACCCCAGTCATTAGGAAAAGACAGTTGTTAGTAATGCAAGATTCGATCATTAGAAACAGACAACTGGGTTTGTGATGACCAGGAGAACCATATGGTGACTTGTTTGCCTGGTGTGAAGGTTGTGGATCTCGAGGCATCTAGATAGACTTATGAGCAGTGGTGGGGAGGAGCCGGTGGTCGTGGTACATGTAGGTATCAGTGACATTAGGGAACAGCAGCAGAGATGTCCTGGAGGCCAAATTTAGGCTGCTAGGCAAGAGATTGAAATCCAGGACCTCTATGGTGGCATTCTCAGAAATGCTTCCAGTTCCACACGCAGGGCCAGCTAGGCAGGCAGAGCTTCAGAGTCTCAATGCGTGGATGAGACGATGGTGTAGAGAGGAGGGGTTTAGATTTATTAGGAACTGGGGAAACTTTTGGGATAGGGGGAGCCTATACAGGAAGGATGGGCTCCACCTAAACCAAAAGTGGAACCAGACTGCTGGCACTTAACATTAAAAAGGTTGCAGAGCAGTTTTTAAACTAAGAGATGGGGGAAAGCTGATTGCTGCAGAGAAGCACGTGGATCGGATAGAGACTTCTCTTACAGGAGGGTCTACTGACAGAGATTCTCTAGGTTTTAGGTCAGAAGGAGAGGATGGTGAAGAATAAAGGAGAGGCCAGATCAGATGACAAACTTTACCATAAAGAATGTGACACATCAGAAAAGGGCAGAAAAACAAAAAGTGACCAGTTTTTAAAGTGCTTGTACACTAATGCTAGAAGTCTAAATAATAGAATGGGTGAACTAGAGTGCCTCATGTTAAAGGAGAATATTGACATAATAGGCATCACAGAAACATGGTGGAGTGAGGACAATCAATGAGACAATCATTCCGGGGTATAAAATATATCGAAGGACAGAACAGGTCGTGGGGGAGTGGCACTATATGTAAAAGAAAATGTAGAATCAAATGAATTAAAAATCTTAAATGAATCCAGATGCTCTATAGAATCTCTATGGATAGTAATTCCATGCTCTAATAAGAATATAACAATAGGGATCCATTATCGACCACCTGATCAGGACAGTGATAGTAACGAAGAAATGCTAAGGGAGATTAGAGAGGCTGTCAAAATAACTAACTCAATAATAATGGGGGATTTCAATTATCCTCATATTGACTGGGTACATGTCACCTCAGAACAAAATGCGGAGACCAAATTCCTCGGTACTTTAAATGACTGCTTCTTGGAGCAGCTGGTACAGGAACCCACAAGGGGAAAGGCAACTCTTGATTTAGTCCTGAGTGGAGTGCAAGAGCTGGTCCAAGAGGTAACTATAACAGGACTGCTTGGGAATAGTGATCATAATATAACAACATTTAACATTCCCGTGCTGGGAACAAAACCGCAGCAGCCCAACACTGTGGCATTTAATTTCAGGAAGGGGAACTATGCAAAAAAGAGGGGGTTAGTTAAATGGAAATTAATAGGTAAAGTGACTAAAGTGAAATCCCTGCAAGCTGCATGGACACTTTTCAAAGAAACCATAACAGAGGCCCAACTTAAATGTATACCCCAAATTAAAAAACAAAGTCAAAGAACTAAAAAAGAGCCACTGTGGCTTAAAAACCATGTAAAAGAAGCAGTGAGGGATAAAAAGGCATCTTTTTAAAAGTGGAAGTCAAATCCTACTGAGGTAACTAGAGAGGACCAAAATGGAATTTGAAGAACAGCTAGCTAGAAACTCAAAAGGTAATATAAAAATGTTTTTTAAATACTTCAGAAGCAGGAAGCCTGCTAAACAACCAGTGGGGCCCCTAGATGACAGAGATACAAAAGGAGCACCTAAAGATGATAAAGTCATTGCGGAGAACCTAAATGAATTCTTTGCTTCGGTCTTCACGACTGAGGACATTAGTGAGATTCCCAAACCTGAGCTGTGTTTTGAAGGTGAGAAAACTCTAGTGACACTTCAATCTGTGACAATTCCTCAGGAGGTCTTGGAACTAATTGATAAACTTAACTGTAACAAGTCACTGGGACCAGAAGGCATTCACCCAAGAGTTCTGAAAGAACTCAAATGTGAAATTGCAGAACTATTAACTAGGGTTTGTAACCTGTCCTTTAAATCAGCTTCTGTACCCAACGACTGGAAGATAGCTAATGTAACACTAAAATTTAAAAAGGGCTCTAGAGGTGATCCCGGTAACTACAGACCGCTAAGTTTAACATCCGTACCGGACAAATTAGTTGAAACAATAGTAAAGAATAAAATTGTCAGGCACATAAAAGAACATAAATTGCTGGGCAAAAGTCAGCATGGTTTCTGTAAAGGGAAATCATGTCTTACTAGAGTTCTTTGAAGGGGTCAAACAAACATGTGGACAAGGGGGATCCAGTGGACGTAGTGTACTTAGATTTCCAGAAAACCTTTGACAAGGTCCCTCACCAAAGCCTCTTACATAAATTAAGTTGCCATGGGATAAGAGGGAAGATCCTTTCATGGACTGAGAACTGGTTAAAAAAGACAGGGAACAAAGGGTAGGAATAAATGGTAAATTTTCAGAATGGAGAGGGGTAACTAGTGGTGTTCCCCAAGGGTCAGTCCTAGGACCAATCCTATTCAACTTCTTCATCAATGATTTGCAGAAAGGGGTAAACAGTGAGGTGGCAAAGTTTGCAGATGATACTAAACTGCTCAAAATAGTTAAGACCCAAGCAGACTGTGAAGAACTTCAAAAAGATCTCACAAAACTAAGTGATTGGGCAACAAAATGGGAAATGAAATTTAATGTGGATAAACGTAAAGTAATGCACTTTGGAAAAAATAACCCCAACTATATGTACAACATGATGGGGGCTAATTTAGCTACAGCTAATCAGGAAAAAGATCTTGGAGTCATCGTGGATAGTTCTATGAAGATGTCCATGCAGTGTGCAATGGCAGTCAAAAAAGCAAACAGGATGTTAGGAATCATTAACAAAGGGATAGAAAATAAGATGGAGAATATCTTATTGCCCTTATACAAATCCATGGTGCACCCACATCTTGAATACTGTGTACAAATGTGGTCTCCTCATCTCCAAAAGGATATACTGGCATTAGAAAGGGTTTAAAGAAGGGCAACTAAAATGATTAGGGGATTGGAACGGGTCCCATATGAGGAGAGATTAAAGAGGCTAGGACTTTTTAGCTTGGAAAAGAGGAGACTAAGGGGGGATATCATAGAGGTATATAAAATTATGAGTGGGGTGGAGAAAGTGAATAAGGAAAAGTTATTTACTTGTTCCCATAATAGAAGAAGTAGGGGCCACCCATTGAAATTAGTGGGCAGCAGGTTTAAAACAAATAAAAGGAAGTTCTTCTTCCCACAGCGCACAGGCAACCTGTGGAACTCCTTGCCTAAGGAGGCTGTGAAGGCTAGTACTATAACAGCGTTTAAAAGAGAACTGGATAAATTCATGGAGGCTAAGTCCATTAATGTCTATTAGCCAGGCTGGGTAAGGAATGGTGTCCCTAGCCTCTGTTTGTCAGAGGGCGGTGATGGATGGTAGGAGAGAGATCACTTGATCTTTACCGGTTAGGTTCACTCACTCTGGGGCACCTGGCATTGGCCACTGTCGGTAGACAGGATACTGGGCTAGATGGACCTTTGGTCTGACCCAGTATGGCCTGTCTTATGTTCACAGTTATAGCAGTTCTGGTAATCCTCCCTTCCCAGAAGATTAACAGCTGTTGCATATTGGGTGAAACGCTTTAGCTCCAGGGTAAATGGGTAGTAATAATACTGTGCTTTGAGTGATCTCGGGAAACGCCCATAAGCTATTTAAGCCAATTGACCTCTCTTCCCTTTGTTTTGAACTCTGTTGGAGGAATGCGGAAGTACATTTTCAGAGCTTATCTGTAACTCAGCAAATCAACAATGCAAATGTTAACTGAGTGAGTGAGAGAGGCAGAAGATTAGTAGGCTCTGCATTTTAAAAAGACAGTGTGTTGACACACACTCAGCACTCCAAAAATCCACTTGCTCTCTCCCTCTGCATACACACAACACACTCCCCACAACCCCTCTCATTTGAAAAGCACATTGCAGCCAGCTGAATGCTTTGCTAGCTGACTATAATGCACCACTCCCTGTGCCACTGCAAGTACTGCAAATGTGGCCACGCAAGTGCGGTTGTAGCTGTGAACGTGGACAGTGAAGTGCTTTCCCTGGCGCTGTATCCGAAGGTGTGTATAACTAAAAGGGCTATAAAGCTGTAAATATAACCATGGCCTCTGTAAAAACATTTGGTCAGCTTCTTGGGAAAAGGAATGTGCAAGTTAAGTGCCCAATCAAGAAACACTTAACACAATAGAGCTTGGGAGGCTCCAATCCACATAAGAAGCCTACCTGAGGACTCTCAAGGTAGTAAGTGGGCAATGGCTGCTACCTGCAAGTCCTGAGTCATGCATGGACATGCGACTGGCCCATGTGATTCCAAATCTCCATTTTGTGACTGAATTCTACAGTATCCACTCACAAGAGAGACTATTTAACCCGCTGGGAGACCACTCCATTTTGTCTTCAGCTGGCTCAAGGGATAGCCTCTCCACTCCCAAGGATGCAGTAGACTCCCGATTATCCGGGCTCAGGTTAACCAGGCTGCGGATTAACCAGGATGTCTAAAACAGGGGTCAGCTTTGGGGCTTCCCCTGCAGGCTCCTGCCAGCCGGGGTCCCGCCGCCTGCCCCACTCAGCTCCCACTGCCAGCCACGGGAGCTGAGTGGGGCAGGCGGCGGGACCCCGGCTGGCAGGAGCCTGCAGGGGAAGCCCCAAAGTGGCGGCAGGCAAAGCACTTAGCCTGCCACTGCTTTGGGTTTTCTCCCACTGGCCCCTTGTGAGCCAGGGTCTCAGTCCGTTGCCAGCCTAAGCGTAGGAAACCCAGGCTGCCAGGAGCCTGGAGGAAAACCCCAAAGCAGCTGCAGGCTAAGCGCTCAGCCTGCCACCGATTTGGGGTTCCCCCCGCTGGCCCCTTGCCAACTGGGGTCCTGCTGCCTGCCCCACTCAGTTCCCACTGACAGCCTGGGTTCCCTACACCCAGGCTAGCAGCGGGAGCTGACTGGGGCAGGCGGTGGGACACCCCCTCCACCCCCGCACACACACCCCGGCGCTGGCTGGCACCCTTCCCCCCATATTTCCTATGGCTCTTGATTATTCAGGATTAATTTTTTCCCTATAATCCCAGATAATCGAGAGTCTACTGCACCTGAAAGAAATTGGAACAGAGAACAGTGACTACAGGGGTGTGTGGGTGATACCTGGACCCAGTCTAGAGAGAGTTTAGTCTGTAAAAGGAAGCTCACTGAAACATCTGAGGGTGTGGATTTTATCTGTATTCAGTTTTATTTCTGTATTAGAGATAGATTTGCGTGTTTTATTTTATTTTATTGGGTAGTTCACTTTGTTCTGTGTGTTACTTGGAACCTCTTACATCCTACTTTCTGTATTTAATAAAATCACTTTTTACTTATTAATTAACCTGAAGTACTATTAGTACCTGGGGGGAGGGCAAACTGCTGTGCATCTCTATCAGTTATAGAGGGTGAACAATCTATGAGTTTACTGTGTATAAGCTTTACTCAGGGTAAAATGGATGTATTTAGGGTTTGGACCCCATTGGAAGTTGAGCATCTGAGTGTTAAAGATAGGAACATTTCTTAAACTGCTTCCAAGTGAGCCTACAGCTGTTGGGAGACGTGGTTTGGACCTGGGTCTGGGTCTGCAGCAGGCTAGCAAGTCTGACTCAAACCAGGCAGGATTTCTAGAGTCTGAAGCTGGTTAGGGGCAAGGGAGCAGGGGCAGAAATAGTCTTGGCACATCAGTTGGCAGCCCCAAAGGGGTTTCTGTGATCCAACTTGTCACAGAGGTATTAGAACTAATTGATAAACTTAACTGCAACAAGTCACCAGGACCAGATGGCATTCACCCAAATGTGAAGTTGTGGAACTATTAATTAAGGTTTGTAACCTGTCCTTTAAATCAGCTTCTGTACCCTGTGACTCGAAGACCACTAACGTAACTCCAATATTTAAAAAGAGCTCTAGAGGTGATCCTGGCAATTATGGATTGGTAAATCTAACATCCATACCAGGCAAACTAGTTGAAACAATAGTAAAGAATAACACATTGTCAGACACACAGAAGAGCATAAATTGTTGGGCAAAAGTCTACATGGTTTCTGTAAAGGGAAATCATGTCTTACTACTCTAAGACAGTTCTTTGAAGGGGTAAACAAAACATGTGGACAAAGGGGACCCAGTGGACATAATGTACTTAGATTTTCAGAAAGCCTTTGACAAGGTCCCTCACCAAAGGCTCTTACATAAATTAAGTTGTCATGAAATAAGAGGGAAGATCCTTTCATGGACCGAGAACTGGTTAAAAGACAGGGAACAAAGGGTAGGAAGAAATGATAAATTTTCAGAATGGAGAGGAGTAACTAGACCAATCCTATTCAACTTCTTCATCAATGATTTGCAGAAAGGGGTAAACAGTGAGGTGGCAAAGTTTGCAGATGATACTAAACTGCTCATGATAGTTAAGACCCAAGCAGACTGTGAAGAACTTCAAAGAGATCTCACAAAACTAAGTGATTGGGCAACAAAATGACAAATGAAATTTAATGTGGATAAATGTAAAGTAGTGCACATTGGAAAAAATAACCTCAACTATACATACAATATGATGGGGGCTAACTTAGCTACAACTAATCAGGAAAAAGATCTTGGAATCATTGTGGACAGGTCCCTAAAGACATACACGCAGTGTGCAGCGGCAGTCAGAAAAGCAAACAGGATGTTAGGAATTATTCAAAAATGGGACAGACAATAAGACAGAGAATATCTTATTGCCCTTATAAGAATCCATGGTGTGCCCACACCTTGAACACTGCGTACAGGTGTGGTCTCATCTCAAAAAGGATATACTGGCATTAGAAAAGGTTCAGAGAACGGCAACTAAAATGATTAGGGGATTGGAACAGGTCCCATATGAGGAGAGATTAAAGAGGCTAAGACTTTTCCATTTGGAAAAAAGAGGAGACTAAGGGGGGAAATGATAGAGGTATATAAAATTGTGTGTGGTGTGGAGAAAGTGAATAAGGAAAAGTTATTTACTTGTTCCCATAATATAAGAACTAGGGGCCACCAAATGAAATTAATGGGCAGCAAGTTTAAAACAAATAAAAGGAAGTTCTTCTTCACAGTGTAGTCAACCTGTGGACTCCTTGCCTGAGGAGATTGTGAAGGCTTGGAATACAACAACAGGGTTAAAAAGAGAAATGGATAAATTCATTGAGGTTAAGTCCATTAATGGCTATTAGCCAGGATGGGTACAGAATGGTGTCCCTAACCTCTGTTTGTCAGAGGGGGGTGATGGATGGCAGGAGAGAGATCACTTGATCATTACCTGTTAGGTTCACTCACTCCAGAGCACCTGGCATTGGCCACTGTCCGGTAGACAGAATACTGGGCTGGATGGACCTTTGGCCTGACCCACTATGGCTGTTCTTAAGTCCCCACCATTCCCTTGGAGCCCATGTGGCTAGATGCTAGAACCAGACCAGGATTGAGATTGAACTCAGAATCAGCTGAGGTGGCATAGTGAAGAGACAAGGGCAAACAAAACCTATGTGGGGGCCAGGGAATGAAAGGAACTTTTCCCAGAGAGATAACATGACTCTGGGAGCTGGGGCTTTAAAATCAAACAAACAACAACATGGGAAATAAATAAAATTCACAAGAACTGGTGACTGAACGTTTTGATTCATGAGGTCCTTGCTCACAGACAACCCGCCAACCTCAAGCATATTCTTACCAGCAACAGCACACCGCACCAGAATAACTAACTCAGGAACCAATCCATGCAACAAACCTCGATGACAACTCTGCCCACGTATCTACACCAGTGACACCATCACAGGACCTAACCAGATCAGCCACGCCATCACCGGTTCATTCACCTGCACATCTACCAACGTAATATATGCCATCATGTGCCAGCAATGTCCCTCTGTCATGTACATTGGCCAAACTGGACAGTCTCTATGAAAAAGGATAAATGGACTCAAATCAGATATTAGGAATAGCAAAATATACAAAAACCAGTAGAACACTTTAGCCTCCCTGGACACACAATTACAGATTTAAGGTCATCATCCTGCAGCAAACAAAAAAAAACAAACAAACAAAAACAAACACACTTCAAGACCAGACTTCAAAGAGAAACTATGGAGCTGCAATTCATTTGCAAATTTGACACCATCAACTCAGGGTTGAACAGGGACTATGAGTGGCTAGCTAGCGGTAAGAGCAGTTTCTCTTCTCTCGGTATTCACACCTCCAGATCAGCTGCTAGAAGAGGACCTCATCCTTCCTGATTAAAGATAATAAGGTGGTTCAGCCTGATTGAACTAACCTTGTTATTTCTAACCTGGTTCTTGCCTTCTTATTTATACCTGCCTCTGGATACTTCTATTGCATGCATCCGACGATATGGGTACTAGCCCACAAAAGCTTATGCTTCAATACTTTTGTTAGTCTTTAAGGTGCCACGGGACTCTGTCGCTTGATTCATGAGTAAATTTGAACTCCTTTTAAAAAACTGTCACTGACAACAAAAATGAAGGAGGGGAAAAAAATCACTAGGAAATCTGAACCTAGTTTTCAGGGCCCTGTGCATCCCCAGGCCACAGAATTTGCTCTGGAATCCATCCTTTGCAACTGAATCATGCTCCAGAATTGATTAGAAGGATTAGGATTTTTAAAAAACAAAAATTAGTCACAAAGAAAACCCTTAAAACATGACCCAGCCTTATGATACCTGCCTGAGTTTGCAGACAGCCCCAAGCGATAGTTATGCATATATGCTCCTTTGGCTCACCAGATATTAACTCTGAAACATAATGACTACTAGTTCACCCATTCATCAGAAACAGCCAAATAAAGTTCTTAGTCCTAATCTCAAATTCCCCTCCACATTCCCACTACCACTGTTCGCTCTATGCATACACCCTAACAATTTTGTCACTGCAAGTCGATGTTGTCAACACAATCTGAACCTCATTAAAAAGGTGGGGGCCATGTAAAATGCAGAGAACAGTGAGACACACCAGGGCCATTTCCTGGCTGTATTTGTCATTGTGCTACTAGAATTCAAGAGCAATAAAGTGAAGACCAAATTTTTAATATTACCTAAGTGGATGCTGCATTTCCACTCTGCTCCATCAGGGAGCAGGGTCATGCACGTTAGATTGGGTTGCACAGCCACAGATCATCTGGCATTCCCAAGCACTTGGAAACAGAGAGAATTGGCACAAAGTCAATGCCCCAGCAATGGCAGTTTTAGGGACAGAGGAACGAGGGGAGGAAGAGAGGCAGAAGCCAGGAGAAGAGTGAATGTAAAGCCAGATCCTCACACAGCAAAAGAGAGTGTTGCCTGCTAGGTCTGACTGTCTTGGCAAGTCAGAATGGGCACTAACCAGGAAAGAACCTGGCAGCTGTTTGAGGAAAATGGAACCAGGAAAAATAGGCGGGACTTAGCATTCTAAAGGAAGAGGCCATGCCAGGGAAATGTGACAGCTTTCAGGTTTCTATAATCATGGGCCTGGTGGCTCAGGAGAGCTGGGGCAGGATAAATCAAATTTTATAGCGGCATTCCAGAGCACCCAGTGACACCTCATACGGCTTGGCTGGGCCCGATTCTGCACAACCTGAGCACCCTCTAAAAGGGGGAAAACATGCCCTCCACTCCCATTCACTTCTGTGAGTGCGATCAGACCCCACGGATGGCCTGGGGCAGTGACCCACATCCATGTACACAGCTGGGGAAAAAGGGGCCATGTGGGGATTGGGTGCAGGTCCAGCCTTGCTAACATGCTTGTTAAGGCTTTATGGGAAGCTCACCGTGTGAACATGCAGACAAGACTACACAAGGCAGTGTCATGGAGAGGAAGGAAGGGAGAGCTAATTCAAAGGAGCTGGAGGGAATGCCAGGGGATTTGCCATTGGGCAGCTGCAGCCAACACAGTAGGAGCATAACTCTGGTCAGGGGCACTTAAAGTGGCAGAGATCTGCACCCTGGTGATGCCAGCAGAGACCTGGGGGTGGCATGTGGAGAAGGCAAGTTAGGAGTTTCTTGATGTTCTTCGGTCTGTTAGAGCAGACCCACAACCAGACTGGCACCCACACTTGTGCACAACCCCTGCTCCCAATCACTTACCATCTAATTTAAGACAAGACGCAACAGTGTAAGACACAATAGCTGGGGAAGTGGGAGGCAGGGTGTGGAAGGCATGAGATGACGCAGCTTTCACAAGCCAAGGAGCCAGATTCAATGTAAATATCCCTGTTGTTGTACTGCAGCTTTAAATTATCTTCCCAGCCCTCACCTGACCTCAGCCAGTGCACATATAGCCCTGACCCATTAGACTTTCACCCTGCCCGACTTGCTTCATGCCTGTCCAGTCCACCATTGCAGCCTGACCTTGGGGGTTAACAAGCAGCTGCCTCTGCCTAGAGCTTTCTGGAGATCTGCTTCCATTTCCAACTAGGCAAGTGGCTGCCAGAGAACAGAGCAGCGAGCAGGATTATTTTGCTCACTCAGAGGCACTGGCATCACGTATCTGGGAGACGACAGCCTGTTCCGCTCGGGCTACCTCTCCAGAAATAGTGGCTTCTTTCACCCCCTCTGACTAGAGAGGGACTGAACCCAGAGGGAAGAGCAACTGATCAGGGCCCTGAGATGGGCCCAAATAATGGGGCTGTGATGTCATCTCCCAAAACAGCCTAAAGGGAATTGTTCATAGTGGTGCAAGGATCACAGGGGCGCTAAGTCTGGATTGAATGGCACTGGCAGATCTGGGATGGGATAGAAGCACAGGGATGGAATAGCAGAGGGCTGAAGGTTGGGACTAAGGGGCACTGGCAGAACTCCATGCAGGGAGCCCATCAAAGCTCTCCCAACCAAGTATCAAGCAGGGACCAACCCTACTTAGCTTGTGAGATCTGAGGAGAACAGAGCCCAAGTGAGACAGCTGCAGATCATAAAGAAACCCCAGAAAAGAGCCTTTATTGAATCTGATAGCCTTAACATCAATCACAGCAGCAGAAAAAAGGAAAGTCGGCTGCTGGGCTGTATAAAAAGAATGGGGAGGGGGAAATGCTGTTCTATAAATCAGTGGTTTGTTCACACTTCAAACCCTGCATTCACATCCTGTTCTTGTAGAGGTGAATGTTGAGAACAGATCGGGAAAAGGCAGTGGGGATGGGGAGGGGCAAGGTGATAGAGGGGAGGGGATAGGATATTACATATGAGAGTTGAGGGTTGCTGAGGTTAGTGCATCTGGAACTGCAAATTATTCTGAGTGGACTTGGCTAAGATTTGTAAGGAGTCCAAAGGATCCAGTGGAAATGACGTAGTTCCTCCCTATCCCATAACAGGAGAATAGGAGGGAGTCTCAGCTGATGAGAACTTGTGGAACTCACTGCCACATTACACTCATGAGTCACATGCTGGAAAGGGAGTTAAAGGGACAGACATTTTGCAAGTCTAAGTAATCCTGTAGAGCCTTCTAAGTGCATTAGGAGGCATTTTTAAGGGGGCCAAGGATGCTTTTAGACACAACAAATCCTGCATCTTGGCATGGGTTAGAAGGGACCTCAAGGATCTAGTCTAACCCCTTGGGTCTGTGATTGGCTGAAGCACAGAGGCTGGAGCCAAGCCTGTAGGCACTGATGGCTCCTCAGCAAGATAGCAGGGAGTCTGACACCTGCTCTCACACCTGAAGCCAACTGCCTTTGAACATGGAGTTCTGCAAACTCCTCCAGCAGCTGCTCCAAACCAGTGCTGAGCAACAGACCTGCCCCAGCCCCAAGGAGAGACAGACAGACAATTTCTGACTTCACTGAGCACTCCTGCCCCTTGCAGTCTAGCACGGTGCTGGGACGACTAGGAGGGGAAACCCAGCCCATGAACTATGACAGGAACAATACATCCAAACTATCACCGGCTCCCAATAACCACCACTCACAACACTCTAAGAGCCCCACCTGCCAGCTGCTCCCCATGAGACACAAGCTGGGACATGGTGCCCCAGGAAGCAAGAGGGGAAACTGAGTCCACATGCTGCTTCCTGCCAAGTCGCCTGCAGCCTAGCACTGACTCTGCAGCATCCCGGACATGCCCTCACACAGTGCCAGGTAATATTAGGTCCTCTTTGAGCCATGCCCAACTTGCACTCTGCAGGAGATACTGTTGCACCTGACCCCAGCACCAGTTCCTGAGCACCGAGGCTTGCACTGAAGTCGGATCAGTCTTGAAGCCAGAATTCATCATCACCTGGCACCATGGAGCTGGAATTAAGGAATAAAAAATGTAGAGAGCGGGGGATCAGGCCAAGAAATAACCTTCCATTGCTGGAGGAATCCCATAACTGCACAAAACTAAGCAGGGAAGGATCCTACAATGGCCAGGCTGGGGAGAGCAGCGTGACCAGGTCAGGGTCCCCCAGCATCTACTTCAATGGAGATTTAAGGAGAAAACAGCACCACACTATTGAAACCCTGAGATCCCAGTGGGCCAGATTCAGAGCTACCATAAGCTGGCACCGTTCCATTGCAGGCAGGGAAGTTGCACTCATGTACACCAGGTCCAGACCGAGCCAAGACAGTCCTGGAGAGCTGGCATGAAAAACAGTAAGGTGAAGCCTGCCTATTCTGTGAACATTGGGTCTGGGGAGGATACCAGAGGAACCAGGGGCTACAACAGGGAGCTCAGGCTGAGGTAAGGCGGCAGGAGGGATCTGAGGCAGTGGGGGGTGGGGTCAGGGAGGATAGGTGCAGAGCCCATTCGGAGGAATTAGAGAGGTCAGACTGTGTTAAAGCCTGGGGGAGTGGAGTGAGATTGGACAGTCAGGCTGGAGGCAGAGGGCCAAAGTCCAGCCAGAGTCACATGCAGAGAGCAGGATGGAACAGTCTCACACCAGCCCCACTGAGGGTCTGGGGCAGGAGCCAGGGCCTGACACCCAGTGAATGAATGTCAAGGAATGGGTGGGGGCATTGTGTGTGTGTGTGAATTCCAACCCCTCCCCCTCCTCACATACATGGCCATCACATGTGCATCCCCACCCCTGAGCCAAACAGCACACATGGCAGGCATCAGAGCCCTAAGCACGTGCAAGGCTCTGCTGGAGTGGATGGAAACTGCCTCCGGGCAGCCAGCACTGGGTGCCCAGCTCCTCCCCCACACAACCCCGTCGCTGCACCTGCTGGGAGGGGGAAATCTACTTGTTATGCCTATAAAATAACATACCCCCCCCTCCTGCCCAGCAATAGCTCCGTACCCCGCCATGCTCCCTCAGCGGCACGACCCCATAAGTGCCCCCTGCCCGCCTCAGGATGGCTGCCTGAGAGCCCCCTGCCCGTGCAGGCTGAGCAAGGCAGACGCACCCCTGCACGCACAGGCGAGCATGGCCACAGATGCAGGCATGCTGCACCCACCCCCACACCAGCGCTGGCACAGCACACGGCCCACGCACACGGACCCCCTCGCCCAGGGCGTGACATCCCCCAATACTGCCTAGCAAAACTTGGGCACCCGCTGGAGCCCAGCTTACCCCCCTTACCTTTATTTATGACATTAGCGGTTGTCATGGAAATTAGCGCCACGTCTCGCGCAAGGGGGTGAACTGGGGGAGGGGATGGAAGATAAAACAGCCCGAGATGGACACGGATCAGCCCTCAGCCCCCCGGATCCTGGCCTGGGGACCCCACCGCCCCAGGGCAGCCCCGCCTGGCAGCCCGGGGTGTTGGCCCGTTGGTACCGTTCCCCGATGGCTCCCACCCGTGCCAGCTCCCAGTCAGAGCAGAGCAGAACATGCTGCACTGGGAGCCTGCAGCGAGCTGCAGGGGAAGGAGCCGCTAGCGACTTGGGCGGGGGGAGAAAGAGTTCCCCGGCAAAGTGCCGAAGTACCGCCGCAGGCTCCTTCCCGGGGTAACTTTCTTCGGGAGGCTCCAGCCGCCTCCCGCTCCTTGTCCCTGCCCCGCCACGCGGGAGGCGCAGCGAGCCTCTTGAAGCCTTTCTGCCATCGGTCCCCGGCCCCCGCCGTCGTGGGCGCTGCTGTCCCATTGCCTGGGGCGGGGGGAGGGAGAGAATCATACCGGAGTCACTCCCTCAGCACGAAGGACGTGTCCGAATTACAGTCCCCGCCTCCACACACCGCTGACTGTGGGGCACAGAGCATGCACGCACCCTCCCTCCAAATCCAGCGAGTTCACAGCCCGAGCCTGGCCCTGCGCCACCGGCCGCTCAAGCTCACCTGCAAGCCTGCTCCAGCCACGGGAAGGTGCTGGGTTCCTCAGCCCTGCCCCGGACGCTCAGGGCTGCTGTGCTGCCCGCCCCGCCGTGCCGTGCCTGAGCTGGGCGTCACTAGGCAGCGGGTTCCTAGGGGGACCAGGTGAGGCAGACAGAGACAAGCACGCTCCCAGCTCCAGGCACCTGAAGCATCTCCCCGGAGTTCTGCGTGGGAAAGTTACAGGGACTGGACTGATAGGGACCCGCCCAGGGGCGGGGCCAGAGCGCGCTGACGTAACCGGCAAACTTTAGGCTTTTCCTACTGTTCGGGGAAACCGGGGCTGCTTAGACTGCCTAGGGCAGTCCGGGATCGGCTGACTGGGGACGGCAGTAGGGGTGTCATCTGGCTGCCAGCGGCCAGTAATGGGGAGGAAGGTACGGGTCATGAAGAGGAGCCCTCTCAGGGTGCACTCCACTGCGGGCGGGGAGGGCCCACCCCACAGACACTGTGTCAGCTTTTTTGCCGCCCTAGGCGGCCTTCTGTGGCATTTCTGCTGGAGGACCGTCGGTCCCCGCCCTGCAAATCCTGCCACCCTAGTGCTTGCACAAGCCCTGACTGTAGGTACCCCCAGGGTGCTCCATAGGGTCAGAAAGGATTAAGCTGATGATCCAGTCTGACCTGTAGCAGGTGAGATTTGGGGGCAGCCCACATGTGCAGTGCCAGCTTGCCTTCAGTGTCACTAGGGCACTAGTTCTGGTGCTGAAACATTCACCAGCCCTTCATAGCAGCAAAGTGCCTTGCAAATGTGATCTGACTCACACTCCCAGGAGGCAGATTAGTTTTACAAAAAGGGAAACTGAGGCACTCAACAATGAAGGCTGCACCTTACTTCACTGCCAGAGCTGGGATTGGAATCTGGGAGTTATTCTTGCCTGGGGTCTAACCACTAGCTTGTGCTGAATAGCTCCTTGTTGTTAAATTAGGGATGGCATTTAATCATCCTTAGGCCTTGTTTGTTGCTTATGTCAGTAGTGTCCTGGGATCTCAGTCAGGACTACAGTCTCTTTGTGCTTATTATGTTATGTGGGAAGAGCAAGGGTTCTCCCAAATGGATGCCTGTTGCAGGAATAAAGCTGTGTGAATAACAGACCCTGGGCTCTGCAGCAGACTGAAATCCACACAGCGGTACCAAGGCTGCTTTAAACTGAAGTACTAGTTATGGGGAGGGGAAATTCATCGTCACATGGCATTTTCTGGGCAGCAAACCTGCTCTCATTTGTACTGTGAGACAAGGAATAGTGTAGGCTTATGTACACCTACAATAGCTGCCTGGGGCTAGGGTTCCCATAGGCTCTCAGGGAGGAAGGCTGTTACCTGTCAGCCCATGGATGATGCCCTTGTGTCCATAGGTGGTTGCCTCACTGTCTCAATAGCCTAAAGAAACCACCCTTGCACTTGTCTTGCCTTCTGCCTGCAAACACTCTGTTCCAAAGCCCTTGTTTCAAACAGCTCTGCCCTAGCTCCTCAAAAAACACCAAAACCATAGGCTCTGACTCCGTGGGTATTCCAGGACTGGAGCACCCAAGGGGAAAAATTGGTGGATGTCCTGCACCCACCGGCAGCTCCCTGCCCCCCTGCCCCAGCTCACCTCTGCCTTCCCCACTTCTCTTCCAGCTCCCAGCACTTGCTGCGGCAAAAGAGCTGTTTTGCCGCAACAAGTGCTGGGAGGGATTTGGGAGGAGGGGGAATGCAGTATGCTCGGGGAAGAGGCGGGGCCAGGCAGGGCCATCCCTAGTTATTCTGAGGCCCTAAGCAGCCCCCCTCAGGGTGTGTGTGTGGGGCCCCAGGTATCTGCAGGGGGGAGCAGAGGGGCTAGCCCCAGGCCTCTGCTGGAGGGGAGGGGAAAGTGGGCCTCAGGCCTCTGCCATGGGAGCGGGGATGGCTTGGGAGGCAGGGGGAACCACCCCCCAGCACTCACTGGTGGTGCAGCTGGGGCTGGGCCACTGTACTTCCCACCACAGGTGAGTGCAGGCCTGGCCCTGCTGCAGAGCTCAGGGGAGAGGGGGCAGGGCTGGGGCAGGGGCTCTGTGGAAGAGTTGGAACAGTACACATTTGTGCAGGGCACCAGAAAATGTGGTGTCCTACGCAGCTGTGTACTTTGCTTATGGGTAAGGATGACGCTGAGTGGGGATTTGGGAAAGGGGTTGGACTGGGGGCAAGGCAGGGGCGGGAGTCAGGGTGGGGACAGAGGTGAGGGCAGGTTGAGCACCCACTGATGCCCAGAAAAGTTGGCATCTATGACCAAAACCCAAAGAAAATTGGGTCCAGCCTACCCTGGTACTTCAGAGGGAACTCCCATGGGTTCTAGCTTCCCACCATCTCCCATGTGAGGCCCAAGGGCAGAAGATTTAGAGCAGGGTTGGCCAACCTGATCCTGAGAAGGAGCCAGAATTTACCCATGTAAATTGCCAAAGAGCCACAGTAATATGTCAGCAGCCCCCCATCTCTTCCTCCCAACCACTGGCAGCCCCATTGATCAACCTCTCCCCCTCCTTCCCCATATCTCCCAATTAGCTGTTTCATTGTGTGCAGGAGTGGGAAAGGAGTGAGGGTACGGCAGGCTCAAGGGAGAGATGGGAAGGGGTGGAGGGGGAGGCAGGGCCTGTGGCAGAGCCATGGGTTGAGCAGAGAGCACCCTCCCCAGCACATTGAAAAGTTGGCACCTGTAGCTCCAGCCCTGGAATCAGTGCCTATATAAGGAGCCACACATTAACTTTTGAAGAGCTACATGTGGCTCTGGAGCCACGGGTTGGCCACCCCTGATTTAGAGGAGTGGCACTCTCTGCTCCTCCTGTAGGTGAGATGGGGAAAACCTAGCTCTGACTAGACTCATTGACATAAATTAGAATATTGTTTCTCCAGAATTCCACCTTCTGAATATTGTTGATTTAGCTGGCCTTTGTTTATGTTTGGATTATATTAATTAGAACAGATGGTTATCATTACTGAAGTCATGCAAGGCCTAGGGGTTGTGCTGGACATGCCCTGGTGTGAGTAGGTCACACTGATGTAACGAATAGTGAACTTTGTTTTGGTGATGAAATACAAGCTCAGCAGTGACTATGGTTTAGTCGTGGGACTTACAGTTTAAGGGATTGTCCAAGTTTTAGGTTAATTTAGTTGCAAATACACTCTAGAGAGGTGCAGTCAAGTTGATCTGGATCCTGATATAGATGCTACTAGGCTGATAGGAGGATTCATCTGTTAATATCTTTCAGTAAGGGTGAGTTTATTATAGTGCTAGAATACCCCCTTCTGTGGCTCTAGCAGGTATGTATGCTACCCTGATGTACTTGTAACACTGTAGTGCTTGTAATGTAGACATACCTTAAGAAGTGGGGATTTGAGAGTTTCCTCATCTGGGCAGTTTGTGCATGGTGAATTCCTGTTCTAGCTTCCTATTGTCCATACAGATGTAGAATTCCTTTGTTTGGGCTATTGGATTCCATCACCACAAGGACCTGAAAGGCCTCTCCCACTTGTTCTATGCTCCCTGTCCCCAATATATACTTCTAACTGGGAGATTTAAGAGAACAGACAGGAGGCCTCTTTAGCCCCAGTCATGTCACTCTAACTTCCCCCCATGCAGATTGCCCTGCTACACCTCAGAGCTATTGTCTCATGCAAAGTCTGATACTGCCCTGAGAGAAAGGGCTAAGGAAAGAAGAGAGTAAGCAAACAAGCAGTGCCAGTATGGAGGCAAAGACAGCCAGGGGATAGGGCACCAGGCTGGGAGTCAGGGAACCAGCTTCTATTCTTGGCATTGACCACAATCTTGCAATGGGACCTTGAGCATGCCACTTCCTCTTTCTGTGTGGCAACCCCCCTCCTGCCCCCCACAGCTGTGCTTATCCACCAAGCAAAAAGTGCACAGAGCGAGAGAAGACAAGCCCTAAATATGATTAGTAATAATCCCAGGGACTATCAGATAACATTAACTCACTCCTGCCTTCAGAGCCAGGCTTGATTTGTTTTGCACAGTGAGTGTGAATATGCTTATAAGGGCAGATGGATGGGGGATGGGGAGGTTTAAGGAATTTAGGGTGGCTGCATTACTTCCTGAGTGGCAATGCAATATATGTGTGAAACTATATGTTCTGATCTTATAGGATAGAACAGCACATGCTATTCCTTAAATAACACAGTGGCCTACATTTTCTTCTACTACAGCCTTATCACTGGAAACACAGAAGGCTGGATTCTACTCTCGCTTGAACCAGGAGTAAATCCTGTAAAGTCAGTGGAGAGACATTGGTGTGAAAATGAAGCGAGAGAAAAAATCAGCGCTAGCAGAGAGAGAGAGAGTGTGTGCATGTGTTTGCATTGTGTGCTGTGAATTTAAACATCCAGTTTCGATAGCTAGCTTTGACAATCTCAGACACAGGGTTTGCAGAATTTGCTTTTTTTAAATATAATTTCACCAGATAATATCAATGTTTATTTTAAAGCTTTTTTTAGGTTTTAGTTGATTTACATTTTCACAGTTGTGCACAGTTATGGGTTTTAAGCATTTTTTCAGTTGCGGGAAATTGTGTCAGTGGTCAGCTAAGACGTGGAGGTCAGACAATAAATATTTAATGAGAGTAGATATTGAGATTCCAAAAGTTCTGGAGCAGACTGTTGCTTACTTTGCCTCTCTGTAAATTTCAGTTGTTATAGATGGAAATATTTTTCCTCTATAATTTATATAGTTTGAGTGCAGTGTGAAATTGACCTTTGCCGACATTTACAGATAAAAATCTTATCCTTCCAAGCCTATATATACACATGCACACCCATCCTGCAGTACATATGTAATGGTGAAAAGTGAAATTCTAGGTGTAACTTCACTGCATTCACTAAGGGAGGGATCATAATTCACAAGGGTGGAGGCTTGGTGTAGCAGGAATACAGGGGGTTCCGAGATGAGCAGTGAAAATGCTCTGAGGCTGCAACCATGCCCATATTAAGACAGGCAGAAAAGACTGGAATGGCTCTGTTTAGAAGAGAGGAGTGAGAGCAGACACAATAAAGAGCTGCACACTGACAAGTGGAACTGAACAGGCACTTCTCTTCTGCCTGCCTTCTAACTGAGTGCTGTTGTGTTCCAAGGAAAGTCAGCACATTTAAAAAGGGGAAAAGGACAGTTTTTCCACACAGCACACAATTAGTCTGTGTGACTCACTGCTGCAAGATGTCTCTGAGGAGCAAGAGCTTAGCAGGATGCTCACAAAGGCCTGGCCATTTCAGTGGATAATGAGAACATCTAGAATTAAATAGCAAGGATTAAAAAATCCAGTCTCCCCCATCTCAATCCCTAGAGTTTGACTGCTTCTTGGGGCAAACCGACCTCAAACTCACAGAGGCTGGAAAGAAAGTTTATTCGCCATGGGATACTATGGGGGATTTTGTACCTTTGTCTGGCAGCGACTGGTGTGAGAACTGATGTAAAGAGCTGCGCACAAGAACCCATTTACAGTGCCATGATCTACACTGAGTGCCATCCACTGGCACCTTATCTACTAACCAACTATTTACAAAACTTCAAAAAGATCTCACAAAATCAAATGATTGGGCAACAAAATGGCAAATGAAATTTAATGTGGATAAATGTAAAGTAATGTCAGTTTTTTATTGGAAAAAATAACCCCAACTATACATACAATATGATGCGGGCTAATTTAGCTACAACTACTCAGGAAAAAGATCTTGGAGTCATCGTGGATAGTTCTCTGAAGATGTCCAGGCAGTGTGCAGCAGCAATCAAAAAAGCAAACAGGATGTTAGGAATCATTAACAAAGGGATAGAGAATAAGATGGAGAATATCTTATTGCCCTTATATAAATCCATCGTGCGCCCACATCTTGAATACTGTGTACAAATGTGGTCTCCTCATCTCCAAAAGGATATACTGGCATTAGAAAAGGGCCACTAAAATGATTAGGGGTTTGGAACAGGTCCCATATGAGGAGAGATTAAAGAGGCTAGGACTTTTTAGCTTGGAAAAGAGGAGACTAAGGGGGGATATCATAGAGGTATATAAAATTATGAGTGGGGTGGAGAAAGTGAATAAGGAAAAGTTATTTACTTGTTCCCATAATAGAAGAAGTAGGGGCCACCCATTGAAATTAGTGGGCAGCAGGTTTAAAACAAATAAAAGGAAGTTCTTCTTCCCACAGCGCACAGTCAACCTGTGGAACTCCTTGCCTGAGGAGGCTGTGAAGGTTACGACTATAACAGCGTTTAAAAGAGAACTGGATAAATTCATGGAAGTTAAATCCATTAGTGGCTATAGCCAGGCTGGGTAAGGAATGGTGTCCCTAGCCTCTGTTTGTCAGAGGGGGGTGATGGATGGCAGGAGAGAGATCACTTGATCATTACCTGTTAGGTTCACTCATTCTGGGGCACCTGGCATTGGCCACTGTCGGTAGACAGGATACTGGTGTGACCCAGTACGGCCTTTCTTATGTTACATCTACCGGAGACAGACATAACACACTGTCATAGCCCTCTCCTCTCAGACACAGCCTCCAGGGTCACGTAGATCCCTGGTCTGTTCTGCTCTGTCATTCCTCCATTCTCCCCACTTCAGCACCACTCTGCTGCTCGGGTAATGCTGGGACTCCTCTACCCACTGTTACCTGCATCGTTCACACCATGAGAATGTTTGAACTAGAGACAAGGACACATACTGCTGTGACCGGGCCTCTTGGCAGCCTGCTGATGTGTGCTGTGTAGCTGTTGGGCCTATCTCCGCATTAGCATCTCTGTTTCGTGTTGGTGCTGGGCTGTCAGACTGAGGGTTTATTTCAGTTTGTTCTGCCACTTGGTGCCAGGTTGGCTAGAAGAGAGTAGAGACATGTGTGCATTTCACTGTCAGACAATGTCATTTTCAAAGCAATTCAAGTTTCTGAAGGAGGGAAAAGAAAAGTTGTCCACAGATAGAAGGTTAAACCCGCCAGAAGGGGGTGGACTTGCAAGTTATGATGTCTGGTGTGAAATGGTGTGATTGACTGTTAGTCATATTGATTGACAGCCTTATGAAGGGGCTGCAACAGTGAAATACAACTGGCACTAAACTACACATAGACAAGGGTTAATGTACAACTGGCCCCACAATCAGAGATATACAACCAGACTCCCTTCATGCCTGCCACCCCACTCCCAAGTTGCTGCTGGATGTAGCTAAGAATCTAGCCCAATATGTTGTAAAGAAAGACATTTCATCAGTGACGTTACTAAATGGCCCTGTTGATTATTAAAAGTGAAAGAATTTAACAAATTCAATTATTTGTGCTTGCTTATGCTAAGTGCTTCTGTTATGCATTTCCCTCATTTTGAACAAGGCAAATCAAGGAAGTCTCTTTCATTTTAATTTATAGTCAGTTTCACTTATGATTATAATCACTTTCTTACATAAATGGCTAGATCTGCACCATTTGGGTTTCAGACACTGCAGGAGAAGATTTCTTTATTTTAAAAAAGATGTTTTCATTTTTTATTTTTTTTTTATTTTTTACTTATTTTTGTGAAGTGAAAATACCATGAATACATTTCTGTGGGTCTCAGGGTGTTTTGACAGATGGGGGATTTTCCAGCATTTAAATTTCAGACCAAATGTGACAGCTTCCTCTTCCATGGAACAAATACACTTATCAAGGAACAGGAAAAGAGACATACAACATCATATAACTCAGTGACCAAAGTACGTAGACCAGGAAGCCCCCGGGCCATGGCCCAGCCACCTTTAAGCGAGGTCATAAAAAATAGGCTTGTCACTTGGCTGTTTTGACTGGCCTGGCTGGTTTTTCCATTCTCCTGCCAGCTGTCAGTCAAGAGCTGTAATTTGCTGGGATTTTTGGCACACACACTTGCGGCCACATGTGCAGCCATTTCGTAACTAGTGGCAATACATGTCATGGGTGGGAGTGTGCTGCAGCCAGCCTTCTAGTCCTGCTCTGTGTATGCAGGGCGCTGCATATACTGGGTCCTCACCTGCCAAAACTGCAGCAGCTCCTCTCTGCGCCATGGACTGGCTGGCAAACAGAACAGACCTGTTACCCATACAATCTGAAGGTATGGCCTGGAGGGGTAACGAGCGGGTACTGAGGCTGGAGAGGCAGGGGGTCCTGGCAGAGAATGGTAAGGTGGCTCCCTTGAGGGGTGAGGATCCTGTGTGGGGATGCAAGTTGGATCTCATCGACTATGGGGGTCATGATGCTGGTGAGGGGGGCACTTGAGCGAGGAAGAAGATGGTCAGGCAAAGGGGGCAAATCTCTGATCCCCTCCCTTTAAATGGTGCTCTGCAATGCATAAAAATATGAACTGGGCTTGCTAAGAAAACACTCTCAGCCCCCAAATCAGAGCATAGCTCTGAGTCCTGTGGGTTTGTATCATCACTATTAATGTTTTGGAAAACGTTAAGTACCATATAACCTTGTTATAGTCAGTACTGTCTGTTCGGTAAAACCTGTTAAATAAATAATAGCTGTCATGGCTTGTTACTATTTTTTGAATTTTCTTCTCTCTCTGACTTTCATCAGCTCTCAGCCCCATGTGCTCCAAAGGCCCTGATGCCTTTACTCACATACTTAGTTTTCTGTACTGTGAATATTGGCTTAAATGGGACAGTTTACAGTGTGCAAAGTTAAGCATGTGTATAACCTGTGATAGAGGAGGGTCAGGGAGCTGTGGTAGAGTGCTTGAGGTATGTAAACTCAGAGCTAATTGGGGTGTGGCTCCCTGTGGACTAGGGAAGCTGGCAGCAGGTTGATTGGAACACCTGCAATCAATTAAGGCCCTGTTAGGAACCTAATAAAACCCCCTGCTTCAGGCAGTCAGGGAGGAGGAAAGGAATTGGAGTAGAGAGCTGTTTGGAGTGGAGAGCAGCAGTTTGGAGGAGTTTGAGGAGTGTGAGCAGTTTGGAGGGGAGTTTGGAACCAAGAAGACCCAGACCTTATGTAAAGAGACACCTGGCTTGTGTAGAGAGAGAGAGAGAGAGAGAGAGAGAGAGCAGGAAGCCCCACAAGCTGAAGGGTAGGAGAGGGAAGTAGCCCTGGGGAAGGAATAGCTAATTCAGGTGGTTTACTGCTATCCTCAGGGCCCCTGGGCTGGGACCTGGAATAGAGGGTGGGCCTGGGTCCCTCCCTCTCCACTCCCCCTCCTCTAGGATACTAGTGGGGCAGTTAATACCCTGTTCAGGGGCAAGAAATGGTGCCCTGAGCCCCTCACAAGAAGAGAAAGCACGGGACCCACCATAATAGTGCCGTCAATTTGCCACAAATGCTTTGCTGGATTAGAGCCAGAATCACCTGAACCATTTTCAACTTCAACAGAGGACTGGAAAATTTACTGTTCACACTGTCACCACAAAAATTGTCTAGTCAGGGAATGGAAACTTTATCATAGGGTTTGTGCAATGTACCAACACAGCAAGAATTGCGAGGTGATCAATCTGTTGACATTTGTCAAACAGATCATTGGTTGTGTTAGTGTGCTCGGCTTTACATAGAGCCAGGGTATTACATAGAGCCTGGCAAAAATAAAATAAACTGTCAAGATACAGCCTGTAAATAGGATCAGTTAAATTATTCCAACATTATTAGAGTGCTGGCAAGCAAGCTTCTGTAACCCTGAACACCCTAAAGTCAATGTTAACATTTAAAAATGCACAGGAGCAGAACCATGGACCTTCTAGCCCTGTGTTCTGTCTGACTGTGGCAACTCTCACTCTGGGGCAGTGTGGACCAGTAGATAGAGCATGGGTTTAGAGTTCAGGAGACCTGTGTTCTGATCAGTGATCTTTTATGGGACCTCAGGCAAGTCATTTCACCTTTCTGAGTCTCCGTTTCCCCAGCTGTAAAAAGTAGATGATGATACTAACATTCCTTTGTAACAGGTTAAAGAACAGCAGCCGTGTTAGTCTGTAACTGTAAATAAAATGAGGAGTACTTGTAGCACCTTAGAGACTAACCAGTTTATTTCAGCATAAGCTTTCGTAGGCTGTAGCCCACTTCATCAGATGCATAGAATGGACAAACAGAGGTAAGATGCATTTATACACACAGAAAGGAAAAAGGAAAAAAAAGAAGTTGTAAATTACCATACCAATTCTAAGAGGCTCTTTAATTTGGATGGGCCATTATCAGCAGGAGAAAAAAAACCTTTTGTAGTGAAAATGTCTAATGTGATAAGAATCTGTAAAAGGGGCTTAACTAGGATAATGCATTCAATTAGTGTAATGACACAGGCACTCATAGTCCCTGTTTAACCCTTGGTTGACAGTGTCCAATTTGCAGATTAATTCCAGTTCCTCAGTTTCTCATTAGAGCCTATTTTGGAAGTTTTTCTGTTTCAAAATTGACACCTTCAAGTCTTTAATAAAATGGGCAGGGAGCTTGAAGTGTTCTCCTACTGGTTTTTGAATGTTATGATTCCTGATGTCAGATTTGTGTCCATTTATTCTTTTGCGTAGAGACTCTCCGGTTTGGCCAATGTACATAGCAGAGTGGCATTACTGGCACATGATGGCACATATCACATTTCTAGATGTGCAGGTGAATGAGCCTCTGGTGTGGCTGATGTGATTAGGTCCTATGATGGTGTCAGTTGAATGGATATGTGGACAGAGTTGGCATCGGGCTTTGTTACAAGGATAGCTACCTGTGTTAGTGTTTTTGTTGTGCAGTAAGTGGTTGCTGGTGAGTATTTGTTTCAGGTTGGGGGGCTGTCTGTAAACAAGGACTGGTCTGTTTCCCAAGAAAGCCTATGCTGAAATAAACTAGTTGGTCTCTAAGGTGCTACAGGTATTCCTCGTTTTACATTCCTTTGTAAACTGCTTTGAGATCTAGGGATGAGGAATATAGGAACCAACAGGCTGCTTGAGAGGAAAGTACAGGAAAGCCCCCAATGTACTGTTATGGAAACTAATTATGTAGAAAGAATTTCTGGAAGTCAGGAAATGTTTGGTGAGTTTCTGCAAATGACCTTAACTCTGACCCCACCCTCCTGTTCAATGATCTGCTATTTTAATAATATCAGGAGATAGCAAGAAAGTGACACATCCAATCACTGTGTGTTTTCAAACTAAGGCAGAGGTGTTAGTTTGACTGTGACACAATGTAATCTGTGCTTGGAATTTGCCAGTTCTAGGCGCTCCAGATGTCAACCTTTAGAGAGGCCTACCAAAAGGACTACAACTAAGATGGCTGCTAGAGGCCTCTGATACCATCTCCCAGCATGTGTGGAGTCTGGGTTGGAACTAGAAACTCCTTCTGATGCTTTTAGGCAGGTTCATAGATTCCAAAGTGGGAAGGGACCATTGCAATCATGTAGTGTGACCCTCTATATTACCCAGGCCACGGAGCCAGGGCTGCTCTGCCCCAGCAACGGGAGAACCTGACATAGAGAAGCAGTTTAGTTTCAGTTCTGGTATGGAAGCTGGGGGAGAGACAGCCCAGCTGCAGGCATCCCTGCTACACTTCCACTCCCCCGGAGGGCATTCTTGCATAGCTCTGAGATCTAGTCCCTGGATCAGGCAGTTGTAGCCCTGCAGTGATCAGTAGAGAAGGATCCAGGTGAGTGATGGCTGCTGGATCCCCACAGGATCCCAGACCAGCAAGCCTGGTGGGAGCCTGGAGAGGACCCTGCCCCACCCCTGTGAGCACAGTGAGGAGTCACTTTGAGTGAAGGCATCTGGTGCCAGAAAAGCACTAGGGAGAGAGATGGAGGACTTAAAGTCACCTTCAGGGGAGGGGCTACAGAGGTCACCACTGGACTGTACACAGAAACAAGAGTCTTGGAGCAAATGGGGAAGGAGAACCTGTGTCCAGATTGATGGGGATTCCACCACCTCCCTAGGTAACTCATTCCAGTGGTTCATCACCCTCCTAGTGAAATAGTGTTTCTTAATATCCAACCTAGACCTCCCACACTGCAACTTGAGACCATTGCTCCTTGTTCTGTCATCTGCCACCACTGAGAACAGCTGGAACCCTCTTTCAGGAAGTTGAAGGCTGCTATCAAATCCCTCCTCACTCTTCTGCAGACTAAGTAACACCAGTTCCCTCAGCTTCTCCTTGTAAGTCATGTGCATCAACCCCCTAATAATTTTATTGCCATCTGCTAGACTGTCTCCAATTTGTCCACATCCCTTCTGTAGCGGGGGGGGGGACCAAAACTGAACGCAGTACTCCAGATGAGGCCTCCCCAATGTGAATAGAGGGGAATGATCACATCCCTCAATCTGCTGGCAATGCTCCTACTAATACAGCCCAATATGCTGTTGGCCTTCTAGGCAACAAGGGCACACTGTTGACTCATATCTAGCTACTCATCCACTGTAATCCCCAGGTCCTTTTCTGCAGAACTGCCGCTTAGCCAGTCAGTACCCAGGCTGTAGCAGTGCATGGGATTCTTCCATCCTAAGTGCAGGACTCTGCACTTGTCCTGATTGAACCTCATTAGATTTCTTTTGGCCCAATCCTCCAATTTGCCTAGGCCACTCTGGACCCTATCCCACCCGCCAGTGTATCTGCCTGTCCCCCCAGCTTAGTGTCATCTGCGAACTTGCTGAGAGTGCAATTTATCCCATCATCCAGAACACTAATAAATATGTTGAACAAAACTGACCCCAGGACCGACTCCTGGGGCACGCTGCTTGATACCATCTGCCAACTAGACATCGAGACGTTGATCATTACTTGCTGAGCCCGACAATTTAGCCAGCTTTCTATCCACCTTATAGTCCATTCATCCAATCTATACTTTAACTTGCTGGCAAGAATACTGTGGCCTTAGTGTGGCTGGGCCTGTTTGCTGATCCCAGTTGTTTCCTTTCTCAGGGGCTGGGTTGGGGTTGGTGATGTCTGTCAGCAGATTCTGGGTGTCCCCAGGCAACAGAGGGTCAGTGTGCTCCTTGGTTTCAGTTTGACGTCTCTGTTCGTCACATAGGATGCTTCCTTGGGGGGTGGGGGAGTTAAGTGCAGTTTCTCTTTGCACTTGAACATGCTCTCCCACTGGCAGCGGGGCAGCAGTTTGACATGTGAGATGTGCAGCACTCTCTATGGAGAGAAGATGCTCCCTCTCCAACTCACACCGACCTGCACCAGTCCTGGGCCAAGGGCGAGCAGGAACCTCATGCATCTTCTGGGGCTCTTTTGCATCCTGTTTCCTGGACTGATTGCAGACTTCACGCTTGGAGAACCTTGTCTAGATCCTTGGCTGAGTCCATCAGTGTCAGTCCATGGACTTTAATGGAGCTGTGTGATTCACACCGGCTGAGAATGTGGCCCCTTTTCTTCTTCATTTGCATTTGTGCCTGGCCAGTGCCAGACACCATGAGCTCTGCTCTGACAGTTCTCAGTGCCCAGCGTGGACGCTGCTTAGCAAACCTCATGCTGGCTGCTGCTGAGACATGGAGTCCTTTGTGCAGAATCTATCAATTTCATCTCCAGCCTTTCAGTATGCTTGGAGGTGGCAGGGCTTTTTCAGTTAGTTGCCCACCCATGTAGAATGACTTGCTCAGGCACCTGTAAGATTGAGTCATTTCCTGTTTTTTAATTGATCTCGTCAAATATGGGATCAACTAATTCCTATCCACAATTGTGTTCATGGGATGGCTCACTGCCAGAAAGAATCAGCTGCAGTCCTCTCTGATCTGATCCCAGCACTGCCATGTTTCAGGCAGTGCTTGGAAAGCAGGTGCCACTGGTGGATCACTTTGCAGAAGACAGCCCGGCCCCAAGGAACCTGTATGGACTGAGATGTAAGCTCTTTGTTAATCTCTAAATATTTCAGGACCACATCACCAAACCTCTTTTAATTCCCAAAGTTGTCTCCCTGTTGGCCACCCCACTGCTGCTCTGTCCTGGTCTGTCCCCAGGCAGCAGTCTGGAAGGAACATCTCACTGTGAGCAATGAGGGGTGAATTTGCTTCACTATGTTACCATGCCCATGAACCTGTGTGTGGCCTCCATGGGTTGGGATCTTTCCATCTGTACCATCCCCTCTCCCAGCTCCAGCCAAGCTTCTTTGACACTGAGTGTGTAATCCTTATGACCAATCCTGTTCCACCTGATCTGGCCTTTGCTCCTGTTAATTTAAGACTCTGTCCTCTGTCACCTTGTACAACATCTGAGCCCCTTCTTGAGGGATTGGGCATTTTCATCCCAAATCACCAACTCAACAGTAGTTCCTTCTCCCCCAGCCAGCTCTCCAGCTATCTCGGATGTGATGTGATAATGGCTCTTGGTGCTGAGAGAATCCCAAATAGAAACCGTCTATGCCTACGCCTACCAAAAGAGGAGTTAACAGTGCAATGTTGGGTGCTTTGTGCATTGAGTTGAACCGGCTGAAACTCTTGACTTGCATTCAAAGCTGAACCTGCTCTTGCATGTAGAAATCTAGTTGTGACATCCTCATGAGGTAGCAACACTTACATTTGTCTGTCCTTCTGGATTCTTATATGGTTCTCATCTTATCATCTTAGCTTCTGAGCACCTTACAGGCAGTAAAGGAGTCCAGCCTCCCAGCACTTCTATGACTTTGGGAGGCATTATCCTGTTAGGAGCTGGGTGAAACCTTGTTATGAGCTGAGTTCAAACCCCATTGAGATTCGTAGGGATAACAGTAAACAAAAGCCCCGACCTCAGTCAATAGATGTGTGGAAACCCACCCCAAAACTTTTGATGAACATTGTTTTTGGGAGGTGATGATGAAGGAAGGAGAACAGACAAGAATGGACTGAGAGAAAGAGACAGCCCAAAGAAACAGATGGAAGCATAGTGACTGATCCTGGAAGAAATCTGAGAAAAGACTTTTGGGACAGGGGGTGCATGCTGAAAAGAGTATTCTTGGTGCTATGAGCAAAAGAAGCTGTTTTCTGCTATTTGATTTCTTCTGCATTGCAAGACATGGGATTTTATATATTCTTAGTAAACAAACAAAAACTTCATCAGAGAAAATACTAGACTCCATCCATTTCTACTTCAGACTGAAACATCCCCAGGCCCCTGAACTTTGACTTGCTGTTAGGGTTGAAAATGGACAGCAGTCCCCATTTTATTACAGGCAGGCAATTGAGGAACACACTAGATTAAGTAATTTATCCCAGGTCAGTGGCTGATCCAGGAATTGAACCCGTCTCCTGAGACCCAATTCAAGACTAATAAAGGCAGCTCTTTGGATGCTCTCCCCCTTATCTTGTCTGTGCTGGCCATCTCCCTTAGTTCTGCAGAGGTATAAATAGCGGTGCTAGCTGCAGCTCACACTGCGGGTGGGAAGGCCAAGCTGGCTGTGGCGTCTTACACTCTGTAAATAACTGGGTGATGACTCCCTGCTGTGAAAATCACGCTCTGCTGAAGCTGGGGTGTGGCTTCAGTGTCAGTGGAGGGCAGAGGCAGGCGTGTGCGGGGCATGCACCGAGGGTAGCATGCAGGACAGAAGCATACTGGGAGAGGAGCAGAAATGGGTGTGTAGGGAGACCAAAGAGGTGTCTGTGGGAACAGAGAGCAGTAGGACTCATAATCAAAGTCTTTTTTAACCCCTCCTTCAGCTCAGATGACTAGGTTGAGCATTAACAGGGTCAGGGTGTCTCAAACACAGCGGTGGAGAGCTGCTAGGCAGCAAACGCCACAATGCTGCCACCATAACCACCATGTGCACCACTACCTGTGACCTGCTGCAGACACAGCCCATGGGAATCTCCACCTCAAAGGGTCCTCATGGATCCTGAGTGGCTCCCCATCCTATACAAACCTAAGGGGTGATTCAGGAAATATCTGAGCAACAGATCAGACCTCCTGTGGCCACCATAATAGTTCCTGCTCCCTGCTCTTGCACTCCTGGCTTTGGCCTTGTCTTGATTTGGTCCTCACCTCCTGACCTGGACCCTAATCCTTGGTCTGCACCCAGGCCTGGAACCTGACTACATACTTCTCCCAGCCTCTCTGGTGTGACCCTGCTCTGACCGTTGGTTCCCACTGCCCTTATCAGGATATTGATAGACTGTCTGCACCCCCTATGGCCTGTAGTGAATACCTGCCTGGGGGAACGTGGAGGCAGGGGGTCACTCTGCCGAGCATGCCCCAGCGGGCCCTGGAGATGCTTAAATGGGCTGATGGCTCTCAGGAGGAGCTCCCCCCCAGTTTGAGCCCAAGTCACACAGCTTGCAGCAGAGAATCAGGCACCATGCAGCCCCCACCAGCTCCATGAGGAAAATGTGGCACTACAGGTCCAGCACACCAGCTGCTAGCAGAGCAGGAGGCCAAGTTGCAGGATGAGAACGCTGCACTACAGGCATGCACTGTGGCCAAGTACCCAAACCCAGGCCCCCTCCTCGAACATTTTGATGGGGACTGCCAAAAATACAGTGGGGGTGGTTATCCAATGCAGCCTGCTGTTCCTCCTCTGTCCCCAATCCCATACGACTGGCCAAGCAAAAGTAGGACTCATTATTAGCCTTCTGATGGTATATGCATTGGACTGGGCCTTGCCCCTGCTCAAAAGAGCGAGCTGGATGCTATCTGATAAGAACACCTTTCTCCAGGCATCTTCTGCCATATTTGATGATCCTCATAGTGCCCGCTTACCGGAGGCAGCCCTGCAACCTCCAGCCTCAGCAGGGACCTCCTCTGACACCATCTACTTTAAGAGACTCATCTGTGACGCCCAGCTTCTCGATATCCCTCATTCCCACCTCCTAGGACCATGTCTGCCCTCAGCCACAGCACCGCACTGAGCGCTTGTGTTCAGTCAGTGGCCACCAGAACCTGAGCCCTTTTCAGGGGCAGCGCTTTCTGGGCTACCACCCCAGTCTGTGTGTGATCTACATTCTAGATGTCTCGCATTGAGCTATATGATGTTTGAGGCTCACCAAGCAATCCTGATCATTCTGTGTCAGCGAGCTGTCAGCCTTCTACTCCCCCTGCCTGTCCGTGTGTCACTGACACTGTACCAGCAACGGTTTTATATTTTCTTCCAGAGCACTGAGCAAGGTATTGAACAACACTGGGTGGAGAACTGCTCCTGAAGGAGCCTACTAGAATCTCTCCCACCAGAGGATGAATCCCCATCCATGTTTTGAGGTCTAGCTGCTTTTAAGACCTTTCATACTGAGACTGGACAGGGCTAAATTTTTAAGGAGAATGTCATGTGGAACTAACTTACAGAAGTCCAAGGATATGGTGACAGTGTAGTCACCTTTATTAACTGAGCCTGAAGTTTCATCAAAGAACAAGGTCAGGTTCATTTGGTGAGAATGGGTTCCATGAAATGATATTGACAGGTACTAATTAAATTACCATCCTTTATTGACTGAGTCCAACACCAGCCATGCCATAATTTTTGCCCAGGAGTGATGCCAGATTAATCAGTTTATAATTACCTAGGTCATCCCATTTATCCTTTTTATGTATTGATACAGGATTGGCTTTCTTTGTCCTTTGGAGTGTCCCTAGTTTTCCAAGATTTATTAAAAATGAACATGACATGTCAAGTTGTTCCTTGGCCAACTTCTTTACAACGCTTGGGTGAAAATTCTCTGGCTCTGCAGATTTAAAGATATTTCCCTCTAGTGGATGACATTTCACATCTTCCTTAACTGATGCTGGAGCAGGAAGTATTTCACCCTCATTCTGTGATCTTGATGCATTGTCTGATGTGGTCCTAAACACAGAACAAACATCATCTGAGCACCTCTGCCTTTTCCACAGCAGCACTGATAGTGGGCTCCAAGGCTCTGGGCAGACAGTGTCTTGTGCCCTGTAGGCAGGGTTAGGAACCCAGCTCCATGCCATCTCTAGGGATCAGCATCAGCCTTTGTGATAGAGACACAGAGCTACAGCCTCTGAACCAGGGGGGCAAAATGCAGCAGGGACTGACCTCTGAGCCTTCTCTGATCACTTTGTTGGGGAGAGTAGGCCTGTTAGATCAAGGCTGAGGCCTTGGTGGGGTGTGGGAGACACTGACTGCTTGCCACAGGCCCAGTGGCCTTGCTTAGCTGGTTGGAAACACACTACACCTACTGACTCTGGTACTCCTGAATCTGGGCAGTAGCTCACACACAGCTGGGTGCTGATCAACTTTGTCCTGGCCCTTCAGTGGGCATGTAGGGACTGAAAAGCGGGAGTGGGGTCAGTGTGGTTCCCTGACTGGGGGTTTGGTGGGCCATGGTGTGGGTCTGTGTTCCCTCTGCCCTGGGGAGGTCTCCATCCATGTTTATGTGCAGGGGATGGGTGAGGAGAAGGAAAGGCAGGAGTGAGGCTAATGCATCCACTAGCTAACCCCCCTTCAGGGACGGGGGCTGCAGGGGTGATGCCATTTCTCCTGCCCCCAGCTGCTTTGGCTTTGGGCAGGAGGGGGGCACACTTCTGCAGTTATGGGGGACAGCTAGCTGCACCATAGGAACTTTATACCTGACATCTGGCCCAGACTGTGTTCTACACAGACATCTCCCATGCGCTGGGCTGGGGCATATATCCCCAGCTACCTCTGCTGGAGACATGGCAGTAGCGTAGTGCCTGGGGCTCACATGGGGATTCCTGTGGATTGCTCTGCCCCTGGCATCAGCAGCATTCTTCCCCCAGCCTCAAACTTGCCAAACACATTTCCTGTAATGAAATTCAGCAGTTTGCTGAAAGCTGCTCAAATCACTGCATGCTGCTTGCTGGCATTCATGGCCCATATGCTGCTGGTTGATAGCTGCAGAAATCCCCTGTGCCTGGGCTGGAGCGGAGGAGGCAACCTTCCGACTCATTAAAATAATCCATCCCAGCAGCTCCTGAGTTTGCTGGAGGCTTGGGACGGTGTCAGGATTGAAAACGTCCTCTGTAGACCCAGATGGAGGCAACAAGGAAGGGAGCTGCAATCACTAAGCAACCTGCACTGGCCTGAGCAATATGAAGGAGGCTCAGGAGTGCTTTCCAGCCTTAGGGCTCAACACCCTTTGCCAAAAAGTGGCAGGGAGGAGGGCCAAGACCCAGATTCACCCATCATTAGCTGCTGGTGCAGCTGGTCTCTCTGACTACTGGATCACACTGCTCCTACCTCTCCTGCACACTCAGCTCCCCCTTAATGCCAGGTGTTGGCATGGAGCAAAGGAAACATAACCACAAAAATGGTTGAAATATTATAGAGATGAACATCCCTGTGCTATCCCATGCTACCATCCAGAGCACTCTATCTTCTGCTGGATTTCACATTTTTTCAGGAAAATTCTCCAACCTGTCTGGGGTGAGTTTGGGATGTCCCAGGAGAAATGATCTCCAGAGATCGCAGCTGTCATCCTACTGCACATGCGGCCCTTGGAACATCATGGTGACAGTGTGGCGAGCACTCCAATCCCCCTGCACCAAAAGATATTGGAGCTATAGAGGAATCTCCACTAGCTGCTAGTAGTATTGGGCCTATGTCACACAGCTGAGCAGTTTGGATTCCAGCCAGCAGAGGGCAGTAGTAGCACAAAGATGCACTGGCCTCTTCATTGTAATAGTTTACACTTGCATGGTGTCTTTCATTTGAAAGAAAATAGTTTCCCAAAGGTAACTGACTTCAGTATCAGTTTATGCTCCAAAGCTTATGCTCTAAAACTTTAGTTAGTCTTTAAGGTGCCACAGGACTCTTTGTCACTTCAGTATGTGATGTAATGACACATAGTGCTTTTTCTCCCTAGAGCTCAAAGTGCTTTACACAGGAGATCAGTGTCAGTATCCCTCGTTGATAGATGGGGAAACTGAGGCACAAGGGGGGGTCACGTGACTTGTCATGGTCACCCAGTAGGCCAGCAGCAAAACCGGGAATAGAATGCAGGTCTCCTGAGTCCCAGTCCAGTGCTGTGCACGCAACAGCACCTATACCATAAAGGGTACCACTTCAGTGGGAAGTTTAAAGATGCCACACGCCCACCAGGACAGCAAACAGCTCAATGCTTCCTGTTGGCTCTCCCAGACTCTCTATCGCACCTACATACAACAGCCAGTTGTGACTGAGACAAAAAGGACAGCCAGGCCAGATGCCAGCAGCTGCAGCCGGTCTGGGTTTGCTTTCTGTATTAATTCTTGTTGCTAGCTAAAATAAGTTACCCTAACGCCTGCCTCCTTTGTCACAGAAGAACCCACTGCTACTATCCCAAAGCCTTCAAAAATCACAAGTAAGGCCACGCAAATCATGAGATCAGCTTAGAAATCATGAGATTTTAAAGGTAACATCTTTGGTTTGTTCTTATTGGGCTTTAGTACCTATAGGGCTCACATGTTCAAGAAACATGCTTTTAAAAACATGCAAGCTGAGATTCTTATATATTCACATCACTCCAGGAGCTGAGGCTTTAAGGAAATCACCAAATTTTCTGAGACTCAAGATGAAATTATGAGACACAGTAACATAGAGTACCGCATAGCCCTTCAACCAGAGGAGACGTGTTGTTCTGCAGAACTGCCACTTAGCCAGTCAGTCTCCAGCCTGTAACAGTGCATGGGATTCTTCCATAAGTGCAGGATTCTACACTTGTCCTTGCTTAACCTCATCAGATTTCTTTTGGCCCAATCCTCCAATTTGTCTAGGTCACCCTGAACCCTATCCCTACCCTCCAGGGTATCTATCTCTTCCCTTCAGCTTAGTCTCAACTGCGAGCTTGCAATTCATCCCATCATCCAAATCATTAATAAAGATGTTCAACAAAACCAGCCTCAGGACCAACCCCTGGGGCATGCCACTTGATACTGGCTACCAGCTAGACATCGAACCATTGCTCACTGCCCACTGAGCCTGACAATCTAGCCGGTTTTCTATCCACCTTATAAATCATGATCTTGGTCATTTACATAGAGACCCAGCTCACAGAGTCATGGAAACACCAGAATCACAGCTTGCATTTAAAAAGGACAATAAGTTTCCAACTCTGCTGGCTGCAGAGAAAATCTGGCTTTACATGTCCCTGGGTATAAAATGCTTATGCCCAAAAACTGTAATTCACCTCTGTCAGATGGCCCACAGAAGCCCCACTTTGCAGGTAAGGGAGATTTCAGTGCCTCTTTTAATGGCCCTCTACAGGGGGTTAATTTCACTCACAGAGAAAGACTAAATCTGAATCCTTCCCATGCTGTCAGACATGATTTAGGGCACAAATGAGGGCCATCCTGCACATCTCCTGGGGTGTTATCTTTCCTAAGTTGTCCCTCTCTGAGTACTGTTCAATGGAGGGGTTCTCCCAGCTGGCCCCTCTCTCCTGCCTGCTATGGCAGATGCTCTGGCTTTGTTCTTATCACACTGCCTGTTGACCTGAATTTAATGGCTTGCCACTGATCATGGAATATCAGGGTTAGAAGGAACCTCAGGAGAGCTAGTCTAACCCCCTACTCAAAGCAGGACCAATTAACAACTAAGTCATCCAACAGATTTTTACCCCATCTCCTTAAATGGCCCTCTTAAGGATTGAACTCACAACGCTGAGTTTAAAGCAGGCCAGTGCTCAAACCACTGAGTGATTCCTCTCACTTCCAGCCCGAAGATTTATAGGTTCCTATCCAATTCAGACTACAGAATTTGAGAACTCAGTGAGTTCTATATGGGGAGAGGATTCTTGGAGTGCTTGACAAGAACACATACACTGAGGACAATACCAAATTGACAAAACCTTTATTAAAATTAACATAAAAACAAGAAATATAATTAAACTTATAATTACAAAACAGTAAAAGAATTACAAAACTCCTGGTAACGTTACTATTATAAGTATCTTAACCTAACATACTCACACCCTTCCTTGAAGACACAATAATAGGAGGTGAAGGACCAGCCTCACTCCTGGCATGCCCTATTACGCGATGGTGCTGTTTTCTCCAATGGTTAGGAATGTTGAGTAGTTATACTATATTGTGCAAGCTGAGCTGATAGAAGATAGAATAGATAGTCTATAAAGTATAGGATACCTGAATGAATGAAAGTCTTAGGAAAGAGTGTAGAATCAAATAGCCTGTAGAATAGAATTAGCCTAGCCTAGCCTACAGAATGACTCTTACAAGGTATTTTATAGGATCCTGACCTACGTAATTCAGGCCCAACCTACTATACCCAAACTTTACTTCTGTACCCTAAGAATTTTATGGGTACCCTTCTCCTATAGGTTAGTGGATTATGACACTTATATTCTAAATATATTAATAAGATTATCGCACTCCAAAAGTGCCAACATAGGCTCTCTTGCTGACCTCAAGTTGTGGTGTACCCTGTGGTTACCAACTGGTTGTAGATGCTGGATGAACCTATGATGTGATGTTGATAATTCCTCCCTTTGGTTCCCCAAAGTTCAGGGTCCATTCTTAAACTGAGCCAAAAGTTGCAGCGTTTATGCTGACCTATTAATAACTGAATATATTTTTTGCTATGTAGCCTTTTTCTTACCAGATTTCACAAACCAGTAGGTATCTTGCATTTCTGCAATTTCAGTAAATCTTATTATTAGGAAACACATACCTCAACACATCTTAAATTCCAAGGAATTAATACTGATAAAATATAAGAATAAAAGAGATTAGTATCAGAAACATATTAATGATACTGCTGGCTGGATTAGTAGGATATAACAGTGAGCAAAATAATCCTATGGGCTACAGGCCCAGATGTTTCCATCTTCATTTCTGGAGAACCTTAGGGACTGTTGAACTCTGATGAATCTTAGCATTTGTTTTCAGGTCATTCCATTT
The DNA here is from genome assembly GCA_007922305.1 of Dermatemys mawii. Lineage (NCBI taxonomy): Eukaryota > Metazoa > Chordata > Testudines > Dermatemydidae > Dermatemys > Dermatemys mawii. The sequence goes on along the minus strand of ML677379.1, from coordinate 14,599,007 downwards.
AAGAGCTAGCATGTTCCTGAGACACTCACTTGCAAAGGCATTGGGACAGCAGCATCTGTGGTGGAGTCCCAGCCTTCACAGCCAGATGTTACGGGGGAAATAACATGGGAGTTGCAGAGTTATCATTAGACCTTTAAGTTGCAGCTTTGTGAGGCCCAAATCTTGGTTAAAATGGTGAATGCAGCTGCCAGCTTGCCAAGCTGTGGAATCTTTTCCTTCTGGACATACCCACTAGCATGCACCATATTGTCCTGGCTCAGTCCCAAATTCCAGCAGTAAGAGTTATTTTTAAATCTCATGCTTTGGGGAGGGGGTTGAGGCAGAAGGCTGGCTAAGCTGTGCGTGGGTCTTGAGGCCTAGCCCAAGAAGCAATGGCTACATTTTATAGGTTGATAGAATCTAAAGTCAGATGGTAACACAGGCCATGAGCTGTTCTGAAGTACCTGCTGTATGGAGCAGAGTAGAGTAAGGATGGAGACGTTCTGTTTCCCCTGGGGCAGAAGCCATGAGGCCTCAATACTAGACTGGAAGGAAAAGAACACTGCTCTTCATGGAAACAGCATGGCTACCCAAGATGCGCCTCGTTTGTTGGGCTCTGTCTGGGGCTGGGAAGTCCACAGCTGTTGCTATTGCCAGGTGGTCGTAGGGTGTGATGTGTAGTGTCGTGGGGGCATGGGATCAAGATTGCCAGTATGGCTGGAATCACTATGTGCCCTTCCTGCAAGTCCTTTGGATCATGTGGGGCTGCTGCCAGAGCAAGGGGTGCCCACTTGGCAATACATCATCACAGACAATCATGTTCCAAGGCCCGAGTTCAACTGCAATGGGACTCCCTGCATGTGATCTGCTGAGATGCACTTGCTGCTAAAGGAGAGGCTTACATGACAGTACTCTGGCATAAGCTGATCCTCGCACAGTGGTGAGTGAGTTCCCTGGGTTGCCCAGCACTGTATGTGCAGGTCCTGCTGGCTAGCTTGTGTACAGGGCTCTTGTGGATATGCCAGGGCTGTCACCGTGGCTAGCATGCTGGCTCTCCCTGTGGCAGGCAAATCTTTATTCTCTGAGAGACACACAGCTGGGTGAGTAGTGTTGGGCACCGCTGAGCTGCACTGGCATTCCACCTGAGAGCTGGACACATCTCAGGGGTAGGCACAGCTTCCCCCAGGGAATTGGCTTATTTGGCAGGGCAGCCTTCAGTGCATCCTCTGTGATCCTCTGTGATGTTGACAGCCCGGTTCATCTGCACTGACAGTAGTCACTGCAAACTGAGCCAGGACAGGGAGGTTATCTGCTTGTCTGGTTTCTTGAGGGCATGAGTTTTGGGCATGAGTTTTGGACACTTGGGACAGCTGGAAGGGTGCTGTGCAGATGGACAGCATAATTGCTGACTCTGGATGGGCTGAGCCCAGCTTGGAGTCACTGCTGGCTGGTGGCCAGGTGGGCCAAGTGTCTGGTGACTCAGATCTCACCTGACAAGGTGATGAAGTTGAAATATTACAGGCTGGGCTGTGGTGTTATGTGATGAGTCTGTGAAGCCACAGGGCCTCCCCTGGTTTTGAGAGAGGTAGTTGGGGTGGGGGGGTGAGGGAAGGGAAGGGGAGGCTCTGGCAGGAGCCTTCCATGCTTCCTGGTGATTTGTAGGCTCTTTGGAAGCACTACCAATGATGCAGCCTCCATGCCCCTGTCCTGAGGCACTCATCAGCCACTGGCCTGGCCTGTCTGGTGCTGAGAACCCTGCACCGCCATTGAAGCCAATGAAAGCTGAAGGTGCTGGACACCTCACTGGACTGGGCCTCTAGGGACTGATCCCGAGAGGTGCTCAGCCCTGGCAGCTCCCTGTGCATTTTGGGCCCTGAGAGCCAGCTGTGAGGGACTGACCACCAAGTGCCATGGAAGCCAGTGAGAGAGAGGCCATGGGTCACCAGGGCAAGACAACCACCTTGTCAGCTCATTCTTCTATCCAGTGAGCATCTGTCCAGTCTAGTGAGCATTTTATTTGTAATTTGTTAGAACTGCGTGGCCCTGTCAAGTGCGAGGCAGAGGCTGAAGAAAAGTCTCTGTGCCTTTAATTGAGCCTGGGAGGGAATGCCATTTCCCAGCAGTGCATGCTGGGTGCAGAACCTGCTGGAGAGTGGAGCAGAAGGAGCGGTGCTTTTGGCAGTCTGACCCATCCCTTGCATTCATAACTCAGGAGCCAGGCTCTCAAAATCAGAGGATTGGCTTCAAAATCAGGAGGGTTTTACAACATAATAGATGTGGCTCTCTTTTCCTTTGCCTTTGCAATCTGCTCACCTTCCTCAACCCGCAGGAGAGTTAGAAACACGCTTCTGAGAAAACTGCAAACTGAGATTCACGTGACTCCAGGAGCTGGGGCTTTATGAACATCCCCAACTATCTCGAAGCTCGTGGTAAACCTGTAAGAACGGGCCACTGTGTTTTTATTAGGATGGTCTCCTCAAGTGCAGGGTGGGAGCATTTTAAATTAGGCCCTTGGTGCGAATGTGGCAGTGGAGATCCCAGCACCAGACACAGGAAGATGGGGTCTGCTTTGCATAGAACTATATTGATATAAACTGTATTGCTGGTGCCATCCCTGTCAAGAGAAATTTGGGGCCCTAGTACATCATGTCCGTTGGAGCCCCTCACTTCCCTTTTCAGCCCAGGTACAGATGTTTTGGGGGACCCTGAGTTCAGCACCCCAGTGCAACTGTTGTTCCTTTCTCTCCCTCTTGTCAGCGCTGCCCCTTGGGGAACAGAATAAGGATGCTGAGGGTGATGCCAGGGCTACGGAATTATAAACCTGTTTCTAACCCACCATTTTTCCTGCAGAAAGGGCAGTGCTAAGAGATTCTAGTCTGGCAGCTCTTTGTGGGGTGCATGGAGAGCCTGGATTGTTGTTGGTTGTTTAGCCTCAGTAGTGCCTGCCCCAAAGAGTGTCTGAGGCAGAGCAGCCATGGGAAATCCAGAAGTGGGTTTGAGGGATCCACTGGGATGAAAGACACTTTATAAATACAAATTCCTCTGATCAGACATCACAGCTTCACATAACTGATGGCAACGCATCCTGGCTGTGACACTGAAATCCCTGCCTCAGGTCCTGACCTGATCTCTAGCTGTTAGAGACCAGGATGAGATAGACATGCAGGGTGGATAACAATCAATGATTTTTAAAAAAAAGAACTAAAAAAATCAGATTTTTTTATTTAAATTGGATTTGTTTTGATAAAATTCTTTCTGAAGAAAAAAGCTATCTAAAGCTAGTTTTCATTAAGATATATTATAGCTAAAAGATATCTCATCATGGAATAGGGATTATAAATTATAATTCTATAGTATGAGACAATATATTCATGTAATGTTTAAGAAACGTTTTGCAAATGAGTTCAAAGTGGATTAGAGACCCAGGGTTCCAGGGGCTTTTGTATAGATTATTTAGGTTAATCTTTCTATCTACTGAATGGGATTCAATGCTCAGTCTAGAAGATACCATCAGAGATGCTTAAATTTTACAGTTTTTGAACTGTGGATTTGTGTCTCCAGAGATAACATGTTTGTTAATAGCAAAAATGTTTTAAAATAAATAAATAAATAATATATAGAGATGAGAAATAACAGACCTCAACCCTATTGTCCCTCTGCAAATTTGGGTACACAGAATTAATCCGTTACCTCTCTCTAAAAGTGCAAAGTTGCAAAAAGTTCAGTGAATAGAAGATTGTTTGGGTTAGACTAGATCTGGACAAGGAGAAGAAGTCTGGAGATAATCGTGAGAAGGGAGGGACAGGCAGTAGAAATAAAAGTGAAACTATTTGAGCAGCATATTCCAGAAGTCTTGAGGTCTTTCTGAGTGTAGCCTTCATTGATTTGAGATCATCCATACCATTCTCTCACTAGAAGGGAAAACCTATAAGGGCTGGTCTTCACTGCGGGTGGGTGGGGGGATCGACTGCAGATACACAACTTCAGCTACGTGAATCACATAGCTGAAGTCTGCATATCTGCCGCCGATTTACCTGCCGTCCTCATGGCAGCGGCAGTCGGCGGTGCGCTCCCCCTTCGACTCCGGCTTCTGCCTTGCGTCAAGCTGGAGTTCCGGAGTCGACAGGGGCAGCACTGACGATCGATTTCTTGTGTCTTTACAAGACTCGAGAAATCGATTGCTAAAAGATCGATGGCTACCCGCGGTAGTGAGGATGTACCCTAATGGCAGCAAGCTGTAAAAGACCCAATTTGGGAATGTTTTAATGTAGTTCCTCAACTTGTGGGTAAAGACAGGCACGCGTGCAAAATGCAAACAGTGTAACAAAGAAATGCAAGGCCTGCTTGCCCAAATGAAAAAACATCATGAGAAGTGTTCCTTCCCAGGAGGAAGTTGTGCTGAAGATGATGAAAGAAACATGTCTGAACATGCAGGATCTTCACGTTGGTAAACTTTTTTATTTCATAAGAACAGCCATACTGGGTCAGACCAAAGGTCAATCCAGCCCAGTATCCTGTCCTCTGACAGTGGCCAATGGCAGGTGCCCCAAAGGGAGTGAACAGACAGGTTATCATCAAGTGATCCATGCCCTGTCTCCCATTCCCAGCTTCTGGCAAACAGAAGCTAGGGGCACCATTCCTGCCCGTCCTAGTTAATAGCCATTGATAGACCTATCTTCCATGAATGTATCTAGCTCCCTTTTGAACCCCGTTATAGTATTGGCCTTCACAACACCCTCTGGCAAGGAGTTCCAGAGGTTGACAGTGTATTGTATGAAAAAATACTTTCTTGTTTCTTGTGGAAAAAATAACCCTGACTACACATACAATATAATGGGGGCTAATTTAGCTACAACAAATCAGGAAAAAGATCCTGAAGTTCTCTAAAGACATCCACGCAGTGTGCAGCAGCAGTCAAAAAAAGCAAACAGGATCTTAGGAATCATTAAAACAGGTCTAGAGAATAACATGGGGAATATCTTATTGCCCTTATATAAATCCATGGTGCGTCTACATCTTGAATACTGTGTACAGATGTGGTCTCCTCATCTCAAAAAGAATATAGTGCAATTAGAAAAGGTTCAGAGAAGGGCAACTAAAATGATTAGGGGTTTGGAACAGGTCCCATATGAGGAGAGATTAAAGAGGCTAGGACTTTTCAGCTGAAATAGGCAGATCTTCCTTTTACAATTTCACCTTGAAAATAGTACCGAGTGTCACTGAATGCAATGAATAATCCTAAATGAACAGTATGGTAATAATAATTAAATAACACTGGTCTACAATTTTTTAGAAGTCATCTGCTGCAGAGATAAAATGTGATATTTACTATGTATTTTGATGTGCTGAATTCAAATATGACAATTAAAACAACTGATTGGCTACTGTTTCTAAGATATTTCAGTTTTTACATTTTATGTCTATGTATATTGTGTAGATAGTAGAGTTTTAATCATAAATTGTAAACCTAGGTCTTTTCATGTGTTTATGGTTGCTTTACATGATAATATTTCACCTGTCCTGTTTATGTAACACTTTAAAAATCAGCAAAAGGTTATATAAATAAAATGTATTATGAAACAAAAGGCAAAAAACTATTATGTACATAGTTTAGTCCTATTCAGTGTCTACTCGGCGCTTCTTGGCTTGTCTCTTGTATTCATTAAATGAAGCATCTCTTGTCACTGTCCAGCAATAGTCTGCAAGCATTGATGGGCTCCATTTGCCCTGACAGCGTTTCTCCATTGTTGCAATGTCCTGGTGAAATCGCTCGCCGTGCTCGTCGCTCACTGCTCCGCAGTTTGGTGGAAAAAAATCTAGATGAGAGTGCAAAAACGGTATCTTTAGTGACATGTTGCAACCAAGGCTTTTGTATGCCTTGAGGAGGTTTTCCACCAACAACCTGTAGTTGTCTGCCTTGTTGTTTCCGAGAAAATATATTGCCACTGACTGGAAGGCTTTCCATGCCGTCTTTTCCTTGCCACGCAGTGCATGGTCAAATGCATCATCTCGAAGAAGTTCACGAATCTGAGGACCAACAAAGACACCTTCCTTTATCTTAGCTTCACTTAACTTTGGAAATTTTCCACGGAGGTACTTGAAAGCTGCTTGTGTTTTGTCAATGGCCTTGACAAAGTTCTTCGTCAGACCCAGCTTGATGTGTAAGGGTGGTAACAAAATCTTCTTTGATTCAACAAGTGGTGGATGCTGAATACTTTTCCTCCCAGGCTCCAATGACTGTCGGAGTGGCCAATCTTTCTTGATGTAGTGGGAATCTCTTGCACGACTATCCCATTCGCAGAGAAAACAGCAGTACTTTGTGTATCCAGTCTGCAGACCAAGCAAGAGAGCAACAACCTTCAAATCGCCACAAAGCTGCCACTGATGTTGGTCATAGTTTATGCACCTCAAAAGTTATTCCATGTTGTCATAGGTTTCCTTTGTATGGACTGCATGACCAACTGGAATTGATGGCAAAACATTGCCATTATGCAGCAAAACAGCTTTAAGACTCGTCTTCGATGAATCAATGAAGAGTCTCCACTCATCTGGATCGTGAACGATGTTGAGGGCTGCCATCACACCATGGATGTTGTTGCAGGCTACAAGATCACCTTCCATGAAGAAGAATGGGACAAGATCCTTTTGACGGTCACAGAACATGGAAACCCTAACATCACCTGCCAGGAGATTCCACTGCTGTAGTCTGGAGCCCAACAGCTCTGCCTTACTCTTGGGTAGTTCCAGCTCCCTGACAAGGTCATTCAGTTCAGCTTGTGTTATGAGGTGTGGTTCAGAGGAGAAGGATGGGAGAAAATGTGGGTCTTGTGACATTGATGGTTCCTGACCAGAAGTTTCATCCTGTTCCTCTTCCTCGTCTGACTCAAGTGAGAATGATTCTGGTGCATCAGGAACCGGCAGTCCTTCTCCGTGGGGTATTGGGTGTATAGCTGATGGAATGTTTGGATAATGCACAGTCCACTTTTTCTTCTTTGACACACCTTTCCCAACTGGAGGCACCATGCAGAAGTAACAATTGCTGGTATGATCTGTTGGCTCTCTCCAAATCATTGGCACTGCAAAAGGCATAGATTTCCTTTTCCTGTTCAACCACTGGCGAAGATTTGTTGCACAAGTGTTGCAGCATATGTGTGGGGCCCACCTCTTGTCCCGATCTCCAATTTTGCAGCCAAAATAAAGGTGATAGGCTTTCTTAACCATAGTGGTTAGACTGTGCTTTTGTGATGCAAAAGTCACTTCACCACAAACATAGCAGAAGTTATCTGCACTGTTCACACAAGTACGAGGCATCTCTGCTCACTTTGGCTAAACAGAAATGCATCCCTTTGCAAAATCAAACACTGACAAATAAGAGAGCACAACACTGTATGATTTCTAGAGCTGATATAGGGCAATTTGTTCAGCAGAGTGATGTAAGCTTCGTTATGATTGCATCATCCATGACTTCTAGGAATAACATGATGCAATTCATATAATGTATGATGCAATACCAGCTTCAGATTGCATCATTCATTGTTTTGCCTAAAAAGCAAGTACTGTCCAAACCCAGTCATAGATTTATTCATAGATCCTGTCAAAGATGTATTTTAGTCATTTCTGGTTTAAATTGAGATCCCTTCCCTTTATAACTCACTTATCCTCCGCCATTCCCATGTCAAGGGTCGTATATACTGACCCAATAGCATATCTTGAAAACTAGAGCCAATCAACAATTTTAAGCATCATTTTCATTCTCAGTGACCCAGAATTAGTAAAGTTTGACTACATTTATTTCAGAAGCATTTTGGCTGTAGAGCAGTGTAACTGCATTGACTTATTTTGTTTAGGAGAATCTTTTCTCAACATACAAGATTCTGAAGACTATCCACCTTCAAGACCACCATCATTTTCTATAGTTTCAGAGTTATCTGCCAGTGATAGTGTTTCAGTCATATCATGTATGTCACATAGCCACAGCATATCACCTGTAGCAAAAAAAATCTCTATCATTCAGAAACAACCACAGATAAGTTTGTGATAAGAAACAGAAGATTACAAAAAGAGGTAATAGATGAAAAAATTGCCTGGTTTGTTTATGCTATGGGTTATCCTGATTACCACTACAAAAGTTTTCTCCTGCTGATAATAGGTCATTCTTAATTAATTAGAATGACCTCTCAGAGTTGGTATGGCATCTTCCACCTTGTCATGTTCTCTGTGTGTGTGTGTGTGTGTATCTATATCTATATCTATATCTGTATCTATCTGTCTGTCTGTCTATCTATCCCTACTGTATTCTCCATTCAATGCATCTGATGAAGTGATGAAGTGGGCAGTAGCCCATGAGAGCTTTAGTTGGGGCTGAAAAGAACCTGGGGACTGTATTGCAGGCCAGAGATCCTGCCCCAGGCTCCCTGCAGCCAGAGGAGTCCCCTCTGGGAGCTTCCAGAGTATTCAAAGGGAGGTGGCATAGGAGTGAAGGATGCTGTGGGAGACTGAGAGATACTGATCTCAGCTGATCTGATCTCCCCCTGAGCCTGACTATATGCAGATATGCAGCAAGCCGGTACCTGATCTCGTAGCATCTAGCTCACTCCTCACACTGCCCCTCTCTGGAGGGAGAGCCTCTTTCTTTGGCTCCAACTCTGATTGTCCAGCTGCACCTAAGTCTTCTAAAGCCTCTGCAGCCACTGGGGAGCACAGAAGGCTGTGTGCATGAACCTGATTTCGGCAGCGGGGCCCAGGGCATGGAGCAGAAGATGAACAACTGCTCAGCCCTGCTTCATGCCAAGGCACCTGGTGCTGCTTCATCCCACATGGACTGGCCATGAAAGGGAGCCATCCTTCCCCCCAGTGAGAGTTGTGATCACATTAACTGCAGACCACCTATGCGTGTAATTAACTGCTGGGTAAGACTGGGGGAATTAGCAGCATGCTGTAGTTGGAGCCTCTAATCAAAGGTTTAATCAGACACCCTGGGTATGGCAAGATACACAGTTATTAATCTCTGAACTACTCGGTAACCTCAAGCATAATTCCCAATTAATTAGTGGGCGCCTGACATCGCTGGATACTTCCCTGGTGTCTGTTAGCTGCTGGAGCAGACACGAGAAGGCAGGGGCACCAGAGACACAACTGCCCAGATGCACTGTTCTAGGCCTGCGACGGAGTCCTGGCTAGAACATGCTGGTGTTTGTATCGCAGGGGGCCTCCTCACGTGTCCTTCCCTTCCTCTCCCACAGCTCCTGGGGTGTGGGCGGCTGCCCGGGCTCTCTCTGCATATAGTCAGGCTTCAGCCAGGTCTGACTCCTTGGCCAAGGCCCCTGCCCTCCCGGATTCTGCTCCTGGGGCTGCCTGGCCGTGCTGTCCCCTTGGCTTGGAGCTCAGACTCCCCATGGATGGCAGGGCACAATCAGTGACACCTACTGAGGGCCGGGGGAAGCAGGAGGGGCACCTAGAAGAGGCAAGGAGGCTGCAGGGCACTGGGGGAGTGTTACAGGGGCTGTTGCATGCAGTCTCCTTTGCCTTCAATCCCTGGGCCTGTGTGCGATGGACTAACCTGTAGGGGATGAAGACACAGCTGGCTTCTTGTCTGTGAGTGAGGGGCTTAGTATGCAGCACAGCCCCTGGCGGTAGGTGCTGCTCCTCACATGTATGTGCATGTGAGCAGGAGCCAGCATGACTCTGCACTGCCTTGACATTGAATGCCCTCCTCTAATGGCCAGTGCATTGCCAAGGTCCTCTGCACATCCTCACTCCTTCCATCAGCCCTGGATGGACCCTGAGCAACTCGCTCTCCACCCTTTGCCTTATTTCATCCTGCATGGTGATGGCAGACGTGTAGCTGAGCATCCTGACACTGTCCCTGGGGTGCTGGGTGTCTCACAGGCCAGCGAGAGCATTGAATCTAGAAGGACCTGCACCCAAGGTCCTGACTGGTGACCATGGTGAGAATGGGGAGGAGGGAAGACTGGAGACGGCTGGAGGCTGCACTCCCATAGATCACACTGAGCTGAAACAGAATGGCAGTGGCAACCTCCACCTCCAAGTGCCAGATTGGCTGGGCAGGGCTGGTGCCAGCAATAGCCTCGAGGGAGATGGAGTCACTGGGGCTCTCGAGGAGATGTTGGGTCATTCTTGCCCCCAGAGCTCCGCACGCACTCACAGGCACTTTCTAAGGATTATTTACCATTAGTATGATAGCCCCAAGTCCCCAGACAGGAATCAAGCCCCTGTGTGCTCAGAGCTGTACAGACAAGTAACTGCCAGTGGGAGTGGGGGTCAGTGGCTGAGTGTGGGGGAGGTGGGGTGGATGGAGTGGTGTTGGAGGAGTCTCAAGGATCATGAAGGGAACTGTGCTCCAGTGAGAAGGGATTGTGGGGGTGCATCTCCCCACTCTGAGCTGCTAGGACCCCTCTCCCCAGCAGGCCCTGGGTGGAAACCTTAGATCTTGTGGCTGCAGCCCTCAACTTTCAGCTTTCCCCTTTGTCCCCACCATCAGCATCATGGCATCGCCCAGCAGGAGACCCCCACCCCTCGCTCCCTGGTGGGCCCTCGTTGTCCCCACTCACAGAGAAGTTGCCCACCCCACTTTCAATAGTCAGCAGGAGGTGCCCAGAGGCTTTGAAAGCTCTGACCTGGGGTGGAGCGGGTTTTGCCCCCGCAAGACGCCCATCCCCCCTCCATCACCCTGTTGCCAGCCCATGGGCTCGACCACTGAGCCAGGCCTCTCTGCCTGCTGGGCCACGCAGGCTGGACGGGAGCAGCATGTGTCCCTGTGTGTGACCAGTGGACAGGGACACATCCGGTTGTGCCGACATCCACCAGGGCATCAGGGGCCATACAGATCTTTGGCACCTCTGTGGCAAGGGGCTTGTCAGCAGACTCAGCTCAGTAGCTGGGGCTTGGCAGGAAGCCCCTCCTAGGGGTTGGGGACAGTTCAGCCCAGAGGTGACTCACCACTGGGCATGGAGGTATCTCTGGGTGTTCCAAATAACCATGGCAACCATCAGGCAATCAGCAGTAATTGCAGCAGAGATTGTCATAGCAACTGGGAAAAACAAACTGAATTAACTCCCATTTTAGGTAGCAAAATTGGCCCTCCTGGCCTTGCCAAACCTGCCTGCTGGAGTGGAGAGGGGTGACAGGCACCCCCAGCTCTCAAAGATATCACTGGGCTACTGACCCCTGGCCTAGGGACCTCCATGTGCAGAGGGAGAGACCAGGGCTGGAGCACCAATGGTAATCCAGTAACCCAGCCTGAAGGAAGTAGGGGAAGCTAGCCAAGTGGGGGGCGGGGGAGTGGTGTGGAGACGGGGAAGTGTGTTCGGGGTGGGGAGAGGGAGTAGGGAGCATACAGCAGGATGGCCAGCATGTTCACGAGGGAGGGGGAAGCAGGGGGATAAAGGGCACGATTGGCAGTGTGTTCCAGGATGGATGGAGAGTGGGGGGTATATAGCTCAATGGGAAGTGTGTTCCAGGGGGGAGGTGGAGCCAGGGAGCATAGGTCACGATGGGCAGTGTGTTGAGGGGGAGAAGGTGGAGCTGGGAGGTATAGGGCACAATGGGCAGTGCGTTCTGGTGGGGAGAGTGAGTTGGGGGGTATAGTCTATGATGGGCAGTGTGTTTCATGGGGGAGGAGAAGCAGGGGGCCTAGGGCATGATGGGCACTACGTTCTGCAGGAAAGGCGGGAGCTGGGGCATGATGCACACTGTATGCTGGGGAAATGAGAAGCCAGGGGGGTGGGGGATAAAGGCACGATGGGAAGTGTTTTCTGGGGTGGAGGAGGGACCGCGGGGTATAGAGCACGAAGGGCAGTGTGTTCTGGTGGGGAGCTGGGTGTATAGAGCACAATTGGCAGTGTGTTCCAGAGGGTAAGAGAACACAGGGGCTATAGGGCATGATGGGCAGTGTGTTTGGAGGTAGGTTAGCCAGGAGGAATAGCGCATTATAGACAATGTGTTCCAGGGTGGAGGGATCACTGGGGGATATATAGCAGAACAGGCTCTGTGTACTGGGGGAAGGGTGGAGCTGGGGGGTATAGGGGAAGATTGGCAGTGTGTTCCCGGGGGGAAGGAGAGCTGGGGGTGTAGGGCACAATGTGATGGGCAGTGTGTTCCAGGATAAGGGGTCCTGGGGAGTATAGGGCATGATGGGCAGTGTATTCCAGGGAGGTGGTGGGAGCTGATGGGGGGAAAGGGCCTGAAGGGCAGTGTGTTGCATGGGGGAGGTGGGAGCTGGTGCGGGGGAGAGGATTAGAGCACAATGGGCAGTGTGTTCTAGGGGGGTGGGAGAAGCCAGGGGGGATTAAGGGACAATAGGCATTGTGTTCCGGAGCTGGTGGGGAAAAGGCCCAATGGGCAGTGTGTTCCAGGGGATAAAGGGGAGGTGGGAGCCGGGGTATAGGGAATGATGGCCACTTTATTCCAGGATGGATGGAGATGGAGAGTTGTAGGCATAGGGTACTATGGGAATTGTGTTCTGGGGGGCAGGGAGATCCGGGAGATATAGAGTATGATGGGCAGTGTTTTCCAGGGTGGAGGGGGAGCTGATGGGTATAGGGAATGATGGGCAGTGACCCCAGTGGTGATCTCTGGGAACCTCCCCACCAATGGATGCACCTGTTCACTGCCCATGGAGCTCAGATCTGGTGAACATGCCCATCTCGATCTGCCCATGGTGCAGACCCCATGATTTCTGTCACTCAGTGTGGGTAGCCCCAGTGGGTTTCCCCTCTGCAAGGCTGGCAGGCAGCATCTAGCGAGGAAGCCAGATCCGTGCCTGTTGTCCCGTAAGCAGCGTTTATAGAGGGGCTTTCCCGTACCCATGCCTCTCGCGTCCTGTGCCCGCCCAGCTTGCCCGCTCAGAAGCAGTGCCGGTGGACTACGAAGGGTCCTTTCTCATTGTAGGCCAGGCGGCTGATCCAGATGTTTTGAAAGGCATTGAGTGATGCCATGATGGAGCCACCCAGCCATGCCGAGTAGCTGCGGTGTGGGGAAGCCAGGATGCCCACTTGCCCCTTGCCCACAATCTCCATCCTGAGCAGCTCCTTCTTGATCCTCTCAGAGAAGCCGCGGAGCATGGTGGTTCCTCCAGCCAGCAGCATGTTGGCCAGCAACTCTGCCTGGCGCTCCGGCTTGCACTGCTTGATGCTGTTCATGGCATGGATATGAATACCCACCTCAGGGAAGCCCAAGACGGAGGGGGTAAAAAGTGCCTCAGGGCAGCGGAAGCGCTCGCTGCCGATGGAGATGACCTGTTTGTCAGGAAGGGTGAAGTCCATGAGGTATTTCTTTTCATCCCCATTCAGCTCAGCCTGGAAGTCCTCAGGGATGTAGCAGCACTGCTCCTTGATCTTGCACACCAGCTCCAGCTCCTCCTCCCGAAAGGGGTTCCCACACTCCCCCATCAGCTTGGCTAGGTAACGCGTCAGCCCGCTGCCTGCCACATCCAGCCGATAGGTGGCATGGGGCAGGATGTAGCCATCGTGGACAGGGGCAGTGTATGAGGTCCCATAGCCGGAGCCAATCACTAGCCCATTGGTGCGCCCATAGGAATATACCGAGAGCAGGGACTGGTGGGCCATAAGCATTGCGGGTACCTCAAAGCTCTCGAATAGCAACTCGGCCATCTTCTCCCGGTTGGTGGTTGGGGAGAGGGGGGCGTCTGTGACCAGCACAGCCAGCTCCTCGGGGCACACGCTGAGCTCTGTGTAGAAGATGTGGTGCCATAGCATCTCCAGGGCATCCCAGTCAGTCACCACACCATGGGTCATCACCATGTTCGTGATCACCTCCGAGCTCCTGCGCGGGATGCTTTCCCCGATATAGTAAAGGGGACTGTTCTTGGTCCTGATCTTGGGAACCCCTACGCAGCTTGGCAGGACAGACCGCGGTTTCTCATCCCCAGCCAGCCCACTCTTGGTGTAGCCGGTGCCAGTGTCTATTATCACAGCACAGTAGTCCTTATATTTCTCTGAGGTGAGGTCCCTGGTACTAGACCCATGGCCAGCAGAACCGAGACTCTTAGGCTTCTTCCACTGGCTCATTTCAAAAGGGCTTGCCACACGTGCTTCCTCTGAATCCTACCTGCAGTCCCAAGAGCCAGCCCCAGGCGCCAGGTGAGAAAAGAACCCAGGAAAAAACTAGGGAGGGCTGTGTTGCCATAGCAACGCCCTGCATCACTGTCAGAGAGCAATGACATCATAGTGCCAGGGAGAAGGGAGAGCCGCTCACAGAGGCTCTTGGGAAGGTGCTGAGGGTGCGAGCCTGCTCAGGTTGAGGCCGACACGGATTCTGCCATTGAATTCTGTGGGATGGGGTCCTTGTCTACACAGAGACCCGTGATTTGTCAGAGAGAGCAGCTGAACAATGCACAATGGAGACACGCACAGTACCCTGTAGCCAGTGGGGATTCCTCTGACCCAGGGTGCTGCATTGCTGCTGGTGCATGGCAATTTGTCTATCTGTCCACTGCCCATAAATGTCTGTCCCCCCATTGCCTTGCATGTCCCTGCATCTGGTGTCTGTTCAGTGCCCATCACCATGTTATTTAGCTGTTATGGCTTGAACAGAGATTGGCCCTGGTTTGCAGTATGTTTACTGAGAGTATCCTTGTATTTGCTCATAGCTAACATGGAGACCTAAGAAAATAATCTGCTACCAATTCCCTGATCTGTGAGATCTCTGCTCCTGCCATCTCGCTGGCCAGTGGCAATCTCCTTACCCTCATCTAGTCAGGAAAGATCTGATGAAATTTTGTACCCTAGGGCATGACTTTTTGTCGAGAGAGCTGTGCTGTGCTTCGGCAGAGAAGCAGTCACAGTCCACAGCTAGCTGCATCTTTGGCTCCTGTTGTCTGTCCAAGCGCATCCTCTCTCAAAACTGGCACCCTCACCACCCAATTCCTCCTCTCTTAGACTGGGTCCTAGAGCACAGACTCCTGTGCACCAACCACAGCCTCAGCAGGCCTGGCTGGAGCAGGCTGCTTACCAAAACTGCCCTCTCAGCTACCCAAAGCAGCCTTTTCAGCCACACTATTCGATAACGTCATCAGGAGAACACAGTGCACAGAAAAGCAAAATAGGATCATAAAGATCATAAAGCAACACAAAGCTGCTAGCTTGTCTGTCTTCCCTGCAGCTTCTAAACCTGGTTTCTTCAGCCACTGGAGCAATTCCAGCCAGCGGGCTGATCCCAGCCTGGGGGAGGTGAGCCTCACACATATTGACCCCTTGGTGAATGGTGCTGTCTCCCTTTTATTGGTATTAACCCCTGGTAACCACAGAGCCAATAACACAATAACCATCAAACATAAGCTGGTGTAATACAGACCTCTCCCCTGGCCATCTCAGAAACCACAGGGAATGGGTGTTGGTCTCTGATTGGATGAGTATGCTGCTGTTTCTGGGGCATGGGCATTGCACCAGGGTTTCTGTGAGCAATCATGTGTATGACTCTGAAATTCACTTTTCACCAAGGCCCAGGCAGTGCAGCTTGATTCTCACAAGTGTATGTGGGGAGCAGATGGGGTGGGAATGAATCCACTTCTCTCATGTGTAGCTGAAGCTAGGCCACACAAGCCTGGGGCATGGAGCTCAGATCTAGCTGCATGGAATTTCACAATACAATACAAGGCAGGGAGGGAGTGTGTCTAGTGGTTAGAACAGCAGAGTAGCAGCCACGGAACAGATGATTTCTCTTGGTGCCCTACTTTCCCTGTCTATAAGTCAGGGATAGTGCTGTGTGCCCACTTTGTGGGGGTGCTGTACCAGGCTGATGCAGGAAGCTTTTGTAGCATGCCATGAAGGCTGCAGGTGTATTGTGCCAGCATCAGTTACTCTCTGCTCCTCCAGAGCCCCTCTGCCATGTGGCATCAGTGACCCAACTGGAAAGCTTTCACTCAAACTGCTTTTCCTTTCGCTGAGATCAGAGACCATGGCAGAGGTGGCTCCGCATGCTGGCCATGCCCAATAGCTCACTGGCAGACATTCTGAGAGTGGTCAGGGTTAATTCCTGTCTAGGATCAAAGCCAGGCACTGAGATCCCATGGTCCAGTGATGTCTCTTAGTTGGAGTCAAGTGACAGCAATGCAGGCATCCCCATGAGAGCCACCAATCAACGAGAGAGGCACCCTGGCAGGCCAGGTCAGTCTTCATTTCAGAGCCACCCCAGCTGCTTCTCCTATGGGCAGTGAGCTGGAGGCAGATTGGGAATGAGCTTGTTAGCATATGTGTGTGCACATACACACGTGCATGTACTGCTGACCTCGGCTGCATGAAATCAGGACTGCTCCCCATGCACCGGAGGAGTCAGCTGTAAAGTTTGCATCTAGATCAGGGTTTGGATTCCAACACACATTAAAGTGCAAGGCATTTGGATCACCCCAGTCCTGAATCTGCAGCTGGGCTCTGATCTCTGAGGCTGCCTGTTGAGGGATTCTGAGGCCATCTGTGCACAAAGCCAGAGGCTTACTGTACGTGTATTGCCCCCCATTTATTAGGCTCCTGGCAGAAGAGCTGTTCTGGGGGAAAATATGTCCCATTCTTTACATCTGGCTGCTGGTATGGGGGTGTGGGAACTGGATGGGAATGACCATCAGAAACAAAGGGAGCTCCCCTAAGCACCAGGGAGCAGGAGGTGCCTGTGATGGGCCCTGAGACAGACAATAAAACCAGATTATTCTTGGTCCCTAAGCGATGTGTGCAGGCCAGCCACTCCCAGACAGAGCCCATCCAGATCACACATGTGGTCAGCATCTGACCAGCAGGAAAAGATCCACTCCAGAGCCCTAGGCAGGAGCTGGGGGCTGGAGTTTAGTGCCCCAGCGAGAGAGATCCCAAGAAAAGCACAGCCCTCAGGTAGCTGGGCTGTCAGCTATAGGACCTAAGGGATCAAAGACAACTGGACTGCCCCTAGAAGTGAATCAGAAGCCAGGGCCAATGTGGGAGGACATGTGCTCTCCACCTGAGCTCTACCTGAGCTGTAGTTTCCCCAAGTGCCCAGGGACAGTGCCAGGCTAAGCATGATGCAGCAAGCCAACCTGGAGTCACTGATGCATGTCAGAATGCTGCTGTTCCCCCAGGGCTGTGTGCATTCCCAACTGGGGTCCAGAGCCCCACAGAGTGTCCCCTCAATGCCCTCTCAAAGTGTGATCATCATGGGTGTTTGCACTGGAGGAACCGCTGCCCTCAAGACACTGAACCAGGGTGTATCACTGGGGTAGGACATGGCTTTTGCTCTGCCTCCAGGTCAGTGCTGCCAGCATGAATCAGATGACAGAATTGCTCTCACCCACCTGTTATGCACACAGGCACCCTCACATTGGGGACTGGGCGTTCGCTTCCATCACTATCTGGCTTCCCAGAGAGGAAAAAGGAGAGTGTGTGGTTTAGAGCCTGAGTACTGGGTCTCAGATACTATGACCAATTCTATTGGAGTCGCATCCCAGCAACTCCACGGAGCCTTGGCTCTGCCCATGGTCCTTCCAGCCCAATGCCTTACATCCAGCAGTGTCCTGTGTGCCAGATGCATTGGAGGAAGGTGTAAGGACCTGCAACAGGCTGGTTTCTTCCTCCCCCGACAACTAAAAGCACAGGGAGTTGGATCCCTATCAGGGGGCCAGATCCCTGGCTAGTTTTAATGAGCATAGAGACAGTCACTGAAGTGATTGGAGTGACATTGATTTTTGGCAGTAGAGGGCCTGACCTGTAGGTATTTTAACTTTTTCTCCAAGTTCTTCCTAAGCACTAGCACTGTCACAAGGAGCCCTCGATCTACCGCCACCAGCAAATAGCAGGGTTAGATCTTGTTAGGATATACCCTCCAAAATCTGAATTCTGTGGTACAGATGAAAGACCCCACATGAAAGACCCCATAAGCTTATCTCATACCAGCTTAGGTTAAAACTCTTCCAATCACCAAGTGATTTTCACAAATATTCATGGAAGGGTCACTTGGAATCCCTATCCCCCAAAATATTCCCCTAAGCCTCTTCATCCCCTTTCCTGGGGAGGTCTGAGAATAAAATACCAACCAGTTACCTAAGCAATGTGAGCACGGACCAACTCCTTGTCAAAGGACTTAGGAATCAAAGGATTTCTTTAAAAAAAGGTAAATTTTGTTAAAAAAAGAAAGAAACATCTGAAAACTCAGACATTAGGGATTAAACAATAAACATAACTTTTTTGGGGTTCAGCTTAAAGGTTACAAGCAAAACAAAAGTACCTGGGGTTAGCATAGAAGAATCCACAAACCAAAACAATCAAAAAGGTTCCTAATAGTATCTATCTTTTCCTGTGCTACTTACATATCTGGGTTTCCAAATATGGAGTTTCTAGGTATGATGCTGATAATTTCCCATACCTGTCTTAAAGCTTACAGCTTGTTGCTGCCTTCCCCTCTCTCCAGCTGGAGAGACAAAGAAAAAAACTCCACACTCAGCAGTTTTTCCAATATGAAAATGTACAGCCTCCTTACTGGTTCCCCTGGTCAGGTGCTAACTCAGGTTAAGCTTTTCTTAACCCTTTACAGTTACGGTAATTAGGGTACAGCTGCTAAGGAGGATTCTATAGCTACTGACTGACTGGGTGTCTATAAAAAGGACCTACCCCCACCTCATTTATCACAGACCTCAACATCCATCCAACTTTAAGCCTGTGGTCCTAGCCAGCAACGTGCTCACTACTGACACCTGTTGGTGAATAGAGAGAAGAGTGGCCTTGCACGCCAGGCAGATGGGGGCCTGTAGGGAAGAGGGCTCTCTGCTGGCATCTGTTGGTTAGCAAGGAGAACTGACTGGATGGGTTAGGCCTTATCTGCATTTCAATGATGTGCCCGTTTTAGGCATTTTGATTACAATACAGTTAATGTTTGAGTTTGGGAGCAATAAAATGCTATTGACCCCGTTGGCAAATGGAAGGACAAGAGAACTGCACCAAAAGTGCTGGGGAGTAGGTGTCATTGTGACCAAAGCTGCAGTCAGATACAGTTCACAGCTCTGTGGATGCTCAGCCCAGAATTGACCATTGAGCTCATCTTGTCTGACTCCCTAGATAATGCAGGCTAGAGAACATCCTCACAATAATTCCCCGAGCACAACTTTTAGAGAAGATCTTTCCTTTAACCTCTGATCTGTTTCTTGTCATGCAAATGGGAAGCAAAAGAGTGGAAGTTCAAAGTGTATGTAATGCAATGTTTACTGGAGTTAATTCCAATCAAAGATATCCATAGCTCTACACATAGGCAGAGTCTATTTCCCAGTGTCCTGTTCCCAGCTCGGACACTGCAGAGCATTTACCCCATGTCCCCCTTCCCAGCTCTGACGCCACAGAGTCTTGCCTGTGTCCCTGTTCCCTATTCCCATTTCCTATTCCCAATTCCCACCTCCTCCTTCTTAGCAGGCCCAAATATATCTGCAATACATGCCCACAGTCTCACCCTTTACAACTTATGGTCATGTTCTGTTTTGGAGGGATAGTGGGTCTTCGTCCCACCTCTTTTGTACCCCATGGGAGGGGTTAAGAAGTGAGGTTGTGCTACCATCACAGACAGGAATTTCTTTGGCTTTTAGTGTTTTATACTTTCCCCAAAAACCCTTTGTCCCTCCCAACTGGTTGCTTGACCTTGCCTTTAGATAGGGGTTGAGGCAATCTTAAAGTGTGCTCATGTTTAAAAATTTGATTAATGTTTAAAATCAAATTTACACAAGTTAAGAAGGAAGGCACTATACATCTGGGATCGGGTTTGGATTATGGGGGATTGCAAATATCAGTTACAAAGTTCACGAGGTACCTACATATCACATAACCACCATAGATCCAGATTGGGGGTGTGGGAATTTTTAAAGTGTCAGTGGACAAATAGGCTCAGGTACATCACCCATGGAATGTATTAAGTGTCCAAGTAGACAATTGGTATTGGTGTAGACAATAAGTTCATACACTGCCACTATGCCCTATAAAACTTTAACTGCTCTTATCTGTTCCCACTGTACTAACAACCCATTTGACTAGGCAGAAGCAACATACACAGTCTTTGTTCTTCGTTTACACATATTAGTATAAGAGTATCATGGATCAAACCCAAAATTCTATCTCAGACTGATAAACAAGCTTATGCAGATGTTCCCCCCCGATTTATGCAATCGTTCCGTTCCAGAAAGACGTGCATAATTCAAATTTTGCATAAGTTGGAAACGTATACTCGTACATTATACAAACATTTCCACAACTCGAAAATCCTATTTCTGGCTTATGGAACTTTTTTCGTAAGTGTGAATTTGCGTAAATTGGGTTTTGCATAATCCAGGGAGCATCTGTATACTAACAGTCTGATCTTATTTTTCGAAATGATCAGGGATGAAAAATCCACCATGACCCTGGGTAAATGGTTCCAGTGGTTAATTACTCTCACTATTAAGAATTTACACCTTATTTGCAATCTGAATTTGTCTAGGTTTAACGTCTAGCCATTGGATCATATTACACCTTTCTCTGCTAGATTGAATAGCTCATTGTTAAATATTTGTTCCCCATGTGGCTACATATAGACTTTGATCAAGTCACCCCTTAACCTTCTTTTTGTTAAGATAAATAGATCAAGCTCCTTGAGTCTGTTACTATAAGGCAGGTTTTCAAATCTTTTAATCATTCTTGTGGCTCTTTCCTGATCCCACTCCAATTTATCATTCTTAAATTGTGGGCACCAGAACCAGACACACGATTCCAGCACCAGTGCCTGATACAGAGGTAAAACAACCTCTCTGCTCCTACTTGAGATTCTCGTTTGCACATCTCAGGACACATTAGCTCTTTGTGCCGTAGCATCACACTGGGAGCTCAAGTTAGGCTGATTATCTGCCATGACCCCCAAATCTTTTGCAGTCACTGCTTCCCAAGATAGAGTTCCCACCTGTACATACAGCCTGTTCTTTGTTCCTAGATATGTACATTTACATTTAGCTGTATTAAAACGCAAGTTGCTTGCTTATGCCTAGTTTACCAAGCACTCCAGATCACTCTATATCTGTGTTTATCACTCCCCCAGGTTTTGTATCAGCTACACACTTACCAGTGATGATTTAATGTTTTCTTCCAGGTCAACAACAACGTTAAATAATGTAGGGCAAAGAACCAGTTCCCGAGGGAGGCTGCTAGAAAACACACCTGCTCAATGAGGATTCTCCATTGACAATTACATGTTAAGACCTATCAGTCCACCAGTTGTTAGTCCATGTAACCTGTACTGTGTTAGGTCTGGGAAGGGAGCGTGTACAGAGCTAGAGGCAGAGATTTTATTCTCTTGCTGCAAGCATGTCTTTGGTGGTAAGGACTTTGTTAAGGGTTCTATGGACTTCTGGTGTGTTCCACAGGTGCCTCCTCCTCTCCCCAGCCCCGCCCCAATTCCACCCCTTCCCCGCCCCAATTCCAACCTCTTCCCAAAAGTCCCCACCCCATCCCCTGAGCGCACCGCATTCCCTCTCCTCCGCAAGCGCTGGAAGAGGGAGAAGCAGGACTTGGCGGCACGTTCAGGGGAGGGGGGCGGATCAGAAGTGAACTGGGGGGAGCAGGGTGGGGAGCTGCTGGTGGGTGCAGAGCACCCACCAATTTTCCCCTGTGGGTGCTCCAGCCCTGGAGCACCGACAGAGTCGGCGCCTATGGTGTGTATGAAAAGACTTAGCATAGAGCTGGTTTCCTTCATGAGGGTGGCTTTGATCCCAGATAGCAGCAGCTGCCTAACTGAGGGATTCCAGTGGGAGCAAAGCTGGCATCACCTCAGCTGGCTGTAAGGAGTTGGCTGCAGAGCCTGGAACAGTTGATGTTCCCACAGTGCCCCCAGGAGGCCATGTAGTGCCATATCCAGGGACCACTATGGAGAGTAGTACTGCAGGAAGTACTGCCCAAAGGATCAGAGTAACAGAACCCTGCGGCTCTCTGATTGGCCAAGCATAGTATTCAACACTGGCAGGCGGCCCAGGACATTTTCTGTTCAACTCACACAGACTTTGGGGCTGCTGTGACTCCAGACCTCACTTTGCCTCCTGACTCCAGCCTGGACCTACCTCTGATCTCCAAGCCCAGCCCAACTATGACTTGCATATTGAACTCAGCTGAAGCAATTTCTATGACCATTGTCTTTGACATTTGGAGCCCAGCCCAGCTGCGACTGCTGGGCATACTGCCTACACTCCACTCCCTTACACTGGGTCAGGCAGCCAAGCCCCCAGAGGAGCCCAGGCAGCACTGACCTGTCAGAACCCTTCAATTCCACCAACCCTGGACAGTAAGCTGTGAGTGGGGAGGAAGGGAATGGCTGGAACACACCAGCTGCCAGAGGACTGCGGTGGGGGTTGGTGTGGGGGGAGAAGGGGGAGAGAGCCTTACCTAATAGATATTGTGATTTTATTAATTACTGGCTTTCCCACATTCCTTCTGTTGTCTCCCTTTCCCCTCCCATATGCTTCTCTTTGTTTTAAGGCCCTGGCTTTGGGGCTTGCCAGCAGGTAAGTATAGCCTATCAAGGACACCAAGGGAGGTAGATATAGGTTCCTCAAATGGGAGTTGTTTACATTTTCAGAAGGAACCCCTAGAAAATTGAACCCCAACCCTTTTTTGCTGCCAACAATATCTACTAGGAGAGTTAAACAACACTTATTCATACAATTATGATTTATGCTTATAAAAACCTTAGGTTAGTACAATCTTGCCTTCCTCTTCACTGGATTTTAGGAAATACTTACAATTACTTTCATAAGCATGATGCCTGGAGAATATGAGGACTTGCATGCCTATTGTTCTGGTTGTTAATTAGCTCAAATATTTCATTTCATTACTTAAGGACATTCCTAGGAAATTTCTCCTTTCCATCGACCAGTGACAGGCGCTGAAAGCAACAAAGAGAAAGATGCTCCTTAGCCATAAAATCATATTTATCACCTCCAGTGTGTCTACTCTGACTCTAGAATGCAGCTTTACAGCAAAAATTGTTATTTAATATTCTGTAGTTCATGCTGTTTTAAAAGAAGCACGTGAGCATTAGTTCTTGTGATCCATGTCTGGTGGAAAGTATCTAATAGGAGTCTTTAGTTCAAGGGTGGGCAAACTTTTTGGCTTGAGGGCCACATCGGGTTGCAGAATTGTATGGAGGGACAGGTAGGAAAGAATGTGCCTCCTCAAAGAGCCTGGCCCTGCCTCCTATCCGACCCCCACCCACTTCCTGCCCCGACTGCCCCCCCCGAACCCTCAACTCCTCAAATCCTTGTCCCTGACTGCCCCCTGCCGAGACCCCCCCCCATCCTAACTGCTCCCCCAGGACCTCACTGTGTACCCAATCCCCTGACTGCCCCGACCCCTATCTACCCTCCCGCACCTCCTGACAGAATC
>ML677379.1:14508671-14575637 GCA_007922305.1 Dermatemys mawii | reverse complement strand
TGCATTGCTGCCCATGACCAGTGGGCCAGAGTGCTAATGGCGGGCTGAGGCTCCGGGAGATGGGGGGAAGGCAGGGGAGCCTCCCCAGCTGGGAGCCTCCCCAGCTGGGAGCTCAAGGGCCAGGCAGGATGGTTCCCCAGGCCATATGTGGCCCACGGGCCATAGTTTGCCCACCCCTGCTTTAGCTGCTAATTCTAAATGTACTAAAAACAGTAGGCTGTAAATATAGGAGCCATTTAGTCAGAAGGCAAGCAATCAGCCAACCTGCCTTCTGAAAGAACAGCCACTTCCCTTTGTACAAGACACAAGTTTGGCAGAGACATGAACTATATAACAAGAAAACAATCTCCTTATGCTTTCGAACGAAATCTGGCTGTGTAAAAGAGTGGGATGTTCTATATTCATGATAGTCCAAAGAGGAATGAGTCTTAGGATGTGTTATCAGAGCTATAAACTAAGCCATAAAAGTCTCTTCATCTATTCTTTTTGCATGGAGAAAAACTGAATTTTAAATCCACACAAAGAAACCTAGCAATATTCTCATTGGAACTAATTTCTTTCATAAACACTCTAGTATCTTCATTCTCCAAATGTTAAGGAGAACATTTAGGGTTGGGAAATGATTTACAGATGATATTGGTTACTACCAGATTAAACTCATGTTTCATCTTAAAGCTGAAAACCTCTGTTGTTCCTTGAGTGCTTAAGATGATATGAGCTTCTTTTGAAATGTTTATTTACAGATATTTTGGGCTTGGCTACACTTGCGAGTTATAGCACAATAAAGCCGCCCACAGTGCTCTTCCTCACCACCTGGCCACACTGGCAAGGCACATAGAGTGGTCTGATTCTGTGGCTGGAGCTCTCCTGGTACTCCACCTTGGCGAGAGGATTAACGTCTGATCCGCCCCTGCTGGAACACCATGGCACCAGTGTGGATGCCTAATGCGCTCTGATTGGCTTCCAGAAATATCCCACAATGCCTATTCTAGCCACTATAATCATCAGTTTGAACTCTACTGCCCTGGCCTCAGGTGACCAACCTTCCGACCCACCCTTTAAATTTCCTGGGAATTTTGAAAATCCCCTTCCTGTTTGCTCAGACAGGCATGGAGTGCTCTCAGCAAGTCTTTCCAGGTGACCATGTCTCTGCATGCCAGGCGATCCCCAGTATGGACCAATGGCAAGGTGCTGGACCTTATCAGTGTTTGGGGGGAGGAAGCTGTCCAGTTCCAGCTGCGCTCCAGTGGTAGGAATTATAATACCTATGGGCAGATATCAAGAGCCATGCTGGAACAGGGCCATGACAGGGATGCAGTGCAGTGCAGGGTTAAAGTAAAGGAGCTGCAAAATGCCTACCACAAAGCGTGTGAAGCAAATGGCTGCTCCCGTGACCTGCCGATTCTACAAAGAGCTGGATGCGATACTTGGGGGTGATCCCACCTCCATGCCGAGGACTACCAGGGACACTTCTGATTCCAGTCCAACAAGAGGGGAGGAGGAGGAGAAGGAGTAGAAAAGCTGGAACAAGGGTGCTGAGGTCGGGGGAGATACCCTGGAATTCCTTGAGGCATGCAGCCAAGAGCTCTTCTCAAGCCAGGAAGAAGGCAGCCAGTTGCAACAGCTAGTGCTTGGGGAAGGACAAACACAAGAGCAGGTTCCTGGAAAGCAGCTTTTTTGGGGGGAAGGAAGTTTTTCAGTATGGATTCTTGGGGCAAGGAGGGTTTGGGCTGCATGCATGCCTAAGATGT
This sequence comes from Dermatemys mawii, assembly GCA_007922305.1. Taxonomy (NCBI): domain Eukaryota; kingdom Metazoa; phylum Chordata; order Testudines; family Dermatemydidae; genus Dermatemys; species Dermatemys mawii. The sequence goes on along the minus strand of ML677379.1, from coordinate 14,573,886 downwards.
GGAATAAGGCATTGATTTGCTCTATCACATAGCGGTAATCGGCCTCTGTGATCTCTTCAAAAGTCTCATCCAGAACATGGGCAACAGGCAGGTTTATTGGGAGAGCCACTGTAGTCCTTGTTCCAGTCAGGCTAACATGTCTGTGCCACTGTGCCGGGGTGCGGGGCGCAGGGGGACCATTGCTGCACACAGGCAAGTTGCATATGGACCAGGGTGGAAACCGCATTGTAGTAGAAGACCCTCCCTTGCTTCCCTGGTCACCCTCAGCAGCAAGATATCTTCCAGGATGAGCTCATGTGGAGACAGTGTTCAATACAGAGCCCCCCTGAAGCTCTTGGCTCTTCCCAAGGCACAGAAACCCATAGTACAGTACAGCCATTAAACAATCAGTCCCTTTTGACCCTATGCTCACTCACCATTCTGGGGCTCCTGTGGGTTATGGGTACTCGCTTTGAGATGGACAAATTATGGTATTGTGTACTGTAGACTGTGCTTGTCCTCCTTAAGTGCCGGGGAATCATTGTTCTGTCTGGTGTGCACAATGCTACCTCTGTTATGTGTTGCATTTTGCCTTTACAGGTGTAACCTTGAGATCTCAGCCATCCGTTTTATCACCGGCTGAGAGACTGTGAAGACTCAGGAAGAGGCCGCATAAAAGCAAAGAAGACATACTGCATGAAGTGATGCAGCAGTCTGTAAACAAGAGTCAAAAGGCTCAGAAGTGGAGGGATAGCGAAAGGAGGATCCGCCAAGAAAATGAGGAGCACCAGTGGCAAAGCATGGATCGGCTGATTAGCATAATAGAGTGCCAAGCAGACTCTATCCAGGCGCTGATCGCCACGCAGGTGGAGCTCACCACACCCCTGCAGGCCTTGTCCCAAAACTCTTTCCCTTGTGCCCCCATGTCTTCTCCAACCCACTTTCCCCAACATCCAGGTTCTTACTGCCCCCAGCTGCCTCCAACACCTGAAGTTTCACTACACAGCCATGAAAACTACAACCCTTAGCCATGGCACTCAGCCCCCATCACCATGCCTTATAGCCATCCTGAAGTGCAGCACTCAATGAGCAGCACTCCAGACAGGATTCCAGAGTATGATAGCAGGACATACTCAAGTCTGTGAGTGAACCGTTCCCCACACCACCCTCTTGTCCTTTCTGTATTTCTGTGTGTCTGTGGTTTTTTTCCAATAAATGAATTTTCTTTTCAATAAATGGATTTTTTGACTTTGACAACTTACTTTATTAGTGCATAAAGCAAAAGATACATTAGCTCAGGAAAGCAACAGGCACTGGAAGTCAGTGTAGGATACACAAATTCCTATTAACATTAGAACCACTGCATTTCACTACCGCGCAGGGCAACAGACATTACTGTTGGCTTTCAGCCTCAAATTACTCCCTCAAGGAATCCCTAATCCTTGCAGCCCCATGCTGGGCCTCTGTAATAGCCCTGCTCTCTGGCTGGGCAAATTCAGCATCCAGGTGTTGAACCTTCAAGGCCCATGCCTGAGTGAAGCTTTCACCCTTCCTTTTACAAATATTATGGCGGGTACAGCACGCAGATATAACTAGGGGGATGCTGTCTTTGGTCAAGTCCAGGTTCCCATACAGAGAGCATCAGCGACCCTTTAAGCGGCCAAAAGCACACTCCACAGTCATTCGACACTGGCTCAGCTTGTAGTTGAATCATTCCTTGCAGCTGTCAAGGCTCCCTGTGTAGGGTTTCATGAGCCACAACATTAAAGGCTAAGCGGGGTCTCCAGTGATCACAATGGGCATTTTGACTTCCCCTATGGTGATCTTCTGGTCTGGGAAAAAAGTCCTGGCTTGCAGTTCTTGAACAAGCCAGTGTTCCAAAAGATGCGTGAGTCATGCACCTTTCCAGGCCAGCCTGCATTAATGTCAATGAAATGCCCACAGTGATCGACAAGCACCTGGAGAACCATAGAGAAATACTCCTTCTGATTAACATACTGGAAGGCAAGGTGGTCTGGTGTCAGAATAGGAATATGCTTCCCATCTGTTGCCCCTCCACAGTTAGGGAAACCCATTTGTGCAAAGCCAGCCACAATGTCATGCATGTTACCCAGAGTCACAGTTCTTCTGAGCAGGACTCGATTAATGCCTCTTCAAACTTGCATCAACAATTCCAACAGTCGACTTTCCCACTCCAAAGTGGTTAGTGACCAATCGGTAGCTGCCTGGAGTTGCCAGCTTCCAGATTGCAATAGCCACCCGCTTCTCCACCAGCAGGGCAGTTCTCAATCTCATACCTTTGCGTCGCAGGATGAGAGCCAGCTCCTCACACAATCCCATGAAAGTTGCTTTTCTCATTCGAACGTTCTGAAGCCACTGCTCATCATCCCAGACTTGCAGGATGCTGTCATCCCACCACTCAGTGCTTGTTTCCCAAGCCCAAAACTGGCGTTCCACAGTGATGCTCATGTCCATGAACGCCACAAGAAATCTCGTGTCATATGTGTTACGTGAGTCAATATAATCATCAGACTCCTCACTGTCAGTTTGGATCTTAAGGAGTAGCTCAACTGCCAAATGTAATGTGCTGGCAAGACTTGTCAGCATGTTTCTCAGCAGGTTTTTCACCTTCCTCTGCCGCATGGGTCATGGGTCACTTGCTGGAGGATTCTCTGCACCTTGAAGTTCTTAAACCATGATTGGAGGACTTCAATACCTCAGACATAGGTGGGAGGTTTAGTGCTGGAGTGGGTGGGTGAGATTCTGTGGCCTGAGTTGTGCAGGAGGTCAGACTAGATGATCATAATGGTCCCTTCTGACCTTGAAGTCTATGAGTCTGTCATAAGTGTGAAGTAGCCTAGAATTATTGTTTACCTGTAAGGGGTTAAGCTAAAGGTAACCTGAGAGGTGGACAACTGACCAATGAGAAATTCCTCAGGAGACAAAGGATTTTAAGTTTCAGTTTCTCTCTGGGTCTCTCTCTGTTCACCTCGGCTATGGGATGAACACAGCTATGTCTTTCACTGTAACTATAGATTCTATCAAGTACTGTAGTCAGTAAGTTTACCTTCTTTTTATCACTTGGAGCATTCTCAGTGGTGAGTGTTGGCTGGGTGCTTCTTGATATTGTAAGCTTCAGCAGAGATATCAACAGTGGGAGAAAGTTGCCTCGGGGGAGAGGTTTGGTTTCTGAATCCTTTTGTTGATTATGGTAGATGATGTTCTATTGATGGTTATAAGAGATTTATTCCTTTCTTCTTTTCTTTTATTAAAATCTTTCTTTTAAGACTTTTACTGCTTGTTTTCCATTGTGTAAGATCCTGGTTTTGGATCGGGCACGTCTCTCAGGAGCAGGCGAGTTTTTTTTTTTTCTCAAGCTTCCCAGGGAAGGAAGAAGTTGAGGGGGTTAGTGGAAAGGGAAAGAAGGGTCCCAAACTACCCTAAATTGAGTTTGGTGGTGGCAGCAGTTAGTTCCAGACACAGAAGAAGTTGTGTTCTGGGGAAAAACATTTTAACCCAAGCTGGTAAAATAAGCTTGGAGGGGTTATTTCTTTTTTCATGCGGGTCCCCACATCTGTACCCTAGAGTTCAGAGTGGGGAGGCAATCCTGACAGAGTCTATGAGTAGTTCGGGCTCCATTCCCACAGAACGAAAGAGAAGACAGACTGTGCCACTCAGAAACTGTTGAAAGATGGCGCCAAATGTGGATGGAAACACAGGGATTGCTGGGATCCAAAGCGATGCTTCACAGGGCATTGGGACAGGATCTAGAATGCCCCACACCCCATGCCTCCTTCCCACAAGCCACATCGCGAGAATGGGAAGAGGTGCTCTGTGGGATAACTGCCCATAATGCACTGCTATTAATGCCACTTCAAGTGCCGCAAATGTGGCCATGCCAGTGCGCTTGAAGCTGTCAGTGTGGACAGACTGTAGCGCTTTCCCTAGTGTGCTCTCTGAAGCAAAGCGCTCTACATCCGCAAGTGTAGCCAAGCCCTCAATATTTAAATGCAACCTATTCATATAATAACTATCTGATGCCATTGTTATGTGAATAACAAATATTTGTATATACAACATCAGCAAGGTCATGTGCTATAACTGATTACTAAATAAGGAGCCCTTTAAATATAAAAATATTTATATTAGTTGGAGAAATAATTATCTGCCAATACTTAAGCAACTCCTTACCAAACTCAGAGACAAAAGCCTCAGTAGGGAGTGACAAGAAGAAAAGACAACGCTTTCCTTGATAACCATTTAAGTTTAAAGACTCTAAGAATCATTGAAGTTTAAAAAGACAAGTTTAAAAGCTGAAAGATTCTTGTATAGCAAATAGGAGTGTTTTTGGGGCTCATTTGTAATGGAATTTCAACTTCTGTTACAACCTGATGGAGCTGAAGGAATAGCTCAGAAAATGATCTTAATGCCAGAGTTTTATTTCTGCCTATAAGGATATACGGATAATTTCATGCCACAAAGCCCAAAAGCAATCTAGCCATACAGTTAACAAAGGTTCAGAAAAAAGCTGTAACCCTGGGAGTTTTAATACAAGCCTGGAGTGACAAGTATTAATTTTTTAAAATCCTTGTGGGCCCCCACCTTCTGCATTTGAAGTGCCAGAGTGGGAATGAGCCTTGACACACAACAAGAAAGCTTTTTATACATTTGCAGTACTCTGGAAACAGTGCTTCCAGAGTACTGCAAATGACTCCAAGACCTTTTTCTTGATGAGTAACAACTAAATTAGGCACCATCATTTTGTAAGTAATATTGGGATTATATTTTGCGATGTGCATTACTTTGCATTTAACATTGAATTTCATCTGCCATTTTGTTGCCCAGTCACCCTTTTTGTGAGATCCCTTTGTAACTCTTTGAGGTCTGTTTTGGACTTACTTATCTTGAGTAATTTTGTATCATCTGAAAACTTTGCCAGCTCACTGTTTATTCTTTTGTGCAGATCATTTATGAATACATTGAACAGCACTGGGCCCCGTACAGACTCCTGGGAACATCACTATTTGTCTCTCCATTCTGAAAATACACTATTTATTCCTAAACTCTGTTTCCTGACTTTTAACTGGAGTGCCTGGGAATGCTTTCAGGATCATCTAACAATCCTTAATTTAATTTAAGGACAAGTCTTTTGTTATCTTAATCACCCTGCCTCTCTTTATAAACAAACTCCCTGTCTCAAGGGTGGAAGTTGTTAGCAGCACAGAACACATCACATTCCACATTCAAGCTCTGACTCCTAGGTGCTGTTGGGTCCTTGATCTCCTCCCAGGCATTTGGGCAGGAGCATGTGCCTCTCCAGCAGGGGGCAGATCATGGCCCCAGACCCTAAATATGGCGATCAGCTGAACCCTGAGCATGTGGGCAAGACTCACCAGCCAGACACCCAGGAAAGAATTCTCTGTAGTAACTCAGATCCCATCTCATCCAACATCCCATCACAGGCCACCAGGCCCATGTACCATGAATAGTCAAGGATCAAGTAATTGCCAAAATTATGTTCTCCCATTATACCATTTCTTGCATAAACTTATCGAGCTTAATCTTAAAGCCCGATAGGTCTTTTGCTCCCACCGCTTCCCTTCGAAGGCTGTTCCAGAACTTCACTCCTCTGATGGTTAGAAACCTTCATCTAATTTCAAGTCTAAATTTTCTGATGGTCAGTTTATAACCATTTGTTCTTGTGGCCACATTGGTACTGAACTTAAATAATTCCTCTCTCTCCATGGTATTTATCCCTCTGATATAGTTATAAAGAGCAATCATATCTCCCCATAGCCTTCTTTTGGTTAGGCTAAACAAGCCAAGCTCCTTGAGTCTCCTTTCACAAGGCAGGTTTTCCATTCCTTGGATCGTCCTAGTAGCCCTTCTCTATACCTGTTCCAGTTTGAATTCATCCATCTTAAACATGGGAGACCAGAACTGCACACAGTATTCCAGATGAGGTCTCACAAGTGCCTTGTACTACGGTACTAACACCTCCTTATCTCTACGGGAAATACCTTGCCTGATGCATCCCTAGATCTCATTAGCTTTTTTCACCGCCATATCACATTGGCAGCTCATAGTCATCCTGTGGTCAACCAATACTCCAAGGTCCTTCTCCTCCTCTGTTACTTCCAATTGATGCATCCCATCTTACAACTAAAATTCTTGTTATTAATCCCTAGATGCATGACCTTACACTTCTCACTATTAAATTTTATCCTATTCCTATTACTCCAGTGTACAGGCATGTCGCGTCTTAGGCGTATTTAATATACGCAATTTCAACTTTACGCAGTCCGCAAAAAAAGAAAAAAGAAAGGGGAATTTTATTTTAAACTTCCTTTAGGGGGCATGATTTTGCCTCCCATTGAAGTGAATGGGTTCTGGCTATATGCAGTTTCCGCTTTACACGGTAACCGCAGAACGGAACCCTCACGTAAGACGCGACATGCCTGTACAAGGTTATCCAGATCTTCCTGTATGACATCCTGGTCCTTCTCTGAATTGGAAATACCACCCAGCTTTGTGTCATTTGCAAACTTTATTATCACATTCCCACTTTTTGTGCTGAGGTCAGTAATAAAAAGATTAAATAAAATTGGTTCCAAAACCGATCCCTGAGGAACTCCACTGGTAACCTCCCTCCAGCCTGACTGTTCGCTTTTCAGTATGACCCGCTGTTGTTTCCCCTTTAACCAGTTCCTTATCCACCTTTCAATTTTCATATTGATCCCCATCTTTTCCAATTTAACTAATAGTTCCTCATATGGTACAATATCAAATGCCTTACTGAAATCTAGGTAAATTAGATTCACTGCATTTCCTTTGTCTAAAAAATCTGTTACTTTCTCAAAGAAGGAGATCAGGTTTGTTTGTCATGATCTACCTTTTGTAAAATCATGTTGTATTTTGTCCCAATTACCATTGACCTCAATGTCCTTAACTACTTTCTCCTTCAAAAATTTTTCCAAGACCTTGCATATTACAGATGTCAAACTAACAGGCCTGTGGTTACCCGAATCACTTTTTTTCCCTTTCTTAAAAATAGGAACTATGTTAGCAATTCTCTGGGCATTTGACTGGGAACCCCGATTATAGCTGCTAACATGGAGGCAGGACTAAGAGAAGTCAATGGGCACCCACAGTAGAGTGGCTCATAGGGTGGGAGGATCCCTGCTGAAAGCTCCTGACCCTGGGCCTGGCCCCAAGGCATGGAAAGAACGGAATGAGGAGGTTGGGATACCCAGGGAAGAGGTACCTGAGCCTGACCCCTGAGCAGGGGATGACCGACCGATGAGGTAGGACAATCTCAACATTCTCAAAGGCCAAACAGGGGGATCCCCCAGGCTCCCCGCTCTAAATGTGCTTGAGGGTGGCCAAGCCATGAGGTTTGCCCTCTCCTGGGGAAGCTGTGTTTACATGGTGGTTGAAGTGGGACTGGTTAGAGCCCCTTCCTTTCTCCTCCTCCTGCTACCCTATGCAAACCCTGCTGGCTGGAGAAAGTGCCACTCCAAAACGAGGACCCAGAATTAACTATGTGTAACCAGGGGAATGGTTCTGCTATTGTGGAAAACTTTCCTGGCTTATGCGCTACCCTGATGAAATGGGCTAGCAAAAGAATCTGAGTCCTTGCTTCCACTGACCCCTGCCTAACCCCCAAAGCTCCCCTTCCACTCTCCTGTGTGGCAGAGTCCCCGTAAAGCCAATAAGGCTGGGCCCAAGATTCCTGGGAGATTCAACCCCCAACCTAGTCATGGTCTGTATGGGCAGAGGCTAGGGAGTCCCCATTCGGGGGTGCTCTCTCTGCACTGAATGCTTCTCTGACCCACTGATCCTTATATATAGTTCAACGCAAATACAGCTTATTAAACAACAATCAATTTTAAAAAATAAGGAAAAAATGGGAAAGGTTAAAGAAAAACCCATCACCCCGCTCTGTGGCACAGGGACATCACAACCAGCAGTCTCTGGAAGGTAAGAGAAGTTCAGTCTGTTCCTCACAAGTCCCAGGCCTCCTTCTCAGGCACTGGCTGTGCTGCACTAATGCTGTGGGTCGGACACTTGCTCTGGTGGTGGCCACATGCCCTCAGGTTCTAGGTGACAGCACCCTTCTTCCCAGCCTCACCCTCGCCCCGTCGAGGTTCTGATCTGACTCCAAATCTGGCCTGCAAGGCATCTTGGCTGAGGGCGTCTCCCTGTGCTGGGCCTGCTTCCCAAGGTCCTCCTCGCTCTCCCTAGCTGCTCACTGCACCCAGCTCCAGACCGCTTCAACCTCAGCTCCAGCTCCACTCTGCCTCAGCACTGCTGCTGCTCTGCCTCCAGCTCCCTGTGCTGCTTCTGTAACTCTGCTCCCAGCAATGACCTGCTTCCTGGGCTGCTTTTCTGGCCCTTCTGGATCTGGCACAGCTCTGCTTCCCACCTCAGCTTGGGACCCTGCTTTCTCCTTAGCTCAGCCCCACTCTGTATGACCCAGACAATTCCAGCTCACAGGGAGGATGGGACCCCCTGGCCTCCTGACTCCTTGATTAGCCTGCCAATCAGGCTGACCTGAAGCATTGGCCTCTCCCCCTTGCTCCTGGGGACTGTGTCTCAGGGTCCTGATTTCCCATCGACCCTTCCCCTTTCTTTTGGTACTGGGAGCTAGCAACCAAAACACACCACTGAGTTTTAGTAAGGGGCCAACAGTCCCGGTACACATGGACCACCTGGAATGAGCTGGGGGGAGGGGGGCAGAATGGGGATTTAAGAAAGAGAGAAGCAATGCTGGGCTGGGGCGGAGAGACACCTGACTGAGTGTACGGGTGCAGAATCTGAACACAGAGCTGCTTGGAGCACAGCTAGCTGTTGCTTGCAAAAGGGGACCCTCACAGATGCCCAGCCTGCAGCTGTCTGGACAGCTGAGCCCACAAGCTGAGACTCACCAGTTTGAGGTCCCAGCGCATAGGCAGGTTGGACTGGTTGCAATGGCACAGGGCAGAGAGTCCGGGTGTGTTTAGCCAGGTGTGGGGGGCAAGGTGATCTGTGTAACCCCTGCCAGAGGCTCTCCCTGGATTGCTTGCATTAGATAAGTGGAGTGCTATTGTTAAGGGTGAGACTTGAGCTAGGGGTTGGCTCTGATGCCCTGGATGGGGGGTAACATTGGTGTTTGTGCAGAGACATGCGGTTGGGACCTCTCTCCCAACCCTAGGACTTCCCCACCTGACACTTCCAGGTACAGTGACAGGACAATCAGGCCCCTCTAGGGAGGAGTCGGTCTTGGGGGGCCAGAAACCTTGTTCCATGGCATGACCTTGCTGAGGAAAGGATTCCTGTTTGTATTACTATAGGACAAGAAGCTGTGTCCTGGACCAGGACCCATTGTTCTAGGCACTGTGCAGACTGTCCTACTGTCACAGACTAACAGGTCATGCCCACTCTTGGCCCCGTACAGTCCCTGGGGGAAACCCCCTCAGTGCAACAGCCCTTCTCGAGGGTCCACTCTCTCTCGGAGGGTAAACCTCTCTGCCCCCTGAAACTGCACTTCTCTGAGCCTCGGCACGCTGTCTCTCACCCTAGGCCCCCTCAGAGAGTCCCCTAGCTCTGGACTCCTGGGGCCTCCACTCCCAGAGGGAATAGTGCAACCGTGTTCTCGAGACTGGAGCAACTCTCAGCAAGTGTAAAACAGGAGGGTTTATTGAGCATCTGTCAAGGCTGAATCCCAGCTCTGTCACTCTGAGTGCAGAAGTGGGCCCCACAAGGATTTTAAAAATTAATACTTGCCACTCCAGGCTTGTATTAAACTCCCAAGGACACTGCTTTTCCCTGACCTTGGCTTGGTAACACTGCCACTACCCAAATGCAATAAAACCCCCTTTGAATCCAGGAAGGAGCACTAGGGAATTCCTTCCTGTGGGGTAGCCTCAAGCCCTTTCATCTGCCACTCTGGGGAAGAGCTGAAAAAGGAAACAAAGGAAATTAGCTGTGGCTACCAGCTAATCAAACAACATGCACAAACCTCTTAAGACACCAAAAATCCAATCCTGTTCTTAAAAAAGGTAAATTTTATTAAAAACAAAAAGAAAGAAAATACATATGGAACTTAGGCTTTTGCTAGATTTTAAAAGCAATTCCAAGAATCAAGCACCCAAAATAGCTCTCTTGGGAGTTCAGCTTAAAGGTTACAAGCAAACCAAAGCATCTGGAGTTAGCACAGAGGAGTCCACAAGCCAATAAGAAATAAAAGAAATAACCCTAATTGCATCTAGCTAAACATTCTGATCTATGTACACATTGGAGCTCAGATAAGTAATTCTAGGCATGATTTGATGACTTATAATGATCCCTGGCTTCGCTGCTTATAGCATGGCTGCTCTGACCCTTCAGCCCATAGAGAACAGACAAAGGGAAAGTTTCTTTCCCAATTTTTAAAGTTCTACCTTCCATTGACTCTTTTGGTCAGGTGCCTACTTTTTTTTTCTTTTTCTGGGGGACTTTTTAACCCTTTATAGGTAAAGCAAGTAAAGAACAACTACCAAGAGGTATTTTACAGCTAACTGGCTGGCTGGGTGTCCATCAAAGGGAGCTAACCCCACCTGCTCTTTATTTATTACAGCGTCTGAACACAGCATAGGAAACTCTCAGGGCCCTCAGGCCTGGCCTCCCTCAGCACAGTACATCTAAGTCTCTCCTGTATCCAGGTAGACTCCCTCTCCAGTTCCCAGACCCTGCACTTTCCAGCTGGGGATCCGATATCACTAGCCCCAACAGCTCCTCCCTCTCCTTTGTTTTCTGTCCCAGGTAAACAGGTCGCTGGGGCCGTGTCTCTTCTATCCTTTGTTCTCCTGTGGCTGGAATTGGTTGGTCAGGTCACTGGGGTCTTCTCTCCTCAGCCCTTTGTCCTCCCACTGATCAGAACTGGCTGACTGCCAAGCTGGGGTGGACTTCTTAGTCTCCAGGTCATCAAGTGTTAGGGTTCCCCATCTCCAGGCCATTGCCCAGCAGTCCCGGCCGCTAAGTGAGGTCACACCTGGTCTTCTGCAACAACAAACTCTCTCCTACCACCTTGTTAAACATGCAGCACACAGGGAAACTGAGGAGCCCACACACTATGTTCATGTAAAACATTACAAAAATCCCTAATTTCGTCACACCTACTTCACAGGGCTGTGTGAGGTTAAATTCATTAATGATTGTGAGGTGCCCGGATACTTGATTACTGGGGACCTGTCAGCATCTAAGATCAAATCATACTGAATTTCCCAGTGGCTTGCACCATGTTCTTAGCTTTGCCCCCCTCCAGCCTGGGAGCTGGGAGCTCAGCACGCTACTATGTGCAAACAAGCCTGCTGTTCCTGAACGTGATTCACTAGGATCATTAGCAGTGCTTGTGAATTTCTAAAAATGTCACATCTCCACCATGCCTGCCTGCTGCTCCCAGATGGGTGGCCCCTGCTAGCACTTGTTCTGAAACAGTTGAACGCAGTCTAAAAACAGCTCCTTTTTGAATGTTTTCCCGACGCTGTCTTTTGGAAGTGCTTGACACCAGTGCTCGGCAGCTCGCATGCTGAATTGGCACCTTTTAATGGGAACAATTTCACAAGAATCCGATTCAGCTTTTCTTTCACTCTCAGGGGGGATTTTGCTGGATGTAAAACTGGGGCAGTTCAAGGACCCAAGTCACAATTGTTCTTCATGTGCCAACCTCTTAAGAGCTCCAGCCCAAGGATTTGCTTTGTGGATGTGTTAGATTTATTCCCAGGTGGCTGCTTTTTTAATAAGAAAAAAAAAAAGATGATAGATCTCTTTCCCATGGAGTTCATAAAGGTGCAGGAGCCCAAATCCACTGAGAACAGCTGAGGCAGGGGTGAAGTGACTTTTGAAATATTAAACACACATTAGCGCCAGCCAGCATGTTCTCCCAAAGCAAAATCACCCAGCAGCTAAGCTGGAATGTCTGCTCATAAGTGCCCCCTCTATTGCTGTCTTCTATGTGCCAGGAGTTCTGGAGGAGCCAAGTGAGCTGTGCTTTGGCTCTGTGATGTGCATTATTTGTGGCATGTGATTGGTCACTGGGGTTGCTTGGCATGACTATAATTGGATGACAGCATCTTTTTAAAGTCTCTTTATTGGGCCTGTGATGGAGTGGACTAGGCCCTGAGGCCCACTGCTGGAGGCCTTGTGGCCCTGCCACACCACACCCCAGAAAAGGGCAGTAGAGAGATCTTCCAAGCTGCCTAGAGCAGCTATGTGGCAAGCAGCCAATCAGGGCCCAGCAGGCTAGTATAAGAAGAGCTACAGGGCCAGAAGGAATTCAGTTCCCTGTTAGAACTGGAGGAGAGTAGATGGTGCTTTTGTCTGGTTGTTGGGATGCCACTAGGACAAGAGGATAAAGGTGCCACTAGGGATGCCACTAGGACAAGAGGATAAAGGTGAAGAATGTGCAGGAGCCACAGGGAAGTGGCTCAGGGAATTGTAGCACTGATGCAGTTTATTTAAAAGGACATACTGGATGGCTGTTAACTGTTGGGTACCTGGGCTGGCACCCAGAGTAGTGGATAGGCCTGGGTCTCTGCCACCAGCCACTGGGAAAGTGGCCTAGAGTTTGATGAACCCCTGAAGAGCTGGGGCCAGAGAGGTGAAGAATCTTTAGGGAAGGAGCTCTGGGGGATGTGGCCCCACACCAGGGCTGGGACAGCTTGAAGAGCAGGGATAATTTGAGGGAGCCCAGAAGGAGCTGAGAGACAGTTTGGACCAGGGTTGTGTGATAGGCCCTGCTGGACTGATTGAAGAATAAGCCCCAGGACAGGGCTGCAGATAGAAGGACCTTACAAAGAGTGCTGAATAGGTCCCTGCTAGACTTACATCCCGGGAGGGGTTTGTTTTGTTTTTATCACGCAGACTGTGTGTGACTCAGCTGGAGGGCTGAGTCACCAAAGAGCCACCACAAACAGGTAGAGAACGCAGGTGCACACACTTGCTGGGAGTGCTCAAGAGTGGACTCGTGCTCAAGAGAGGACTCATGCTCTCATTACAGGGCCTGTTGGCAAAGCAGCCATTCACCCCATACTTGTGCAAATGCAGACCTGCTAAGATGAATACAAAGGGGCAGAAAGATGGCTGAGTTGGTCCTAATTCACTGGGCTTGTGGCATGCAATCCCCTCTGTCAACCAGGCAGCCATGTGCCTTAATCTGGGCTCCAGAGAGCTGCACCCCACACAGCCACATCATGATCCCACCTGCAGAGCAGCTGGCCCTGGGGGCAGGACTGAGCTGGGCAATATTTAGTAGGACCAATGAAGGAGAGAATTGTCACCAACAGGACCCACCCCTAGCACTCACACACAGGCCCATCATGCTCCCTGGGGCAGAAGCTAAAATGGGGCAGTGTAATGAAATGGCCTTTGGCGAGATATTACTGAGAGTATCAGTTCAGGACAAATTGCTTAGCGCAGGGCAGTTACAGCCCAAGACTGGGGCTCCTTCACTACTGAGGCACGCCAAACAGAGAGGACTTTAGTTTTACCCCATTGGCTAGCCAAAAGTCATGCAAGCAATTCCCTCAGATGCTACAGTTTCCCAGGATCGGTGCTTCTTATGGGGATGAAAGGTTATGTAAACAAATACCCCAATAAAAGAAAAAAGTTCTCCCGATCCTAAAGGACCAAGCCCCAGACTCAGGTCAATATACGAGTCAGATCTTAGCATGATTTGTGGATGGTGCCAATCCTTTAGACTCTAAAGGTTTATTCATAGAAAGAAATATAGATGAGTTAAAATGAGTTAAATGGAATTAAATACATACAGTAATGGAAAAATTCTTGGTTCAGGCTTGTAGCAGTGAAGGAATAAATTGCTGGCTTAAGTTAAGTCTCTGGAATACATCTACAGTTTGGTTGGGTTGTTCAGTCCTTTGTTCAGAGCTTCAGTTTCAAGCACAGTTCCTGTAGAGGTCAGAAGCAGAATTAAAGACAAAATGAGATGATGCAGCTGCCTTTTATAGTCCTTTTGTCATGTCGCTTGTGCTTCCTTTGTTCCAAACACAAGCTGCCCAGCACATGGCTTGAAAGCCTTAGAGTCCTTCCTGTAGGCATGCCCCTGCATGCCTTGTTGAGTCATAAGGGCCTGGTCTACACTATGCTCAAATTTATCCATGTTAAATCGATCCTTCCACTTTGCCGTCCTCACTACGATGCCATTTAGGTTGACCTAAAAGGGTCTTTAAATTGATTTCCTGCCCGACAAGGGGAGTAGCGCTGAAATCGACCTTTCCGGGTCGAACTAGCATTAGTGAGGATGCAATTTGACGTTACTGGCCTCCGGGAGCTATCCCAGAATGCTCCAGTGTAACCAATCTGGACAGCGCTCTGAACGCAGATGCACTGGGCTGTTACACAGGAAGAGTCCTGGGAACTTTTGAATCTCACTTCCTCTTTGGCCAGTATGGCGAGATCTCCTGCACAGCTCACCATGCAGAGCCCACCAGCAGAAGAGACTATGCAGGCCCAGAATCGAAAAAGGGCCCCAGCATGGACTGTGAGGGAGGTGCTGGATATGATTGCCGTATGGGGAGACGAACCCGTGTTGGCAGAACTGTGATCTGAGAAAAGAAATGGCAATACATATGCCAAAGTCTCCAAGGGCCTGATGGACAGAGGCTGCAGCAGGAACGCATAACATTGCTGTGTTAAAATTAGAGAGTTGAGGCAAACTTATCAGAAAACCAAAGAAGCCAACAGATGCTTGTGTCACAGCCCAAGACATGCCGCTTCTACAGTGAGCTGCATGCCATTCTGGAGGGCTACACCACAGCTACCCCACCCATGTCTGTGGACTCCACCGATGGGGTGACTGTCAGCATGGCACAGGATTTGCTGGATGAGGAAGATGAGGTGGAGAAGGACTATGACGGCGAGGAGTCTATGGAACAGACAAGTGGAGACACCTATCTCCTCAAAAGCCAGGAGCTGTTCATCACCCTGGAGCCAGTAACCTCCCAACCCTCCCAAGATGGTATCCCGGATGGGGAAGGCATACAAGGCAGCCCTGGTGAGTGCCCCTCGGTCAATGGAGTGCCTGCTTGACAGGCTATTGTTTGTTAATGTTTACTGTGCCCTGAGGACTTGGGGTGCAAGAGTGTCTGCAAGAGTGTCTGTATGTTAAAAGAAATCCTCCCAGTAAGTCCCCCAGCTTTTTTGGGAGGGGAGGGTTTGAATCTGGATGGCCATCAGTGTCTGGGACTGTTTGCCCATGCATTCTCTGCCCCATGCGATGCAGGAGTGGGGCACAGACGCTGTGCTGTAACTGTCTGGCTAGCAGGGATCTTCCCCGATACCAGCCAGGCTCTGTAGGGTGGGGTGCAACTCTCATCACAGAGAACTTCTTCCTTTTTTAAATACCACTCTCCCTTTTTTTCATCCAACAGCTGAAACTGTTTCCAGCCTCCCCTTCTCATCCATGTCCCACAGGCTTGCACAAATAAGACAGAGAAAAAAACACACGCAGGATGAGATGTTCATGGAGCTCATGCAGTCCTCCTGCACAGAGAGAGCAGAGCTTAGGGCTTGGAGACAGCCAATGCTGGACTGCCGCAAAGTGGTAACTGAGCGTGAGGAAAGAAGGGACGAGCGGGAGCAGAGAAGGGACAAAAGGGAACAATGGAGGGATGAGAGAGAGGAGAGAAAGCAGGAAACAATGCTCCTCTTCTGGTGGATCAAACCGACATGCTCCAGCATCTGGTGGAGCTGCAGGAAAGGCAGCTGGAGCAAAGACCGCCACTGCAGCCCCTCTGTAACTGTGCCCCCTCCTCCCCAAGATCCCTAGCCAACACGCTGAAGAATGCGGGGGGGGGGGGGGGAGGATCCGGGCACCTTGCCACTCTACCTCAGAGGACCGCCCAAGCACCAGAAAGGTGGCAATCCCAAAGTTGTGACTTGTTGTGTGTTTCTGTCCTCTACTCACCCACCACCCCACCCGGTGCTTACCCCCTCACCCATCCCTACCAGTGCTACATTTGCAGCAATACCCCCATTTCTGTGACCTCTTAAGAAAGAATGCATTGTTTTCAAACAACAATGACTTTATTATTGCTCTGCAAGCGATAAGGGAATGTGGGAGGGCAGCTGGCTGAAAGTTCAGTGCAGGGAAACAAAAGAAAGGAAAAGTACATGTAGAAATAAAAAAAAAATTAAAACATTAGCCTGAGCAAGGGGGTGGGTTATCAGGATGCATAAAGAAACAGCACAAGTGGAAACAAACTGAAGTCTCACACTGTAGCCTGCCCTGCCATGAAACTAGTTGTCAAGGCTTCTCTGATGTGCACCGCATCAGGAAGGGCTCTTCTAACTGTCCTGGTGTCTGGCTGCATGTAATCAGTGGCCAGGCGGTCTGCCTCAACCTCCCACCCTGCCATAAACCTCTCTCACAGAGATTGTGGAGCACGCAGCAAGCTGCAATAACAATGGGAATATTTCTGGCGCTGAGATCTGAACGGGTCAGTAAGCTGCACCAGCATCCCTTGAGACAGCCAAACGTGCACATTACCACCATTCTGCATTTGCTCAGTCTGTAGTTGAACAGCTCCTTACTACTATCCAGGGCACCTGTGTATGGCTTCATGAGGCAGAGCATTAATGGGTAGGCTGAGTTCCCAAGGACAGCAATCAGCATTTCAACATCCCCAACAGTAATTTTTTGGTTTGGGAAGAAAGACCCTTCCTGCAGCTGTTTAAAAAGGCTAGAGTTCTTAAAGACACAAACATCATGAACTCTGCCCAGCCAACCCATGCTGATGTTGGTGAAACGTCCCCTGTGATCAACCATCACTTGCAGGACCATGGAAAAGTACCCCTTGTGGTTTATGTACTTGCAGCACTGGTGGTCCAGTGCCAGAATAGGGATATGTGTTCCGTCTATAGCCCTGCCACAGTTAGGGAACCCCATTGCTGCAAAGCCATCCACTATGGCCTGTACTTTTCCCAGAGTCACTACCCTTGACAGTATCAGTTCAATGATTGTGTTGGCCACTTGCATTACTGTAGCCCCCGCTGTCAACTTACCCACTCCGAACTGATTGCTGACTGACCAGCAGCTGTCTGGCTTGGCAAGCTTCCAGAAGGTTATCACCACTTGCTTTTGAACTGTGAGGGCTGAACGCATCTCGGTATTCTGGTGGTTCAGGACAGGGGAAAGCAAGTCACACAGTTCCATAAAGGTGCCCTTATGCATGCAAAAGTTTCTGAGTCACTGGGAATCATCCCAGACCTGCAGCACTATGTGGTCCCACCAGTCCATGCTAGTTTTCCGGGACCAGAATCGCCATTCCATTGCACCAGCCTGCCTCATTGCCACCAGGATCCCTAAGCTGTCGGTGCCACTGCATTTAGGAAGGCCTGTGTCCATGTCCTCCTCACTCTTGTGATCACCCTGCCTTCACGTTCTCACACGGGTTTTCCTTTTCTGCATACGTTGCACAATAATTCACCACCCATTTACAATGCCCGTAACTGCTGCGCAGGCAATCCAGGGAAAAGGGCAGAGCTGGCAGCGGAAGTATTCGACTAAGGAAGAAAGGAGAAAGACGAGAGAAGAGATGCCACTCTGCAGGAGAAGAGATGCCACAAGGCAGGAGCTGCAGAAGCCACCATACTTGACGTACTTTTTATGAGTGCCTGGAGCACAGCAGGACAGCAGCCACAGGGCGAGTGATGCTGATGCCACCAGAATAGATATTCTGGCCGAACAATGGGAGGACCTTCGAGGTAGACTCCTGCAGGCAACCCATGGAAAAGGGCAGAACTGCTGCGATGATCTGAGTGGGCTCCATGCCTGCACTACTAGGGTGTCTGCACAGGCAGTCCAGGGAAAAGGGCAGAGCTGGCAGCGGAAGTATTTGACTAAGGAAGAAAGGAGAAAGACAAGAGAAGAGATGCCACTCAGCGAGTTACCGAAGCCCCAGACTTGAAATGCTTTTTACAAGTGCTTGGAGCATGGAA
This sequence comes from Dermatemys mawii, assembly GCA_007922305.1. NCBI lineage: Eukaryota > Metazoa > Chordata > Testudines > Dermatemydidae > Dermatemys > Dermatemys mawii. The sequence continues at coordinate 14,555,931 of ML677379.1, read as the reverse complement.
GGATAGTAGTCAACTTGACGTATGTAAGCCTTCTGCCCATCAGAGTTGGCAGCAACAAGGGCCGAGTTCAGTATCCCGGGGTTCCATTCCAATAACACAATACAAAACCGGCTCGAGCCCCCACCCAGTGACCTGGGACAACGATATACCACCCCTCTGGGCATCTGTAAGAGACAATACTTCCCCTCTCGCAAGCACAGAGTCTGAGTGTACCAAAAGCCTTTTAATAACAGAGAGGAACAATGTGGCATTATATAGGGGAAACACCACAAACAGGATTAATAAAAACAAACCATGAACCAGAAGCCCCCCTCCCAGCAAATAGGCTGTGTCCTTCCCTTTGGCTCTTGAGTCCCACGACCCCAAAAATCACCCAATAGTCCCAAAAGTCCAACAGCCCAAGAGTGTCTGTTCCTGGTCAGTGCAGAGTTCAAAAGTCAACCTGCAGAGTCTTACCTCGCAGCCAGGGTGGAAGTGGAAGGTAGGGCAAGGGGCACCTTACATGGTCCGGGGCCGACTGCACCGCCTCTCCGTGGGGTTCTGCTGCAGCCCTCACCGTAAGCTGCTCTGCTCCGCCCGCCGTCCCACGAACTGTTCTGCTCTGCCAGTCAATCCGCTAGCTGCTCTGCTGCACCAGCCACTCCACCAGCAGCACAAACTGCTCCGCTAGCCGTCCTGCTAGCCAACACTCGAACTGCTCTGCAGCGCCAGTCACTCTGCCAGCAGTACAAACTGCTCCACTAGCCAGCCGACACTCAAACTGCACCCAGAAACTGCTCAGCTGAGTCCGCTGCTCCACTCTCCTAGCCACACAAACTGCTTGGTGCCACCAACATGCTTTTAGGCCCCCCCTACTTAACACAGTGCTTAGTGGTTTCAGTACAGGGGGCCCTTAGCACAGGTGCACCAGTGGACCCAAAGTGAATTCAGCTCAGGAAGCTGAATCCAGACTCCTAACAGAATAAAAATTAGCTCTGATGTTGCACAGTAGAGAGAGGCAAGGTGTAATAGGCCTGTAGGACCCTTAGACAAGGCCCTCACCAAAAGCTATAGAAACTTGCCCATAGCCTCTCTCAAACTCAGTGAGTTTTGAACACCTGTCCCTTGCCCAGTGAGTGCTACCTAGATGATGGTGAGTCCCTCTATCATAACAAAGAAGTACATAACAAGTACATGTCCACAGTCCTCGATTCTCATAATCAGGGTAACAACACTTTATCATTTTTGCCCCAATAATGGAGAAACTGGGGGACCCACAGCAGCCAAAGTGACCATTTGGGCTGCTGTGAGCACAGAGTAGGTGCAGTGGGTGTGCCTGTGCAAATAAGATCAGCCCCAAAGTTCTTTTCCACAACTCACTGCAATTCCCACATTTCACCACTAGATGCGAGGGTAGAGCTCATCCTGACACTGCTTACACCAGGCCTGCACAACTTGGAAAGCAGCGAGGGCCATATTACCGCAAAAAAACCAGCTGTGGGCCGAAAAGCCCTGCCCTCGCCCCACCCCCTCCATTTTCCCCCACCCCACTGCTTGGCTTGCCCCACCCCTACTCACCCCCCACGGGCCGCACAGTGAGCCCGTGTGGGCCGCATGTGGCCCCCGGGCCGCATGTTGTGCAGGCCTGGCTTACATGTAGTTTCAGGATTGCATGGAAGGATAGCAGGCGACCTGACATAGTTTCAGGATTGCCTGGAGTAGAGTAGGATAGCAGGCGACTTGATGTAGTTTCAGGATTGCTGGGAGTACAGTAGAATAGCAGCCGGAGGGTGAGTGATGCTGATGCGACGAGAATAGAAATTCTGGCCTAGAAACGAGAGGACCTGCGAGGTAGCTTCACAGGGGCTGGAGAGCAGAGTTCTATCAGGAGCGATGGCTGGCTGACCACTGCTCTGTCTACCGAAAGCAGTATGGCGTCTGCAGGTGCAAAACAGCTGTCTGCTGCACCTTACACGGAGGGACGGGTGAGTGACGGGAAGCACGAACGAAAACCTGCGAGACTGTTTTTACCCCTATCATGCAATGCCAGCTTTACCCAGAATGCCAAGGAGCCGTGGGGACTGCAGGCACTGTGGAATACCTATCCACAATGCACTGCTCTGATAGTCGATGCTAGCTGCGGAACTATGAACGCGATCCATCGAATTAGCCCTCTTACTGGAGACACACACAATCAAATGTATACCATCAGTTTTTTTAATTCGAACTCTAGAAAGTCAACGTTAGCTCGTAGTGTTGACAAGGCCAAGGTGTGTCTGCCTTCTCTCAATGAGTCAGTAGTATAGCTAGTGGTCCTTAATGGACAATTAAGCAGGCTAGGCAGCGCTGAGGCCAAATTTCCTTGAGTGTCACCCAAAAGCATAGCACAAATTTGAAATACAGACAGTCTAGAGCCAATACTTTAAATACAAAAATGATACATGCATATGGATAGCATAATCATAACAAGCACATCATAACCTTTTCATAGACACCTTATTTAACCTCCTTTGTACAAGATTTGGTGCCACTATAGGACCTTGGTTGAAACAATGATCTATATGGTCACAGTTCATGTCAGTAATGTCACAGGCAGTGCAGGGCAACTGCTGCCCCAGTTGAGGAGGATGAGACGAAGCTCTCACTTCTGTGGCCCTAGGGCTGTGGTTCCCAAACTTTAACAACCCACAAACACCTTTCTCTAAAATGTCATGTCTCGTGAACTCCGCTCCTAAACATCAAAATTTCTAGGGATTTTCTCCTTTACCTGGGTATAAATTATAAAAGCAGTGATCTTGGAAATATAAAATTTGTTTTTATGATATGCTTATTACACACTTTTAATTATTATTGATCATTACAGTATTTTTATTACATTATGAAACCAGCAACGCTCTTCGAAGATCTCACTTTAGTGGCTTGTATCATTTTGAAAAAGCCTGTTATAAGACAAGACTCCTATGTTTCATCAAGGAGTATCAAATGTGAAACAGCATGAAGGTATTTAAGAAGCCAACTCAGAGTTCCTCCTACACAAGCATTCAGGTCTTGAGCAGTCCAGACAAATAACACACATTACAACAAAGCTTAAACTTGTTCATAATAATTTTAAAAACAATACTAGCTGCCTATCTAATTTTTTTTAAAAGCAAAAAATATCCACCTCCCTTTCCATTTTTTATAAGGACGTTTGAAGTTTAAATGTCCATAAGTGTAATAGATATGCTTGATTTGATCTGCTTAGCTCTTGGAAGTCCAGGGGAAGTCCAGGAAGTCCATGCTGTTACCAGAAGTGCCTGTTACTGTGGGGTATGCTCATTTATTAGGGTTTCTCTTCTGTGCGGGAGAGGGCTCTGTAATTATATTAATGTGCTGCTTATGTCACTTGTGTGTTCATAGGGAGCTCTACTCCTTCATTCTGCAAGTCCCCTCCCAGTGGAGCTATCCTGCCAGACCTAGGTTCCTCAGGGCTGGGTTCCTCCAGCCCTAGAACTAGATGAACACCCCCCCCACACACACTCTCTCTCTCTCTCTCTTTCTCTCTCTCTCTCTCTCCCCAGCTGATCCCCTCATGTGTCCATGTACTCAGTGGGCTGGGTTAAGCTCTCTCTCTCTCTCTCTCTCTCTCTCCCCAGCAGGTTCCCCTCATGTGTCCATGTACTCAATGGGCTGGGTTAAGCAGCACTTTCAACTGCCCTCCCCTGTTATGTGCCACAAGTTTAACTCATCCCCATCCCTAGACAAATCTCTCCGCCATTAGGGAATTTTTTCCTGGGAACTCTCTGTAACATTTCACAAACCCCAATTTGGAAATCGCTGCCCTAGAGCAAAGGGGAGTCAGGAATCTGGTTGTCCCCATGTAGATAGAAAGCTGTTGCACTCTGTACTACTAGGGGTGCCCCTTCAGAGCATTGCCCACCCTGCCCCATGTGCTCCTCAGTGAACCTCCCTGGGGGAGCATGAGGAGTGGGGCTAGATGAGGGTCAGCCTCTAGGAGGAGTGAATGCAGGGTCTCAGGAGCACAATGGGTCAGACTGCCACAGGCCTCTTCATGGGTCACTCTGGCTTCTGCCCCTACCCCACTCCTAGCTAGTGAGCTATGGTGGCAGCGCCACAGCTAGCTCTGCCCTCTACAGTGAAGAGCCCTAGCTGTTCCTCCCTGCAGCTGGTGCTCTCTGTGGAACAGCACTAAGGATATGCAGAACACCCCCCGCTGCTCCTCAGCAATGTGCCCCTGGGTCCCCTCAGCCATGGCGCCGCCCTAGGTTGAAGCAACCTTGGTAGGTGTGGAGAGAGACACACCCCAACCTGCGAGGGCTTGGAAAATCACCACCCGGGCTGGGGTGATTGGTAGTAGGGTGCAGGTGGGGGGCATGTTCTGCACATCCCCAGTGCTCTGAACATCCCCAGTGCTCCTCCACAGAGAGCACCAGCGGCAGGGAGGAGCAGAGGCCAAGGATCCCTGTTGCTAGGGATGCCCAGGCACGGGAGGGCACAAGCTCAGGCAGCTCCCGTGAAAGAGGTGTCTGCCTTGCCGTGATTGTATGCCCCTGGGAATGCCTGGAGCCATGCCGAGAGTCAGTTATGTTTTATGGCTCATTCCTAGTTTTAAAAGTTAATCTGTGTTAATGACAACACATGCCCCCACTGCTCTGTGGGCCCTGGGGCCCAGTGCCTCCCGGCCCCACAGCACAGACCCATGGCTTCAGCGGGAGCCCGGCTGCAGTGCTCACATCAGTGAGTAATGGAGGCAGCTTTCTCTACTGGTCAGTGTGGCTCATGCAAAGCAGCTGGGAATTAACTGGTCAGCATGTCCAGGGCAAGGCAAAGAGATGTGCTAATTGGATTGCCTGTCCCATGTGTGACCAGAATCAGGGCTGGTGCAACCGCCAGGTGAACTAGGCAGCTACCTAGGGCACCAAGTGGTTGAAGGTGCCAAAAAGCACGCTTAGGGGAGGCGGTGGAGCGGAGGTGAGCTGGGGAGCTCAGAGGAGCACCGGGAAGGCCATCCCTGACAAGTAATGGGGAGGCACACAGGGGAACCGCTCCCCGCTCCAGCTCACCTGTGCTCCGCCTCTTCCCCTGAGCATGGAGGGGGTGGGGAGGACTCAAGATGGGGGTTTCACCTAGGTCGCAAAATATCCTTGCATCGGCCCTGACCAGGATGGATGCTGATAGGTCCAAGCCTCCCTCAGCTGGCAGAGGCAGATGCTGATTGATGTGTGCCTCTCACAATTGGCAAACTTGGATGCTGATTGGTCCTCCCTCTCCTGGAAAAGGTGGGCACTGACTGCGGCAGTACTCTCAAATTGATGGAGGTGGATGCTGATTGGCCCAGGTTGCTCTCAGCTGGCAGAGGCAGGTTCTGATTGGTCCATGCCCCTCAGGATTGGCTGGTGGTTTGCTCCTGTTTTTGGAGGATGGGTTTCTTTGTGCAGAGCTGTGGAGATTCGCTTGCCACCCCCAGTCCAACTGAACACTCACTGACGCCAGGCCCACCCAGAGCCAACTGCTCACCCCATACTCTCCCAAGTCTGACCCAGCCCCAGAGCCATGCTCCTCAGCTAGTGCAGGATCAGCCTTGTGACCCAGGCTGGAGCGTCTCCTGGTGCTGGTGCTGCCCTGTTTTGGAGATGGCTCCTCGGCCTCCTGGAGCTGTGGGGTGTCTCCTTCTGTTCTCCCAGCTGCACCCTGAGTGTTGTGCTCTGTAGCCCCATTCCCGCCACGAGCTCTGTGATCCCATCTTAGCTGCCACTTAGCTGGGCTCTGACCATCCCTCCTTCTGATCCTCCAACTCCACCAGACAATCGCACCACAGCCCCAGAGAGAAGGCCTGTCCCCTCCCTGTGTTGTTACTTGGTCTGGCTGCTTATGAAGCCTAAAATCCCACTGGCACTTTGTGCTGCTGCCCCCACTACTTGGGCTCCTTGTGCCCTCCCCACCTTCCTGGTGTCTATTTTCCCTGTTGGCAGGGCTTCCCTCCCTGCGCACAGCACCAAAACCAGGACACCGTCTCAGACTATGGGCCATTTCTGCTTAGTGGGAGCCAGGGGAGCCAAGCCTCTCTGAGAGGCACTTTTCCAGCATGGCACTTAGCCCCATGACCATTGGGGGTGGGGCAGGAGAGGTCTTTCAGGGGGAGCTGAAGTGTCTTGTTCAACCAGCTAGGAAAACAGAGCCTCTACAACTTCCCCAACATCAAACATCCCATACAGCCCCAGTCCAGAGATAGCTGTAGCCCATCCCATTGGCTGGCAGGCCAGCATGTTTACCTTCCCCTGCCCCATGTGCCAGCCTGTCTGTGGTGCTTCCCATCTCACCAGGGCAGTGACTCCCTGACCTTATGTTTTTAAACCGGGAGCCAAAAGGCTCATGTGATGCTGGAAACCAGGTGCCAGCTTGTACCAAGGTCTCCATCCTCACTACCATACTAGCCCCTGGCCCTCCCCCTCCCCTTAGCCCTGGGCTGGAGCTGGGAGCCAGAAGAAGGAGGAAATCATGTCCCTTTGCTATGGGCAGGGGACATAGTGATCCATCATGGAGGTGCTCGAGTGCCAGTGCTGAGCTGTGCCTGAGGGTGCTGCCCCCAAAGACACTCACTCCCACCCTTGTTCAGTGCCCCCTGCCCAGTAGGATCAGAAGCACTGAGAAGATCTGGCAGCAGCCAGAGACCAGGCTCTATGCTGGCCAAGCCTCTGGCAATTTTTCTTAATGGTTATAAATTATTTTCCTTCCCCAGCATGCTGCCTTTAATCTCCAGGCTGGCTGCAGAGATGTCAGCCTGCTTCTAGCAGCAGCTGGTCTGGCCGCATCTTCCCCACTGCTCAGTAAAGAACTGGCTGCCTTTTCACATACACTCAAAGCATACCAATTTTCTGCTGACTATGCCTTGGTAGAAGCCTCCTCTCCACTGCAGTGGGGTAGCTGGCACTGCTGTGGCCCTGATGCTGGCTGCGCAGTCCTCAGGGCCCAGATCTCTCAGCCCTGGCAGATCCAGCTGCAAACGGTCTGCCCTTACAGAGGAAGGCTGGTCTAGTTATTAGGGTCATCACCTGGGGCTCAGGAGACCTGGGGTCAGTTCCCTGCTTTGCACCATCCTCTTTGGGCAAGTCAATAAGGGCCTATTCACACTACACGCCCTTTAAAAGGGCTGAGTGCCATATATCTAGAAGTGTGGTGATCGAGCCAGCTAGATTGAAATAGCAATGCAGCCGTGGCACAAGCGAGCTCCCTTCGTATGATCCTATCTGGGACCTTGGCTACACGGTCAGGAGGTGCCAAAGGGCACAGAAATGGTCACTCCCTACCATGAATGTCACCAGGGCTTTCAGGAGATAGGGAGAGCACTGGACTAGCAGAGTCTTTAGTTCATTGACCATTTTGAAAAAACAGGAAAATAAAACTTGTTTTGAGTTGATCCCAACATGATGTTTTTGGTGAATCAATTTTTTTTTTAAAAAAAAAAACCCTCTGTTTTGGGTTAATCAAAACCGTTGTTTGATCCAAAGGCAAAGGATCAGTTCCAGTATGAGCTGGTTTATATTTAACCTTTTTGCAGTTTAATATCAAATTGAAGGAAATTTGGAAACAAAGTCCTTTCAAGCCGAACCATTGAAAGGCTTTGAATTTGGTTCCCCTTTCTCTTTTGCCTCCCTCCAGAAGAACAATTTGGCAAAACCAACATGGACTTATGGAATGTTTCCATGTCACCATATCTGCTTTTTTCTTTTTTGCCAAAAAAAGTTGACAGAAACTGCACCCAGCAATGGGCAGCAGCAGGAGCCGAGAGGAGGATGGTGTGTATGGTTGGCAACTGTTGATGCAAACCAGATTATGGTGTACACATAACAAGTCTAATCAGGTTCCTGATGAATTCACTAGAACAGGGGTGTTCAATACATTTGCCACTAGCCTCATGTGGCTAATAGGCTATTGAATTGTGGCTAATGAATGAGGTTTTTTAATAATGTGGCTTAAAAGACAAATGCTAAACCACAAGTTTTAGCAGTGTGGCTAGCATTCAATTTCTACTGGACACCGCTGCATTAGAAGCTAACAAGCAAGCGCAATTTGAGAGCGACACAGCTTGTTACAAATTTCACAGCTCTATGTTGCCTGAGTTACAGTCCATAGACTGAGTGCAATTGTTGATGATCTGCCATGGCCTTGTGCTGGTAACTGCCTCAAACACAGCTCTGCACAACACCATGTGCAATATGGAGTGGCTTATCTACACTAGAGAGACAAACGTAGCTGTGGTGCCATCAGTGCAGGAACACCTTGAGCGATGGTGGGAGCTATGTCAATATTGGTACATCCTCCCCTAGGGTCATGTCGGCACAGCTGTGTTGCTCGGGGAGGAGGGTGCAGTCATACCCTTTGGGTGCCAGGGTTATCTGAAGCTAACTTTTAAGTATAGATCAAGTCTGAGTCTCACAAGAGGCTAAGAACTTTAAGCAGCTGCAAAGTCGGAAGGCTTCTATGGGAAAAGTTGTTAGCCCATATATGGTTTCTGTGCTAGTGTGATGTTGTTAATATGAACTGGGACCATATGGATCACTGTTGTCACCACTGTATATATCTGAAACAGATTTGTACAAAGGTTGTCATGTAAGGCGTCTATGAAGAGTTTATGATTTCCTGGTTATAGTTATGCTATCTCTATGTGTACCATTTTGTAGTTCAAGTTATAAATAATGGCTGTGTACTTGTATCTCAATGTGTTTAATTCTAAATAGCATTAGTGAAGCATTTGGTCAGCTTCCTAAGAAAGGAATTGGCAAATTAAGTGCCCAATCAAGAAACACTTAATTGAAAATGGACCTTGGGAGACTCCAGTCCACATAAGTCTTCCTGGGAATGTTCAAGAGAGCATGTGAGCAATAACAGTCACCTGTAGAGAACTGAGTCATGCATGGACATGTGACTTGCCCATGTGACTCCAGACTCCATCTTGCTACTGTGATTTTTCCACAGTAAGAACAAAAAGGGTCCTTCCAGGGGCAAGAGACTATCAAAGGCTGCTGCATCACCTCCATTTTGTCTTTGATCCTGCTTATGGCCTCTGGAGAGACTTTGCTACAAACTGAAACTCTGAACAAGGGACTGAATGACCCATCCCAGCTGTGGATGTACTCTAGAGACTTGAGTTGAACCTGCAGTTTATTCCATCACTGCTACAAGCCTCAACCAAGAACTTTGCCATTACTGTATGTAACTAATTCAATTTAACCAATTTTAGCTCTCCTCCATTTCTTTTTGTGAATAAACATTTAGATTTAAATTCTAAAGGATTGGCAACAGCGTGATTTGTGGGTAAAATCCGATTTGTATATTGACCTGCATCTGGGGCTTGGCCCTTTCGGATTAGGAGAACCCTTTTTCTTTTACTGGGGTATTGGTTTTTGTAACAATATGTCTCCATAACAAGTGGCTGCTGGTGGTGATACTGGGAAACAGGAGTGTCTAATGGAATTGCTTGTACAGTGGAGCCCCACTATAACGCGACAAATGGGATCCAAGAAATCCCATTGCGCTAACTGCGGGGTTGCATTATAACAGGGTCTCAGTCTCCAGCAGGCGGGGGCTGGGGCTTCTCTCCCCGATCCCCTGCTGGGAGAGAAGCAGCTGCCCCATGCCTGCCGGGACAGGGGACTCCGGGGCTCCAGGCGCCAGTGTCCCCTGCCCCTGGCAGGCGCGGGGGCTGGGTCTTCCAGAGAAACCGCTGCCCCATGCCTGTTGGGACGGGACTCTGGGGCTCCAGGCGCCAGTGTCCCCTGCCCCTGGCAGGCGCGGGGGCTGTGTTTTCCAGAGAAACCGCTGCTCGATGCCTGTTGGGATAGGGGATTCCGGGGCTGCAGGCGGCAGTGTTCCCTGCCCCCGGCAGGCACAGGAGCAGCAGCTTCCAGAGAAGTCTGCAGCCCTGGAGTTCGCTGTTCCCGGCAGGTGCGGGGCCACAGCTTCTCTCCCCTGCTGGGCAGCGGGGAGAGAAGCCGTGGCCCCACACCTGCAGTCCGGAGTTTTCTGTCCCTCGCAGGCACGGCTGCAGCTTCTCTCCGCTCTGCCCAGCAGGGGAAAGAAGCCGCGGCCTCCGTGCCTGCTGGGGATAGAGAACGAAGACTTGAGAGCCACAGCATAATTGCGCTATATCCGGATTCACATTATACCAGGGCGTGTTATACCAGTATGACTGTTATACTGTATGACTTCTGGATAGCCAGTGGGGTAAAACCAAAGTCCTCTGTGGCTGGCTGGTTTAGTTTGCCTTGATGTGCAAAGGAACTCCAGCCTTGGGCTGTAACTGCCCTACTCTCAGCCATTTGTCCTGAATTGGACTCTCAGAAGTGTCCCACCAAGGGCAGCATCGTTACAGCCAGTAGCCCTGTGCCATACATGCATTAGCTCGGAGGCTGTGTGAGCACGCAGTGTATTGTACGGTACAGCTACACTGCAATTAACTCCCCTGCAGCTGGCCTGTGTCAGCTGACTCAGGCTGCAGGGCTGCCAAATTACAGTGTAGATATCTGGCTCAGGCTGGAGCCCAGGCTCTGGGATCCCACTTGGGGGAGGGTCTCACACCCCAGGATTGAGCCTGAATATCTAAACTGCAGCGTTGCAGCCTGAGTCCCACAAACCTGAGTCAGCCATGGGTGTTTAATTGGGGCATGTACATTCCCATAGAGGCCCCAACTGAGATCAGGACCCCATTGTGCTAGATAGAGTAAGGGACAGCCCCTGACCTGAGCAGCTAACAACTGACATAGATAAAGCAGACAAAGAATGGGAGGGAAAAGGAGGCATGGAGAAAGGCCAGCCAGCAGGCCAATGGCTGAGCTGGGAATTTGTACAGCCAACACAAGGGGTCACTGGTCTTTGGTTGATGCCCACGGGTAGAACCCCTAACAGAAATGAACAATGATCAACACAGCCCTGGCGTCCTGACTCCCAGAGCAAGACCCACCCATGGGAGAGCTCTGCCTGCCCATCACAGAAACCAGCAGCAAAGAGGAGTGGAGCAAACCCTCTGTGGCATGCCTCAAAGCCCTTTTTGTTGGTGGGACTGCAGTGCTAGTCCCTCTGCCATGCACACAGGGCTCTGCCTCAGCTGCTGCCCAGGGATGTTACACCGTGCCTGGGCACCATGGCATTAGAAACCCTCGGCGACTGGTACATAAGGGGCCAAGAGACTGGAGGTGCCTCTGGCCTCTCTGCAGATGATGCTGTGTTCCTGCTGCTATTAGCCTCCTGGGTCTGGTGCCAGGCTAAGAGCCTGGATTTCTGGGGTCTTCCTGGGCTCTGCTGGAGCTTCCTGGGTGACTTTAGGCCAATCATTGACTATTTCTGGGCCTTGGCACCACATCAGTACAAGGGAGTGAGAATCTTTCCTTTGGTTATCAGTCTGCTTGGGTTATGAGCTCACTGATACAGGGACGGTTTCAATCTCTCAGTGGCACCAAATGGGGTGGGCAAACCCCTCTCCCTGGGTTTTACACTTGCTCAAAGCTCCATAGGCCAGGAATACTTGTCGAGGAAGGGGAGCAGACCCAGGACCACATCAGTACAGCCAAAAGACTTCAAATAGACGCTCGACCCCGTCCAGGAGTGCGGGGCCCTGCCGTGCCCCGCGCTCGGCTGGGAGTGCAGGGCCACTGGCTCCATGCCCCTGGCCCAAGCTCATGGGCCAGATAAAAATGGCCGGCAGGCTGCATATAGCCTGCGGGCCTTAGTTTGCCCACCCTTGGTGTAGCTGAAGCGTCCCACCCCAGGAGGTGATCCCTGTGTGTAAAGGGCTGTGGGATCCTTCTGGAAGTGAATGCCAAGAAATCCTGCAGGGAAATCATTCCAACTAAAGCAAATGTGGGGGACAGTGCATGATCGCCACCACACTGAATTCTGTATTATAGCTGGCCTGTTACTTTAAACCTAGGGCACTCACATCCTGTCTTCGGCAGTGTAATTAGGGCAGGATAAATGCATTTTAGCATGAAATCTGTCATCTTTGCAAGCCAATTTACAGGGCGGGGGGTGGGGGAGGGAACGGCAAAAGCAGAGGACCTGATAATACACTTCATGGTAATTGCTTGAGCTATCTTGAACTAATTAGAAACTCAGCTGTTTCATCCCTGGAAAATAAACATTCCAAGTGATGGCAGCCACTCTCTTGGTTCCCAAACCACACCCAGTGGCTCAGCGTGGAGGATGAGGAAATGGAGCACCCAGCCCTGAGGAAGAAGTGGCTGACAATTTACACTGAGCTGCTGAAGGCGACTCTGAGCTCAAAGTCTTTATCCAGCCCCTGCCAACAGTGCAGCTGAGTACTGTTCATGTCTCAGCCTCATCTGTCCCTGTGTGGCAGGACAGGGCTGTTGGCCCCATGGTACTGACAGTGAAATGGGACAGAATGCCACGTAGGTCCAGGTTTGAAGGGACAAAGGTGGTGCTGCTCTCAGCATGGCACTGCCTACATGTCTGAGGCGCCCACCTCTTATTTCCAAAGAGTCCAGCTATGTGTGGTATTTGGGCACCTGGTGCCCACTTATTTCAGTGAGATGTAGGCTCCTGAGACTGTTTGGTGTTGCAACACTGAGCACAACAAGGCCTAAAGACCTTCCAAGATCCTGATCTCTGTTCCTGGCATTGGGTCATGCAGGGACTGGAACCCAGATCTCCCATCTCCTAAGTGACACAAGCCCAGCCCACTTTGGGAATGGCACTCTGGCGCAGGGGCCATGCCAGGAAAAGCTTCAGGAAACAGGACTGTGGGGCAGACATGCGAGGAAGAGATGGTGACTGGATTTCAGGCAACATGGGCAGCAGCTCTGGCAAAGGGGCTGGGAATGCACTTTGGCACCCTCTCCCCAGTTCAGGGCCTCACAGGGCAACAAAGATGACTGCACAAAGTTTGTGGTCTCCTGCCCCCTGATCTTGGGGCTGCGATGAGGCTGCTCTGAGTGACCAAACTTTGCACTGGGGGAAAAGGGGACAGCGAGGTGCCCTTTGGCACATATGGCTCCACAGTGAGGATAGCAACCAGGGCTCAAGCTGCACCCTGGAGAATGGGGCTCGCTGTGGTGCCAGGCTAGCATTACCTGTGCCATCTGGCTCTCCATCCTGCAGCCAAGTAGACAGCCTCAGTGCTCTGCAGTCACCCCCATTCCCAGGGGTCACCTGGTGGCTCCTACATGGTGCCCTGCCCTGGGCCACACACTCAGCTGGAGTCAGGGTACCCAGGCACCCTGTGCTAAATGAAGGGGAGATAGTTCCATTTTATGGACACCTAGCCAGCCAGTTAGCTATAAAATCCCTCTTGGTAGCTATTCTCTGCTTGCTTTATCTGTAAAGGGTTAAAAGGCCTCCCTGCATTGATACCAAAAAAAATTGGGCACCTGATCAAAAGAACCAATGAGAATGCTAAAAAAATTTAAAACTGGAAAAATCTTCTCTTTGTCTATTGTTCTCTCTGGGCTGCAGGGACATGGAGCAGCAATGCTATAAGGAGGAATGCAGTGTAAACCAAGTATGGAAAATTATCTTCCATATCTAGAAGGAATCATTGGGACAGAGAATGTTTAGATACACACAATCAGGTTGATTTATTTTGGCTTGTGGATCTCCCCAGTGCTAACCCCAGATGCTTTTGTTTGCTTGTCACCTTTAACTTAACCTCCCAAGAAATCTTTTTTTGGATGACTAATTTTTGGAATTGCTCCTTTAAAATCTAGCAAAAGCCTAAGTTCCAGATGTGTTTTCTTCCTTTTTGTTTTTAATAAAATTTACTATTTTTAAGAACAGAAATGGATTTTTGGTGTCCTAAAAGGTTTGTGTGCGTTGTTTAATTAACTGGTGGCAACAGCTAATTAAACCTTTGTTTCTTTCTCAGCTCTTCCCCAAAGGGATGTCAAAGGGCTTGAGGGTACCCCACAGGGAGGAATTCCCAAGTGCTACTTCTGAGTTCAAGGGTGGTTGTGGGGTTTTGTGCATTGGAGGGGGGGTGGCATTGTTTACCAAGCCAAGGTTGGAGAAAAGCTGTAACCTTGGGAGTGTAGTACAAGCCTGGAGTGGGCAAGTATTAATTTTTAAAATCCTTGTGGGCCCCCACCTTCTGCACTCAAAGTGCCAGAGTGGGGATTCAGCCTTAACATGGTATTAGAGGTGGGATAGTTTTGAACCAGAAACACAGACCTCAAGGCTTTAAAATGACACATTTTTCCTTCTGGCTGCTTGAAAGCCAGGGAGGATTTTTTCTCTTTCTTTTCTTTGTTGCCTGACAGGGAACAGGTCTGCAAAGGTATCAGCCTCCAAAGTCAGGGAGTCCAACAAGCCATTTATTTTTTTTCTTTTCTATTTTCATGGCAACAAAATAGTTAGGTTAGGGTAGAGCAGCCCTGTGCATGAGGTTGAAGTGAGGCCTTAGAAAAACCAGTCTTCCCAAAGTGACATGCCAGGGAGAAGACCAACCTAGATCAAGCCCAGACATCCAGCTCCATGATGGAAATGAAGGGAGGGGATGGGGGAATAGGGACTTCCCAAGACAGAAGGGTCAGTCCTCCTGCAACAGAGATCCCAGTGCCAGGATGGAGGGATGCCTTTAACTGAGGCAGAAAGGATTTTCTAACTAGAGATGGAGTGCTTGGAAGTGGAAGTTAAGCGCTTGGAGGTGGAGATGTAGGCAATGCACTTGGAGGCAGAAGCAGAGGAGAGAAGAGAGGTGAAACGCTTGGAGGCGAAAATGCAGGTGAAGTGCTTGGAGGCAGAAATAGAACTGAAGTGTCTAGAGCTGGAAAGGACTAAGCTGGGTCCAGCAGGTAACCCTAACAGTCATTCTCCAGGTACCACTCCCCATTCCAAGAAATTCCCCACCTACAACGTAGGCGATGATACAGAGGACTTTTTAGAAAATTTTGAAAGGGCCTGCCTTGTGTACAGCACCCCTACAGACCAGTATATGGTGGGGCTGAGGCCACAGCTCAGTGGACCCTTACCAGAGGTGGCAGCTGAAATGCCTAAGAAATGCATGAACAACTATGAACTCTTTAAAAATTAAAAAAACAAAAACAAAAAAGGCTAGAATCAGAATGGGGCTAACACCCAAGCATGCTCATCAGCAGTTCAGAGCCCTAAAGTAGAACCCAGATGTGGCATTTCCCTGCCATGTCTACCACAGTCAGTCAGTTCTGCTCGCTAACCAACAGATGGCAGCAGAGAGCCCTCTGCCCTACAGGTCCCCATCTGCCTGGTGCTCAAGGCCACTCTTCTCTCTATTCACCAACAGGTATCAGGAATGAGCACGTTGCTGGCTAGGCCCACAGGCTTAAAATTGAATGGGTGTTAAGGTCTGTGATAAACGCAGTGGCAGGGTAGCTCCCTTTTCATAGAATCATAGAATATCAAGATTGAAAGGGACCTCAGGAGGTCATCTAGTTCAATCCCTTGCTCAAAGCAGGACCAATCCCCAACTAAATCATCCCAGCCAGGGGTTTGTCAAGCCTGACCTTAAAAACCATTAAGGATGGAGATTCCACCACCTTCCTAGGTAACCCATTCCCATGCTTCAGCACCCACCTAGTGAAAAAGTTTTCTCTACTATCCAACCTACACCTTCCCCTCTTCTACTCCTTGTTCTGTCATCTACTATCACTGAGAACAGTCTAGATCCATCGTCTTTGGAACCCCCTTTCAGGTAGTTGAAAGCAGCTATCAAATCCCCCCTCAGTCTTCTCTTCTGTAGACTAAACAATCCTATTTCCCTCAGCTTCTCCTCATAAGTCATGTGCTCCAGGCCTCTAATCATTTTTGTTGCCCTCCCCTGGATTCTTTCCAATTTTTCCACACCTTCCTTCTAGTGTGGGCCCCAAAACTGGATACAGTACTCCAGATGAAGCCTCACCGCTGCCGAATAGAGGGGAATGATCACATCCTTCGATCTGCTGGCAACGCTCCTATTTACACAGTCCAAAATGTTGCTAGCCTTCTTGGCAACAAGGGCACACTGTTGACTCATATCCAGCTTCTCATCCACTGTAACCCCTAAGTCTTTTTCTGCAGAACTACTGCCTAGCCACTCGCTCTCTAGTCTGTAGCAGTGCATGGGATTCTTCCGTCTGAAGTGCAGGACTCTGCACTTATCCTTGTTGAACCTCATCAGATTTCTTTTGGCCCAATCCTCTAATTTGTCTAGGTCCCTCTGTATCCTATCCCTACCCTCCAGCGTATCTACCACTCCTCCCAGTTTAGTGTCATCTGCATATTTGCCGAGAGTGCAATCCACACCATCCTCCAGATCATTAATGAAGATATTGAACAAAACCAGCCCCAGGACCAGCCTTTGGGGCACTCCACTTGATACCAGCTGCCAACTAGACATGGAGCCATTGATCACTACTTGACTAGTATCATTCGCTTGCAAGTAGCTGGGAGCAGCTTACGTGCCAGAGGCTATATGTGAACAGCCCAGGAGTGGGGGTTCTCACAGCTGAGCAGAGTGAGGCTGGCTCCCAGAGTCAAGGGTTGGAAAGGCCCAGCAAATCACCGGTACAGACAACACCAAAGGGGAATGTCACAGTATTAAATGTATTTGTGTATGATTTAATCATATCCTGCCAGCCACTCCTTTTGAATATCAGAAAGGAATGGTGTGACAAGCAGGGAGAAGGGTGGACATGATCTTAAAAGTTTCCTGTTAGGGGAAAGGCTTTTCTGAAGGGAGATACCTGGAGCTGTAACCTGAGATGAGAGGGGGGAGGGGAATTGACACCTTCAGCCCGGGAAGTGAACAAAGGAAGGCAGACGGGTGGAGGGATTGAGGTCAAGTAGAAGCTGTCTGGGAAAGAGGTGGGGAGCCCGGATTCGGGGTCTCATCTCCCTGCCCCCCAGAAGGGCCTGACTAAGAGGTCCTGCTTGTACTGACAAGCTCGGAGTTGGATTGTGTTCCTGGCATCTCCAATAAACCTTCTGATCTACTGGCTGGCTAAGAATCACTGTGAATCCCAGGAAGTGGGGGGGGTGTGGGAATGGTACTCCCGCACCCCCTGTGACAACTGGTCTAATGGGCCACTTGGTAAAGATGCATAAGTGGAATCTGTGTCTGGGCTGATTTCAATGCAGTAACAGATTTTTTAAGGTCACTACTTCGTTGTAGGTTTAGCATTTTAAAATAAGTAAAAGAATGCTATGATTGTTTTCTTGTGCATTGCAACTTGATGTTCCTGTTTAAAATATTCTGTGTAAATTAATTTTGTTTTGTGTGTAAATGAAGAATGTATGTGTAAAAAAATAAGTGTGAAGGTCATCACTGAGCCGGATGTACAAGGCAGGAACTGGAGACAGATGCAAGGGCACCAGAAGGCTACAACATGCCCCTATTGAAATTTCAGAGGAGGGCAGATTGATTACTCCAGGGGTCTCCAAACTACAGCCCAGGGGCCAGATCTGGCCTGCGGTGTCGATTTGTCCAGCCCCCCAGGCTCGAGCTGAGCAGGCATGTGGAGAAGTTGCTGCTGCCCCCGGCACCCCCATGTGCAGAGGGGTGAGTGTCCCCACATAGCAGCCGGAGGAGCAAACGAGTGAGTGCCCCTACTGTGTGGCCAGAGGAGCAAAGCGGGGGGCCACAGCAGAGGCTGGAGGAGCAAAGGGGGAGCTGCAGCCTCAGCGTGGCTGGAGGAGCAAAGGGGGAGCCGCGGCAGCGGTGTGGCTGGACGAGCAAGGGGGAGGGGGTCGTGGCAGTGGCTGGAGGAGTAAAGGAGGGGGGCCGTGGCAGCAGCCTGCGAAGCCCCTTCAAAAATCTAATATTGCCCTTGTCTCAAAAAGTTTGGAGACTCCCGGATTACTCTAAAGATGAGACAGAAACTTATCAATGGGAACAAGATAGCTGTGATAAAGAATAAGGAAGACAATTTAAGAAAACAAGCACTCGTCAAACAACACTTGATTACAGCATGACAGTGCAAAACTCATTGGTCCCAACGAAGGAAAATCACTATATAAACAGGGTTTCTTGTCATGAAACTTTGGGTTCATCCTGCCAAGACTTCCCCAGAGCATCATGTCATGACCAGCAGAACCCGGCTCCTCCCTACTCAACATAGCTGGCCACTAGATTGATCCGTACTCTGGACTGGTAACTATAACATCAACTGGCAGGATCGAGTGTGAGGGGGTGTGTGGGCGTGGTGTAATTGAATGCATATGCTAATTGTTGTATCTTCAATAAATGTGGTGTATTGCCTTTTCCCCTGAAAAATATCCTATGTGCTTCTTATAAGCATAACACTCAGGCCTGGTGGCACATCATCTGTTGTTATCCCCTAGAATCCCATGGCCTGTGAACTGCAATTTACAAATTATTCTGTCACTGTTTAGCATATAAGGCAGCAGCCAGAGTTAATACAAAAATCTGTGTAGCACTACCCTATGGAGAGAAGATCTTTCCCCTCTAGTTCCAGTTCTGGGCCGAACAGGGATCTCATGCAGGTTCTGGGGTTCAGATGCCTTCTGTTTCCTGGACAGACTGTGGACTTCATCGTTGGGTGCAGAGTCCAGATCCTCAGGGAGGTCCATTTCACATCAGTTGAGGATCTAGCCCCATATCTTCAAGGGCTGCATTTGTGCCTGCCAGTGTCAGATGCCTTCGGCTCTTCTCTGACGCTTCTCAGTGCCCAGCATGGATGCTGCTTAGAAAACCTCGTGCTGACTGCTGCTGAGACCGGGCATCCTGTGTGTAGAATCCCACCAGATGCAGTGATTTCATCTCCATCCTCTCTGTTATTTTTTATGCTTGAAGGCACAAGCCCTCCCCGACCCAGTTGGGTCATTTTATATTACTCATTTGATCTTGTCAAATTTTATTTCAGGAATGGGCTGTGCTATATTTACTTCAAACCTTGCTTCCCACAGCTCCCATTCAGGCCAGTTATAGACTCCTGGACATATGTATGCTCTAAGGGCCAGATACACAAAGGGGACTTAGACTCTGCATTGGCTACTCTGGTCTTTGAGTTTCTCCTGTGGCAGCCATTCTGCATTGTATGAAATACTTACCGGTCCCTGGGGCAGAAAGAGGAAATGGCTCTGTAGCCCAGTGTTGAAGGCACTGGTTATCAATCTTTTTTTTATATGCAAATACCTAAACAATTTCAAATGAAGGTGCAGACATCTTTGGAAATCTTAGACCTAGCCTGCAGACCCGCAGGGGTCCACTGACTTACAGGGTGAAAACCACTGGTCTATGGTAACAACAATCTTTCATAAACTTCTTAGTCATAGTCTGCAGACCCTTGGGGGCCCACAGACCACAGGCTGAAATGCACTGGGATAGGCAACTCACCAGGAAGGGGTAAGAATCAGGTTCCAGTTCCTATTCCACATCAGTCAGAGCTGGGATTTCAACCCAGATGAGTGCTCTACCCTTGGGCTATAGGTTATAAAGGAGGCACCGATTACCATCTCCTCCAGCATGTGAGTCTTGTGCAAGACCCAAGCTGGGAGGTGTGCTAAGAACACATCTCCTGGATGCGGCCCTGCAGGCAAGATGGGCAGAGAAACGCCAGTCTCAGGAGCCCGCTGCAGCTGAGACAGGGCTTAGACAGCTTTCACATGGCCACCAGTGGAAAGGTAGGCACCTAGGGGATGTTCCCTGCAGACATTTTGGGGCCATGGGATTTTAAGTGGCAGAGAAAGGGTGTTTTGAGGATCTGCGGTCCAGATTTAGGTACCTCAACCCCTTTGTGGCTCTAGACCTGAGACACCCTTCCTGCACCCGCATTTCACATTTGACAAGCCCCTTGGCAATCTCAGGGGCTCTGGCTACAGTCTGACCTTGTCGTGTCTGGATTCTGGCTCCCATTGTTTTAGGGTCAACTAGTTCCTGCCCCCAAACATAGTCATCCGCCTTCCTTTCCAATATGAGCCCAGTGCAGCTTTGGTTCACTTGATGCTTAGGAAGCAGGTGCAACTAGGGGTGGGGGAGTCACCTGGCCCCAGCTGAGCTCTCTGGGCTGAGATCTGGGCTCTTTCTTAATCTAAATATTTCTGGGGCACTAATACTTTCTCAATTCCACAATACTGTCCCCCTGCCGCCCATCCTGTGTTGCTCCAGCCTGTTCTGAGCAGCAGCCTGAATGTACCATCTCACTGTGAGGAAGGAGGGCTGAATTTGCTTAGCTATGTTAGAGGGCCCTAGTGTGACTTCCATGGGCTGGGGTCCTTCAACGTATGCTATTGCCAGTCCCCATGCTCCCAGCTCTGGTTGACCTTCTTTCTCTCCCCGGCCTAGAGGAGTGTAGGAAGATGCTGGCAGATTAGAGGCCCTTGATTGTTTCAATGCAGGATTAACAGACACTACAGAGAACTCAAGTTAGTGGCTCTCAGGGAAGTTCACTCAGGATCTGCCCCCCATTTTACCCCAAAGATTCTCTAGGTCCTAGCCATGACCCGAGGAGCAGCGTTTGATGCACAGCCAGGTCCAGGCTAGCCCCACATTTGGGTGTGCTCAACCCTGGAATTTGGGTTGGGTCTAGATCTGTCTATATCATGACAGGACATCCCTCCGTCCACCCATGCATCCATCCATCCATGCATCCATTCATCTGTTCATCCATCCATCCACCTATGTATCCATCCAATCGGTCTATCCATCCATCCATCTACCCTTGCATCCCTCCACCAGTGATGAAGTGGGGGATTTTCTTGTTTTTTTCAATGGTTTGCATGCAGAGGGGGCGGGACTCAGTTTTTCTGGGTGTTACTAGTTTAATGAAGTGATGGGAGAGGGAGTTTGTTGTTACAGAGGACCAGAGATTGAACTTGAGACCTGTAGAGAGGGTTCGTTGGGTTTTTTTTCCTCTCTGGAGTGTTGGGGAACCACATTGTCTCCCTTAGTCCTTGCACGCCCCCTTGGGGAATCAGTTGGGCCACAGGAGTCCTGACTCAAGCTGTCTGGCAGAGGGCTGAACATACACAGATAAAAATTAATGGATAATTAGCCCAGGCCCTGGGTCAAGGCAGGGCAGTAAAGAGTCCAAGGCTCAAGTCCTCATTCAGTGACTGAGCAGCAGTTTATATAGTCAGCAAACCCAGACCCTGGGTCAGGGCTGGGCAGTAAAGAATCCAAGGCTCAGGCCCGGGCTGAGCAAGGTAAATAGCACACCCAGGTTTCAGGCTCCAAGTGGCCTGTGAAAAGAGGACACTGCCACCCACACGTTGGGTGTCAGGGAGGGACACAGGCCCTCCCACTCCACTGCGTCCCAGCCTGGGGCCCTAGCAGCAGCCAAAGGCCTGCTGCTTTGTCAGTGGGGATCTTGGCCGCAACACACTGACATGAGTTTTGGCAGTGTTGTAGCCAGACTAAAGTCGGCTGCCCCTGGGCTATTTCCCAACTCCCGCTCTGGAGATACGTGGGTCAAGGTGGTGTCCTCAGGGGGGTCGGTCACCATTGGATCCTCAGGGTAGCTGGCAAGGGGGAGGCCCAGGGACTCTTCCGGACAGCTGGCGAGGGGTAGGCTCGGCAACTCTCACACCTGCTGATCTGTGTTGAATATCGGCCAGTCAGATCAGTCTTTAGGTCCGCTGCTGGTTGCTGGAGTTTCCCTGGCGGGAGCTAGGCCAGAAGTGTCTGGCATCTCCAGCAGCTACCTCCCAAGTAAGCTCAGGGGTTGAGGTCTTATACTTCCTGTCTGGACTCTGACCCTCTTGGGGGTTGTCTTGGAGTGCTCTGGCTCTGCCCACTTCGGTGTTCGGTGGAGCTCGTCCCTCTTCAGGGCACCAGGGAGCCACACCACCTCCCTATAGTACCCCAGGCAGTGGCTTGGAGATTGGATACACCAGTGACTGATGACCTGGTGACCAGGAGGCCCAGCTCAGGAGTCACAGCCAGTTCTGGCCAGTGGGAGGACAATGGACTGTGGAGAGAGGACCCCAGTGACTTGACCAGCCAGAGGGGAACAAAGAACGATTGAGAGGAGAGGAGGCCCAGGTGACCCTGTTTATACCTGGATAGAAGACAAAGGACGCAGGTGGGGCTTGAGGGAGGTGATATCAGATTCCTAGATGGAAATCGAAGGGTCTTGGGACTGAAGGGAGAAAGCAGCAGACCCCACATGGATGCAGGAAAGACTTAGATGTACTATGCTGAGGGAGGCCAGACCTGAGAGTTTCTTGTGCTGTGTTCAGACACTCAATAAACCCTCCTGTTTTATGCTGGCTGAGAGTCGCTCTGGTCTGGTTGCATTATTCCCTCTGGGAGTGGAGGCCCCTGGGGTCTAGAGCGAGTGGACTCCTTGAGAGGGCACATGGTGAGACACAAATGTACTAAGGCTGAGAGAGGTGCAGTTCTAGAAGATTGAAGGGCTTAACCCCTGAGAGAGAGTGGACTCCTGAGAAGGGCTATCACACTAAAGGAGTTTTCCTTCAGAGACTGTACAGGGCCAAGAGGGACATGGCACATCTGTGCAGACAGAGAGGGCTGAGAGTGGGGAGGCTCACTAAGGAGAAGCTGATGGCTCAGCTTGTAGAGAATGACCAGACTGAGGAACAGGCGTCAGACCCAAGGGGGACTCCTGAGGTGCCTGGAGAGCTGGGGAGTAGCCGGTCTGTGTAGCAGCCGGGAGTCTATCAGACCCGACTCCACAGTCAGCAGGGGGGTGCCCAGTTAGGTTTCTCCCTGGAGGAGCTGTGGCAACTGGAGCTGGAGCTGAAAGCAAAGGAGCTGGAGGAGCGGAGGCTGGCGGACCATGTGGAACAACAAAAGCATGAGTTGGAGGAAAAGCAGGCCAAGAGGGCCTGCTCGGAGATAAGTGGGGAAGAGTTCCTAGATGCCAGTTCTGTGGAGAATCTAGACACCAAACTGCTTCCCCAGTTTAAGGAGGGGGGATATTGATGCCTACCTTACACCCTTTGAAAAAGCTTGTGATCTGCACTTGATTGCCCCACAGACAGGCTCCACTGTCCAATCCCCCTGCTAGGTCCCAAGCCCATAGAGGCCCTCATAAATTTAGAGGGAAGGGTAGCACAAATTCCTTTCTTTGTCTTGGATGATATTGCTGTCACCACCAAGTGATTTACACAAAAATTCAGGGAAGGGTCACTTGATTCCCTATTCCCTCCAAAGTCCCTTCATCCACTTTCCTGGGGAGGCTGGAGAATAATATACCAATCAGTACTGCCCCGCTGCCCGCAGCCCCTATTGAATCGGGACAGTGAACCGTGGCCAGTGGTAGCTGTGGTTGGTGAACCAGCAAGTAAACAAACTGGCGGGGCCCGCTAAGGGTGCTTTCCTGCGATTCTGCGTGCCAAGGTTGCCAGTCCCTGAGCTAACACCTGCCCAGCTGGTTGAGATCAGAGAGGTGCTGCATTCATACCAGAAGCTGTTCTCCAGTCAGCCTGAGCTTGCTTGCCTGGCTGTTCACCAGGAGAGAGAGGTCAGACACAGGGGCGACTCTACATTTTCTGCTGCCCCAAGCGCGGCAGTCAGGTGGCCTTCGGTGGCACGCCTGTGGGGGGTCCATGGGTCCTGCCAATTCAGTGGTGTTTTTGCAGGAGGTCCGCCGGTGCCTGGGCTTCAGCGTACCCACTGCCGAAATGCCGCCGAATCCGCAGGACCAGCGAACCTCCCGCAGAAACGCAGTTGAAGGCCGCCTGACTGCCACCTAGAGAGCTTCCTGCGATGGTGCCTGAAGCTGCCCCTGATCAGAGACATGCTGGCTTTAGGGGTGATCCAGCCATCCTCCAGCCCTTGAGCCTCCCCTGTGATGCTGGTCCCTAAAAAGGACAGGTCAAGCCGGTTCTGTGTTAACTATCAGTAGCTCAGTGCCATCACCATGTCTGATGCCTAACCCATGTCTAGGACTGATTAGATCCTAGACAAGTTGTGGGGTGCCCAGTACCTCACTACCATGGATCTTTCTCTATCTGTCCATCCACCCATGCACCTGTGCATCCCTCCATATGTCCAGATCCGACATAATAACCATTACCGGGGTCTCTGAGCACATTACAAAGGGTTTCATTCCTACAGTTTTGCTCAGCAGTGAATTTTCAGCCCCATGCCTAGTGCCAGTGACCTCCCTTTGTGGATGCTGTGTCCCCTCTGGGCAGGGGGCCACTCTGAGCCCATGGCTGGGCTTCCTTGTCCCCTTGGCTCCTCTCACCTGATTTGAAATCATCTGTGGGAGACGACACAGTCATTCGCGTTCTAGTTCTGATTCAGAACTTCATGAATGTGCAGCGTGAGGGACAGGGACAGGTTGCCATGGCAACCCTAATAGGCCTTGACAGCATAACCCACTCAGCAGTGGCATTGTTCTGTTCCTTGGTGGTGAAGGATGGCTGTGCTCACGCGGGTGGGGTGAAGGAAAACATGTGCCACAAACATCACTGGCTTGTAGGCTCAGCCCAGCCCTAGGTAAGCTTCTCCATCTGCCACTGGGGTGGGGCAGGGCCACCCTCTCTCTACATCTCCCCCACTGCTTAGCACCCAGCCCAACGCAGGGCCTGGGCTCCGTGCCACTCTTCATGAGTATATCACTCATTCCTGTGGGGCGTGAGAACTCCCTACAGCCCTGGCAGACAGGGAGGTGTTATTATGCCCTATAGAGAGGGGGAACTGACTCAGGGGACGTGTCATCAGATGAGCTGACCTGCACAGTGCTGGGAGCTTCTCCCCGCCCCCGATTGAATTTACCTTGCTTTCTTGCCTGCTATTTATACCTGCCTCTGGAGATTTCCACAACATTCATCTGATGAAGTGGGTCTTAGCCCATGAAAGCTCATGATCCCTAAAATCTGTTAGTCTACAAGGTGCTACAGGACTCTTTGTCGCTTTTGCAGATCCAGACTAACATGGCTACCCCTCTGATACTGTTCAGAGAAAGGTGCTCAGCCCAGTTTATTGATCAGCTCAGCTACAGGGGGATGCTGGTGAATGTACCAATGAGAAGCCAACCCTTCTCCCCTCTCCAGGGAGAACAAGGGAGCAAAACTCCAAAGAACAAGTGGCTGCATCCACTGGTTGTTTATGGTGTTCCTGTCATGGTGTGAAGGCTGGGAGTTGTTTTGAACTTGCTATTAGCAGCTCTGGATGCGGGTTCTGGCTATGACTGTGTCTGTGTAGAACATTGTCATGGTAACTGGGCTGCAAGTGCAATATCACCTCACAACAGGGAAGACACAATCTGAGACTTCTCCCACGCCAGTTGTTCTCACAAAACTAACTGCAGGCACCCAGCCTAGCAGAGCCCAGGAAGACACAATGGTGACCCATTAAATTTAATGGAAAGACACTGAAACAGAAAAGAAAAGAAACCTGCACTCTTGGGAAACTAAGAGAGGAAGGAATTCCCCCTACCATGGATCACTGAGAGAGAGCCTGAGAGAGAGGAAAAAACCCAGTCAGTCCATGACAGAGAAAGGGGTGGCATGAAGGAGATCCAGATGTGGAGCGCAAGCATGCAAGCGAGGTTTTGTTTGTGGACCATGGGAAGGGTGACCAGACAGCAAGTGTGAAAAATCAGGATGGGGGTGGGGGGTAATAGGAGCCCTATATAAGAAAAAGAACCAAAAATCAGGACTGTCCCTATAAAATCAGGACATCTGGTCACCCTAAACAAGGGGTCCCCTCTAAGCCAGAGGCATGCTGGGGACTGCTCAGAGGCATTAGGTGATTTGGATTAGAAAGGGGAATTTAGTGAATACAGCCTGCAATTGCCTCTGTGGTGTTCTTTTCCATGTGATTTGGCTGTCTGGCTTTTCCACACTGGCCCATCCTGGGAGCTATGATGCTCCTGTAAAATCAACTGTTTGTTTTTATCCTTGCTAGTGTGCCAGTGTGAGCTGATAACTGGGGGCAGGGGAGATAGCACACTTTGAGGGTGACAAACCCCAAGAGGAGAGTCTGTTTCCCTGGCTCTTAAAACTCAGGGAGGCGGATTTGGGGGGACTCAGAACTGGAGAAGATTGTTGGAGTCACTTTGCTGAGAGTAACAAGGTGGATGAAAGTCAACAGGAGCCATTTCCAAGTGTGGTGTCAGAGCTCTGAGCTATGGCAGCCCGGTGCTAAGGCCCCCAAAATTACAAGGCAGGAGGTGTGAGAACCCCTTCAGGGTGATCCCCAGAAGGGCACACTGAAAATGACCATATCCTGTCAATGTCTGTTCTTTGGCTGCTCTCTGGGCAATGGAGCAGGGCAGGGCTGAGGAGAGGTGGAGAGGCTGGGGCTGGGAAACACTAAAATGGAGTGAGACGACCAAAGGGGAAGGGAAGAAAAATGAAGGAGGAAAGAGGGAAAGAGAGAATAAAAGCAGAGGGATTTCTGAGCTCATGGCTGACACAGGGCAGAAACAGATAAACACACGTTCGCCTCGGTGTCAGAAACAAAATTATTTTTGTGGCACCTGAAGAAAAACAGTTTGCAGGAGCAGAAGAGAGTCTGTGTTTTCCCTAGAGAGATCAAGCCACAACTACACCACACTGCCCTATTGCTGACACCAGCCTTGGCAGCGATGGCTCTGGAATGGCAGCCTCCACAGGTGGCATGATACTTGGGGCAACATCCAATGTGAATACAGCCCCAGCTTTCCTCCACGGCCAGACAAGGAACAGCGGGGTCGCCTGCAGCTGAAATGGGCAGGAAGGCTGGGTGAACTGCTGTATTTGTTGCTCTGGGATGCCAGGACTTCCAAGTGCTCCTGATTGCCTGTCTAGACACAAAGAGGGAGGCTGAGATGGCAGCCAGGACTCCTGAGTTCACTTTTTGCCACTGATTCATTGTGTAACTTTAAATGAGTCACTTCCCACTTTGTGCCTCCGTTTCCCCAATATCACCCCCACAACAGGGAGAGTGAGGCCTAGTTAATACCTTACATATTTTTATTTGGACTCTGTGGTGGACGGGAAAAGAATTATTCATTATTTCCATTCCCAGCTGGCGGTCCTAATCCTTGCCTAGGGATCCTAGGTCTCCCTGCTCAGCAAGATGGATAGGATCAGGTAACCCCAGCAACATCAGGATGACCACATCTCAAATTCTCCAGTGGTACTGGGAGCTCAGCCACTCGTGGGAGGCAGGTCATCTGGCACTAATGGCTCAGGGATCACCCCGGCAGGAAGCTTTGCCAGGATCAGAGCACAGTGAAGTTAAGAAAGGAGCTGCTGGGTGTCAAGAGGGAGTGGAGAATGGCCAGGCTCTGAGATGTGTATGCTAATGTACTAGCAGCTGGGAGGAAATCAACATCAGACAGCGTCTCCCAGGAAGCTGCAGGAAGATAACTTTGTTCCAGTACCATACAGCAGCTCAGCACTTGGATGGGGCTTCCCCGTCCTTGCGGCCTTGGTCATAAGCAGATGCTCTCAGTACCTTGTGTCGTATGAGGCAGGGCGGACCCCTGACTGCTCTCCTGGGACCGTACCTCAGGGGCTCAGCTTGAGATCCACCTGGCTTGGGGAGCTGCATATTGTAACCCTCTAGATCAGGGAACGGGGTTCTGATCCAATGGAGCCTTGGGACACTGAGTCCCAGCGCTGACCTGTGTGTGCCGGTATCTGCTTCAACTGCACCTCCGAATGCTGAATACGAGTGCTGACCAGTGTGTGCTGGATTCTGATCCCACTGTCGACTCATGTATGCCAGGTTCTGCTCCAACCACTGAGCGCCAATGCCAACCCATGTGCGCTGGATTCTGATCCAACTACCCCTCCGCACACCGAGTCCCAGCGCCAACTTGTGTGTGCCGGGTTCAGCTCCAGCCACCGCTCCAGACACCAAGTCCCTGTGCCAACTAATATGTGCCAGATTCTGAACCAACCACAAGTCCAGAAACTGAGTCTCAGTGCCGAACAGTGTGTGCCAGGTTCTGTTCTAACTTCCCCTCTGCACACTGAGTCCCAGCACCAACCCTTGTGTGCTGGGTTCTGTTCCAGTTGCCCCACTGCACACTGAGTCCCAGCACCAACCAGTGTGTGCTAGGTTGTACTCCAACCATTGAGTTTCAGGGCCAACCTATATGTGCCAAGTTCTGAACGAACTACCCATCTGGACACCGTGTACGAGTGCTGCCCCATATATGCCAGGTTCTCATCCAACTGCAAGTCCAGAAATGGAGTACCAGCCTGACCTATATGTGCTGGATTCTGATCCGACCAACTCTCTCAATACCTAGTCCCAGCACCAACTCGTGTGTGGCGGGTTCTGATTCAACCACCCGTATGGAGACTGAGTCCCAATGCCCCGTGTATGCCGAATTCTGTTCCACCCACTATGCTCACCCTCTATACACTGAAAGAGAGATATGCACAGCTGTTGCAAACCCAGCAAACCCTTACAAATCCAGAAACAAGCACAAATTGAGACCCAGAAGCATGAACTTGCTGTAATGGAGTAGAAGAGGTGTGATGGTGCTGTTTCTGGCAGGACCCAAATGAGAGTGCCAAATCAGGACAAATTGCCGCAAACAGGGCAGCTAGAGCCCTAGGCTGGGGTTTTTCCACCTCTAAGGCAAACCAAACCAGCAGAACAAAAAGATTTTGGCTTTACCCCACTGGCTAAACCATAAGTCACACAAGGAATTTCCTTAGACACTCCAGTTTCCAAAGTCACCACCACCAGCCACTCGTTATGGGGATAAATGGTTGTGAAAACCAATATCCCAATAAAAGAAAAAGGTTCTCTGGATCCCAAGGGATCAAGCCTCCAGAACCTGGTCAATATACAAATCAGATCTTACCCAAAAATCACGCAGTTGCCAATCCTTTAGAATCTAAAATCTAAAGGTTTATTCATAAAAGGAAAAGATATAGGTGAGAGTTAGAAATTGTTAAAAGAAATCAATTATGTGCAGTAATGGCAGAGTTCTTAGTTCAGGCTTGTTGCAGTGATAGACTAAACTGCAGGTTCAAATCAAAGTCTCTAGTTTACATCCACAGCTGGAATGAATCACGTGTAGAGCTTCTGTTTGTAGCAAAGTCCTTCCAGAGGTATGAAGCAAGAATGAAGATTGAAGAAAAGATGGAGGAGCTGCAGCAGCTTTTTATAGTCTTTCCCAGGTGCAAGAACCTCTTTGTTCTTGCTGTGAAAAGTACAGCCCAATAGAGTTCTGGAGTCACATGGGCAAGTCATATGACCATGCATGACTTAGGATTTGCAGGTAGCAGCCATTACCTACATGCTACCTTGCATGTCCTCCAGTAGACTTCTCATGTGGATTGGAGCTTTCCAAGCTCTCAGTGGGTCCATTGCATAGCTGATGGTCCTTAATGGGCCATCGAGCAGACCAGGCAGAGCAAACATCAACTTATCTGGTATGTCATCCAGAAGCACAGCATAAATGTGAGATACAGACAGCATAAAGAGCCCATATTCATAACTTCGAATACAAAAATGATACACATATACAGATAGCATAATCATTATCAGCAAACCATAACCTGGTCGTAGACATATTATATGACCCCCTTTACACAAGATTTTGTGCCACTATAGGACCTTGGTTGCACCTATAATCTATATGCTACCAGATTATATCAGTAACATCACAAAAGGTGCATAGAGACATGTATCCTGGAGGTGGAAGTTGGGGTCCTGATGATTACTGCGGTGGGAATAGACCCCAAGGACTCTGTAGCTGGAAGTAAACCCACCTGAGTGAAAGGAGGACATGGGTTGCTGGCCAGTGAAGGGTCTGTCATAGTTGGTAGCTGTGAGCCCACAGCTGGATCAGGGTCATCTTCTTTTTTGGGGGACACAGGAGTGCCTGCCCTAGAGGAGAGCCCAAAGAGGAATTTTAGGTATACTGCCTCCAAGTCTCTGGCAGCAAGTTAAGGAGGAGGGTGTGACATTGCACTTGGCACTCCATACGTTTTTATGAAAATATACTATAGAGTGTGAACTTAATGAAATTGGAATATGTGTAAGGCAAATGGTCTCTTGTAAGCTTATAATCGACATCTAAGCTCTCCGCCCCCCACCCTGTGTGCTGCTCCCCACTTCTCTATACCTCCAGGCAGTTCCCATGGCCAAACAGCTGTTTGGCAGCTTAGAAGTTTCCAGGAGGGAGGGGGAGGAGTGGGAAGCTATGCACACAGGGAAGGAGGAGGAAAAGAGGTGGGGATTTGGGAAAGGGTTGGAATGGGAGCAGGGAAGGGGTGGAAAGAGACAGGGCAGGGGCGGTGCCTCGTGGAGGGGTGGTGTTGGGGTAAGGCTGGGGGCAGCGTGTGTGTGTGTGTGTCCTCATGTGGCCCTCTTGGTCATCTGAGTTTGAGATTTAGAAGGAGGGGTGGGGACCCAGAGAGACACAAGATTCCTGCCTTGTGCCAAAGCTATAAAAGGGTGTGGAACAGAACAAAGAGGGCTGCAGCCATGAGAAATCCCCTAGTTACTACCTGAATTGGAACAAAGACTGTACCCTGGGCTGGCCTTACCATATGGTGAACTGAGGTGG
Organism: Dermatemys mawii; assembly: GCA_007922305.1. Lineage (NCBI taxonomy): Eukaryota > Metazoa > Chordata > Testudines > Dermatemydidae > Dermatemys > Dermatemys mawii. The sequence goes on along the minus strand of ML677379.1, from coordinate 14,525,530 downwards.
CTGCGTCAGGTGCCAGACTGTGTGGGGGCACCACTATGACCCAGAGTGTAGAAAATTGTGTCTGCTGCTGGTACATATGTATTCTCTCTACTCTAGATGCACAGAGATGGTAGAGTGCTGTGCTGGAGGAAGGAGGGCACAAGACACATAACAGGCAGGCAGGAGAAAAGGTGAGTGGGAATAACAGACAGCAGCAGGAGCTGCAGGGAGAGAGAGGAGGGGGAGCCACTTATATACCTCTCTAGCACCCCCACAAGCCTGGACTGATTAACACCAGCTTCTCAGGGAGCTTCCTAATTCCTGCTGCTTCCCTGAACCCACTTGAGGAGAACAGGCAGACAGCTGAAGTAGTAGGAACCAGTTTGGCTCTTAAGACGCTGATATCTTCCCTCAGTCAGGCCCTGCTAACAGCCTGCTTATTTGTCCCCTTTAATTGAGTGTTGAAAGCCACAACTGCTGGCAGAGAACAGCAATCACGAGTGAAAGAAGAAAATGCTCCTCTGGGCACCATCCAGAAAAAGAAAGCAAGTAAAGGAAGCTTTTCTATCTAAGCAAGAAGGAGCTCTCCTGAAATACATAGGCACAAATGTTCAGGGTGACCCTTCCTGCCCCACTGAGGATGTGAGTGGTGAGGAGATGTCTGATCTTTCAGTTAGAGTGCAGGTGACCTGGCAGCTACTGCAGCATCCATATCTCCATCTCAGATGGATGTAACTATGCACATTCCTGAAGAAAAGTGTAGATCAGAGAAGAGTGTGGTGGAGGCACAAGAAACAGCTGCTGCTGAGTTTAGTTCCTTAAGTCTAGATGATCCAGGACTGTGGACCCACTTGAGCAGTAGCCTGAAAGACTTCCTTGTACTGCATGGGACACAGCAAGTGAAAAACTTCATGTTTCCTGAAGACAATGAAAATAGAAGTTTGCATTCAACACATTACTGGAGTGAAATCCCCAATGGTGACTAAGTGGAGAGGCCATGACTTATGTACTCAAAACCCCAGAAAGCTGCATACTGCTTTTGTTGCAAACTCTTCCAATCTAATGTTCCAGCCTCATTAGGTTCTACAGGAACAAAGGACTGGAAAAATCTGGCTAGAAATCTGGCAAGCCATGAGAAGGCAGCAAATCACCAGAGAGCATTCCATAGGTGGAAAGAGCTTGAGATGAGAATAAGGTTAAAGGCCACCATAGATGATCAGCATCAAGAGAACATTGCATCAGAGTCTCTTTACTGGCAAAATGTTCTGAGAACCTCATTGCCATTGGGAGAATGCTTGCTACCCAAAACCTAGCACTGCATGGCACTTCAGATGATCAACTCTATGTGCCAAACAATGGAAACTTCCTTAAAATTGTAGAGCTGATGGCTGAGTTGGATGCTGTACCTAGGAGCATCTATGAAGAGTCACCACCTAAGAAATGTACACACACCACTACCTTGGAAAAACAATTCAAAATGAGATCATACAGTAATTGGCAACAAAAGTCAAACTGAAGATTGTGGCAGATCTGAAGTCAGCAAGGTATTACTCTGTTATTCTGGACTACACACCTGACATCAGCCATATGGAACAAATGACTTTGATGGTGCATTTTGTAACAACAGCAGAACCTAGTGAAAATGTCCCTGCAATGGTGACTGTCAGAGAGCGTTTTCTAGAATTTATTGCCATTGATGATACTACAGGATCTGTTATGACAAATGTGCTTCTTATAAAGCTGGAAGATACAGGAATTGCAGTAGCTGACATGAGAGGTCAGGGCTACAATAATGATTCCAACATGAGAGGAGAGAACAGAGGAGTGCAGACACAGATCCGAGAGTTAAGCCCTCGAGCTTTTTTTTTCCCATGCAGTTCTCATTCATTGATCTTAGTAGTCATTGATACAGCTTCAGCTACTAGTGTGGCTGCTGAATTTTTTAATGTAATTCCAAGCATCTATGTATTTTTGTCTGCATCAACTCATCAACGGCAAATTTTGAAGCAACATCTGGGAACATCTTCACTGACACTGAAACCACTGAGTGTCACATGATGTGAAAGTCAAGTGGACGCAATAAAGCCTATCAAACACCAAATTGGGGAGATAGATGATGCCATGCATCTAGTTGCAATTATGGAGGACAATGCTGTTACAGGAACTGTTCATGAGAGAACAGTAGCAGAGGGAAATAGAATCACCAGAAACATACATAACTTTAAATTTCTGTTGTGGCATGACATACTGTTTGAAATAAATGTTGTAAGCAAGAGACTCCAAGGGTGCTGATGGAGAATATCTTTTTGTCCTTATATAAATCCATGGAACACCTACATCTTGAATACTGCATACGGATGTGGTTTCCTCGTCTCAAAAAAGATATACTGACATTAGAAAAGATTCAGAGAAGGGCAACTAAAATGATTAGGGGTTTGGAACTGGTCCCATATGAGGAGAAATTAAAGAGAATATGACTTTTCAGCTTGGAAAAGAGGAGACTAAGGTGGGATATGATAGAGGTATATAAAATCGTGAGTGGTGTGGAGAAAGTGAATAAGGAAATGTTATTTACTTGTTCCTATAATATAAGAACTAGGGGGGCCACCAAATGAAATTAATGGGCAGCAGGTTTAAAACAAATACAAAGAAGTTCTTCTTCACACACGGCACAGTCAACCTGTGGAACTCCTTACCTGAGGAAGTTGTGAAGGCTAGGACTATAACAGGGTTTAAAAGAGAACTGGATAAATTCGTGAACCACTTATGCCAACAATGAACTTGGAGATGCCTTTCCCAGGAATGTGGCTTGTCTGGTAAGGAACTCAGTCATGCATGGACATGTGACTTGCCCATGTGACTCCAAAACTCCATCTTGGAGCTGGATTCTACAAAGGGGTAGGGTTGGGTGTCCACCCACAAGAGAAAGTCTATTAAAACCCCTGAGAGACCCCTCCAATTGGTCTTCACCTGGCTCAACAGATAGCCTCTCCACCCCCAAGGATACCTGAAGGAAGCTGAAACAAAGAACAATAACTACAGGGGGTGCAAGTGATTGCTGGAATCAGACTAGAAAGAGACTAGTCTGGAAAAGGGAGCTTACTAGAACACCTCCAAGGGTGAGGTTTTATCTGTATTCAGTTTTCTTACCATCTTAGCCTTAGCCTTGCATGTTTCATTTTATTTTGCTTAGTGATTCACTTTGTTCTGTCTACTATTACTTGGAATCATTTAAACCCTACTTTCGGTATTTAATAAAATCACTTTTTACTTATTAATTATTCCTGAGTATGTATTAATGCTTGGGGCAGGGCAAACAGCTGTGCATATTTCTCTATCAGTGTTACAGCGGGTGAACAATTTCTGAGTTTACCCTGTATAAACAAATTTATTTGGGGTTTGGACACCATTGGAAGTTGAGCATCTGAGTGTTAAAGACAGGAACATTTCTTAACTTGTTTTCAGTTGAGCCTATAGCTGTTAGGAGATGTGGTTCAGACTTGAGTCTGGGTTTGTAGCAGGCTAGTGGGTCTGAGTCAAACCAGGCAGGACTCTGAAGTTCCAAAGTGCCAGGGCAGGAAAGCATGGACAGAAGTAGTCTTGGCACATCAGTTGGTAACCCCAAAGGGGTTTCTGTGATCTAATCCATCACACAGGGCACCTGCAGGTCTGACTGTGGGTGCTGGGTGGCCTTGGGTCTGACTGTGGGTACAGAGCACTCAGTCTGACTGTGTGCCAACAGGTCTGTCTGTGGGTTCTGGGTGCCCATGGGTCTGTCTGTAGATAGTAGGTGCCTGCAGTTTTGTCTGTGTCTACTAGGAGCCAACAGGTAAGTTTGTGGGTTCTGGGCACCCATGGATCAGTCTCTAGGTACTAGTTGCCCATATGTTGGTCTGTGGGTACTGGGTGCTGTAACAAGGTGCTGGCCAGGAGGTCCTGAGCCAGGCCCCTGTTAGCCCAGCTCCAATTAAGAAGTATTAACTGGGGCTGGCTGAGTATGTCACACCTAATTGCTAGGAGAGAAGCACTTGCCGCCCTTATTAGCCAGGAAGAAGTAACCAGGGAGGGAAGGAGCCAAAGGCTGTGTACCCTTGCTTGCTGGAGAAGCTAGCTGGTTTGGAGCACTCTGTAAATAGAAGGTGGTTGGAGCTGATGTGAGAAAATAAAAAGCACGGTGATTGCACTCAGAAGGGGTCTCTGGCTGATTTGTTGTGAGGGAAAGTGAAGGCCTTGTCATAGTGCCCGTGCTTCTCTCTGTGGATACTAGGCACTTATGGGTCTGTTTGTGGGTTCTGGGTGTCCACTGGTCTGCCTGTGAATTCTGAATGCTCACAAGTCTGTTACTGAGTACTGGGTGCCCATGGGTCAATCTGTGGGTTCTAGAAGTGACAGAGTCCTGTGGCACCTTAAAGACTAACTAAAATTTTAGAGCATAAGCTTTCGTGGGATAATACCCACTTCATCGGATGCATGCAGTGGAAGTATCCAGGGGCAGGATACTGGATCTGCCCCTGGATACTTCCACTGCATGCATCCGACGAAGTGGGTATTATCCCACGAAAGCTTATGCTCTAAAATTTTAGTTAGTCTTTAAGGTGCCACAGGACTCTTTGTCACTTCTGCAATTCCAGACTAACATGGCTACCCCTCTGATTCTGTGGGTTCTAGGTGACCAAGAGTCTGTCTGTGGGTACAGGTCCCTCTCTGGGTTCTGGGCATTCATGGTCTCTCTGTGGACACAGTATGCCCATGGGTCAGTCTGTGGATACTCAGTGAGTTGGTCTTTGGGTACTGGACGTCAGTGGGTCTCCCTGTGGGATCTAGTTGCCCACAGGTCTTTCTGTGCATACTGAGAGCCTGCGGGTCTGTCTGTGGGTAGTGGTACCCATGGGTCTGTCTGTGGGTATTGGTTGCCAGTGAGTCTGTTTGTGGGTACTGGGTGCCCACAGTTCTGTCTGTGGATACTGGGCACAAGTGGGTCAGTCTATTTTTCTGGGTGCCTGCGAGTGTGTCTGTGGGTACAGGGCACCCACAGATCTCTCTGTGGGTAGTAAGTGCCTGCGGGTCTTTCTATGGGTTCTGGTTGCCCGTGGGTGGGTTTGTGGTTACTGTGTGCCTGCGGACCTGTATGTAGGTATTGGTTGCCGGTGGGCACCGACCAGATCTGACTGTGGGTGCTGGGTTCCCACGGGTCTGTCTGTGGGTAGTGGATACCCACAGGTCTGTCTGTGGATACTGGATACCCTCCGGTGTGTCTGTGGGTACAGGGCACCAGCAGGTCTGACTATGCATGCTGGGTGTCCTCAGGTCTGTCTGCAGATACAGGGCACCTACAGGTCTGTCCGTGGCTACAGGGTATCCTTGGGTGTGTCCGTGAGTACTGGGTTCCCACAGGTCTGTCTCTGGAGACTGCATACCTGAGGGTATGGCTATGGGTATTTGGTTCCTGCAGGTTGGTCTGTGGGTTCTGGATGCTCACAGGTCAGTCTGTGGGTTCTGAGCATTCCTTTGTGTGCTGGGTGCCTACAGTCTGTCTGTGGGTAGTAGGTGCTTATGGGTGTGTCTGTGGCTACTGGGTGCCCACGGTCTCTCCCTTGAGTCCTGGGTTCCCACGGGTCAGTCTGGGGGTAGAGGGCGCCCATGGTTCGGTCAGTGGGTATTGCATCGGCGAGTCTGTCTGTGGGTACTGGGTTCCCACATATCTCTATAAGGGCACTGGGTGCCTGCAGATCTGTCAGGGTTTCCCCCCAACTCTGAACTCTGGGGTACAGATGTGGGGACCCACATGAAAGACCCCTAAGCTTATATTTTACCAGCTTAGGTTAAAAACTTCCCCAAGGCATACATTTCTTTCCTTGTCCTTGGATGGTATTGCTGCCACCACCAAATGATTTACACAGAAATTCAGGGCAGGGTCACTTGAAATCCTTATTCCCCCCAACCCCTTCATCCCCTTTCCTGGGGAGGTTTGAGAATAATATACCAACCAATTTCCTTTAATGTAAGTACAGACCAGATCCTTTATCTTTAGGACACTAAAATCAATCACATTCTTAAAAGAAGAACTTTATTATAAAGAAAAAAGTAAAAGAATCACACCTGCAAAATCAGGATGGAAGGTAGCTTTACAGGGTAATAAAAAGATTTAAAACACAGAGGACTCCTCTCTAGACTCATCTTCACAGTTGCAAAAACAGGAATAAAACTACCTCTATAGCATAGGAAAATTCACAAGCTAAAATAAAAGATAACCTAACACATTTTCTTGCCTACTTACAATTTCTGTGCTTTTGATCTGTTATTCCAGGTGTATTTTCAGGAGATGTTGTACCTGCTTGGCTTCTGCCTCCATTGGGAGAGGAACAAACAAAGAGAGCCACAAACTTTCAAATCTGGGGTGTGGGAGAATTTATACTTTCTTTCCTCATTGGGTCTTCTGGTCAGGTGCCAACTAGGTTATTTGAGCTTCGTAACCCCTTACAGGCAAAGTGATTCAGTACAGCTGCCAAGGAGGGATTTTATGCTACCTTTCTCTTTATATTTATGACAGGGTCTGTCTGTGTTTACTGGGTGTCCATGGTTCTGTTAGTACATACTGGGCACTCATGGTTTGGCCTGCTGGTACTGGGTGCCCACGGGTCTCTCTGTGGGGACTGGGTGCCCTCAGGTCTGTACGTGGGTTCAGGGCACCTGCAGGTCACTCTGTGAGTACTGGGTACTAAGAGCTCTCTTTGTGTACTTGGTGACTGGGGATCTGTCTGTTGGTATTAAGTGGCTGTGGGTCTGTCTGCGGGTGTTGCGTACCAGCGGGTCTGGCTGTGAGTACTTTGCAGGTACTTTGCGGGCAATTTGTGGGTACTTTGTGAGTACTTTGTGGGTGTTGTGTACCACCGGGTCTGTCTGTGGGTACTTTGTGGGTACTTTGCACCCATGGTTCTGTCTGTGGATACTGATATACTGATATACAAGTACAATGCCAATATTCCTAACTTCAAGTACAAAAATGATACACACATACAGATAGCATAATCATTCCCAGCAAATCAAGGCCTTTCCATAGACCAATGGTCTTCAAACTGGGGTGTGCACACCCCTGAGTGTGCGCGAGACCACCCCCGGGGGTGCATGAGACCCCAACGCTGCTGCCGAGCCTTCCCAGGAGACTGCCGAAGTCGCGGTCTATTATTGGCCTGCTGAAATGCAGCTGAAAGAAAGTGGAAACTTTCTATTTGGCGGCATTTCAGCAGATATACCCCGAGGGGCCGCGAGCGGAGGGGGGAGCGCAAAAGGGGGCCGCAGCACCGAAAGTTTGAAGAGCGCTGCCATAGACACCTTACAGGGCAACCTTTGTACAATATTTGCTGCAAATATATAACAGTGGTTGCAACAATGATCTATACAGTCACAGGTTATGTCACTAACATCACAAGTAGGTATTCGCAGGTGAGTCTGTGGGTGCATGGCATTTGTGGGTCGGTCTGTCGGTACTGGGTGCCTATGTATCTGTCTGTGGGTATAGGGTGCCCGCAGATCTGTCGGTGGGTCCCTGCAATTCTGTTGGTTGGCACTAGGTGCCCACAGTTTGCTGATACTGGGCACTCACATGTTGGTCTGTTGGTACTGGGTGCCCATGGATTGGTCTGTCTGGCTACTGGCTGCTCTACTGTCTGTCTTGGGATAATGAGTGCTCGTGGGTCTCTGGGTACCATAGAATCATAGAAGATTAGGGTTGGAAGAGATTGCAGGAGGTCATCTAGTCCAACCCCCTGCTCAAAGCAGAACCAACCCCAACTAAATCATCCCAGCCAGGACTTTGTCAATCTGTGCCTTAAAAATCTCTAAGGATGGAGATTCCACCACTTCCTTAGGTAACCCATTCCAGAGCTTCTGTGATGTTATGAGTGTAATATAATATCTCATTGAAAGGTGACATAAGGCCAGAAAGAGTTAATTAACGCACAGACTGATATGACCCATGGCCGAACTTTAAAGATTTGTTAGGAAGATATATAAATAGAGCTTTGAAATGCCAGCCTGCGTTGTTAGAGATAGAAGGGTAGATGTTTCCTCAGGTCTTGTGATGCACCCAATACCCTGTCTGTGGGTACTGGGCACCCTCAGGTCTGTCTGTGGATACAGGACATTCACGGATCCGTCTGTGGCTACAGGTCACCCACCCAGATCTCTGTGAGTATTGGGTGCCTGTCAATCTGTGGGTACAGGATGCTCATAGGTCTGTTTGTGGATACTTGGCATCCACGAGTCTGTCTACGGGTACTGACTCGTGGGTCCATCTGTCATACTGGGCACCTGCAGCTCTGTCTGTGGGTACTGGGTGCCCATGGGTTTTTCTCTTGGTACCAGGTGCCCATAGGTTTGTCTGGGGATACTGGGCACTCACAGTTCCACTGGGCACCTGTGGGTTGCCTGTGGATACTGGGTGCCCACGGGTCTGTTTGTGGGTAGTAGGTGCCCACAGGTCTGTCTGTGGGTATTGGTTGCCGGCAGGTCTGTTTGTTAGTACTGGGTGTCCACGGTTCTGTCTGTGGCTATTGGGCACAAGCGGGTCAGTCTGTTTTTACTGAGTACCCATGGGTCTCTCTGTGGGTATAAGGTACACACAGATCTGTCTGTACTGGGTGCCCATGGGTCTTTTTGTGGGTACTGGGTGCCCACGGGTCTGTCTATGGGTACAGGGTGCGTGTGGGCCTGTTGGTGAGTACTGGATGCCCACTGGTCTGTCTGTCAGTACTGAGCACTCATGGGTCTCTCTTTGTGGGTACTGAGTGTCCACGGGTCTGCTTGTGTGTGCTGGGCACCCACGGATCTGTCTGTGGATACTAGATACTCATTGGTCCATCTGTGGTTACCTGATGCCCACGGGTTCAACTATTAGTACTTGGTGCCCATGGGTTTGTATGTGAGTACAGGGCATCCATCAGTCTGTCTATGGATACAAGGTGGCCAAGGGCTATTTGTGGGTACTAAATGCCCGTGGGTCAATCTGTGGGTTCTAGGTGCCCACTGGTCTGTCTGTGGGTACTGGATGCCCACAGGTCCATCTATGGATACTTGGTACCCAGGGGTTTATATGTGGGTACAGGGCACCCATGGGTCTGTCCTTCAGTATAGGGAATCCATGCATCTGTCTGTGGATACTGAATGCTCACCGGTATCTCTGTGGGTACTGGGTTCCCATGGGTCTGTCTGTGGGTACTGGCTGCTCACATGTAAGTCTGTGGGTACTGGGTGCCCACTGGTCTGACTGTGGTACAGGGTGCCTGCAGGCCTATTGGTGGGTACTGAATGTCTGCGAGTAAGTCTGTGGGTTCTGGGTGCCCCTTGTCTCTCTGTGGATCCTGAGCACCCATGGGTCTCTCTCTGTGGGTACTGCATGTCCATGTGTCCACTTGTGGGCACTGGATGACCACGGGTCCATCTATAGGTACTTGGTGCTCATGGGTTTGTATGTGAGTACTGGGCGCCTGCTGGTCTGTCTGTGGATACTGAACGCTCGCAGGTATTTCTTGGGGACTGGGTTCCCATATGTCTGTCTGTGGGTACTGGCTGCCCACAGTAATTCTGTGGGTACTTGGAGCCCATGGGTCTGTCTATGGGTACAAGGTGCCCACAGGCCTGTTGGTGGGTACTGGATGCCAGCAGGTAAGTCTGTGGGGTCTGGGTGCCCCCTGATCTCTCTGTGGGTACTGAGCACCCATGGATCTCTCTCTGTGGGTACTGGGCACCTACAGGTCTGTCTGTGGATATTGGGTCCTTGTGGTCATGTCTGTGTGAACTGGATGCCAACCAGTCTGTCTGTGGATACTGAACATTCGTGGGTATCTCTGGGGTACTGGGTTCCCATGGGTCTGTCAGTGGTTAAAGGGTGACTGCCAGCCTGTCTGTGGATTCTGGGCAGCCAGAGGTCTGTCTGTGGGTACTTGGCACCCATAGATATATCTGTGGGTATTGGGCACCCATGGGTCTGTCTGGGGATACTATGTGCCCATGGGTATGTCTGTGGGTACTGAGTGTCAATGGGTATGTTTGTCGGTACTTGGTGCCCATGGGACTGTCTGTGGGTACAGGCATCCATAGGTCTGTCAATACAGGGTGCCCATATGGGTGCTGGGTACTGTGGGTATTGGGTGCTTGTGGGCATGTCTATTGGTACTGGGTGCCTGTGGATGTGTCTGTGGGTACTGGATGCCTGTGGGTCTGTCTGTGGTATTGGGCATCTATGGGTCTGACTGTGGGTACTGCCCATGGGTCTGTCTGGCTACAGGGTGCCTGCGGGTCTGTCTGTTAGTAGTGGGTGCCTGTGTGTGTGTTTGTGGGTACAGGGCACCCAGGTGTTTGTCTGTGGGTTCTTGACACTGAGGGGCTTGTCTGTGGTTACTTGGTGCCTGCAGGTCTGTCTGTGGGTACAGACCTTCAGTGCTTCAGTTTTCCAGTTAGCTCACTTTGCCTTGATCACCTCTTTGCCACAGCAAAGCGAACACCCTGCCTTTCCTCAGCCACACGCTCACTTCTGTTTTCTTGTTAGTTCGCTGATAGAGTAAACCTTGCTAACCATGACTCAAGGTTTAAGAATAGCAGCTGTGTTAGTCTGTATCCGTAAATAAAACGAGGAATACTTGTAGCACCTTAGAGACTAACCAGTTTATTTCAGCATAAGCTTTTGCATCACTTCATCGGATGCATAGAATGGAACAAACAGAAGTAAGATGCATTTATACACACAGAAAGCAAAAAAAAGTTGTAAATTACCATACCAATTCTAAGATGCTGTTTAATTTGGAGGAAAAAAAAGCCCTTTGTAGTGAAAATTTAGTGGATCTATGTCTAACAGTTGATAAGAATCTGTAAAAGAGACTTAATTAGGAACATGACCCAAGGGTGCATACTGCCGAGACAGCTGCCTGAGTGTGCAAAGAGCTTGGAACAATCACTGTGAAACAATGCAAACATACTCATTTATAGCCATAGTTTGTTAACCCTGGTGCCTAATTATGGTTAATTGCAAGTCGTTATTGCTTTACCAGAAACATCCTGCTAACCTGCTTCTGCCACAATTCTCATGCCTGTCTGAGCCCCAAGTTCTCTCCACTTGTCCCCTCTCCAGCAACAGGACAGTCAGCTCCCCCCAGGACTTCTGCAATGTAATTACTTGGCATCAGTATAGAAGTCCACAGTCAATTGTAAACTTGGGGATGGCACAAAACAGATGGCATTTAGCATGGCATATGGTGCCAGAGTGCAGCCCCAGTCCCAGTCGTTCCAGTCAGGTTTAATTGCTCCTGGCTCTAGAAAGGCTATCATGGATGCTCTGGCAGGTAGAAGACATGAGGGGACTGCAGAGATGGTGGGCCTGGGATTGTGCTACTGGGATACCCAATTGCTGCCCCTCCCAGTCCCACTAAGATCCTGCTCCCTTTGGCCTGCTGATGCCACACTGTTGACAGCTGCCTCCTGCTACCAAGACAGATCACTGGTATCCAGCTTGGGACTGGCTGGCTGTTGGGATGATGCAGGACACGCTCCAGAGCGTTGCAGCCTCCCCAAGGGGGTGTTAATGGATTTGCTCAGCACTGCTACCAGCAACGTGGTGCAGGGGGATGTGGGGGAAGGACATGTCACTCTAAGTGAAGTGTCCTGTTCGCTGAGAGCAGCCCCAGGCCACGAGGCGCCTGTTTTACCTTTTCCAAGTGAGCCAGACAGCTGTGCTCCTGGGACAGATCTCCTGGATTCCCCCAACCCATACCAGCAAGCAAGTCCTGAGATCAGCTGCTCAGCCAGAACCCTGACTGCCATTGCTGAGACGAGGGGTACCCATGGGGAAATAGGGCTACATGATGGAGCAAGACCCCCAATGTCCTTTTAAGTGCTGGCCAGCCTCTAATGGTAGCAGCATTCCTCATGTGCAGTAGTCAAAGTATGACAGGCTGGAAACTACAACCCCCACAGGGCTGTGGTTGAGTCTGTGAGTGGACCAGCTATGCCCACGTACACTGCCTGAGCAATGGGCCCACAGTGGGACATCACTAGTCCTTTCTAGTCTTGTTTCTGTGCAGCTAAGAGCCAGAGCTAGGAGGCAGTGCAGCCTAGTGGATAGGGTACTGGGCTAGCAGACCTGAGTGCTAATCCCAGCTCGGTCACTGGGTGACCTTGGCAGGTCACATTACTGCCCCATGCCTCAGTTTTCCCATCAGTAACGTTGAGTTAACAATACTTGCCTCCTTTGCAAAGTGCCTCGAGTGCTGCAGATGGAAGGCACGAGGCAGAAGTAAGCTCTCCAGCCCTCCACAGAGCTCTCCAGCCAATGCCAGGAAACTGAGATTGGATGTTTGCAATAGAAACAGCCAGCAGGATTTCTTCTTACATAGCTGCAGAACAGAAGAATGATTTGATAGTTGCTTTCAACTACCTGAAAGGGGGTTCCAAAGAGGATGGATCTAGACTGTTCTCAGTAGTAACAGATGACAGAACAAGCAGTAATGGTCTCAAGTTGCAGTGGGGGAGGTTTAGGTTGGATATTAGGAAAAACATTGTCACTAGGAGGGTGGTGAAGCACTGGAAAGATTTACCTAGGGAAGTGGTAGAATCTCCTTTTTCAGAAATTTTTAAGGCCTGGCTTGACAACACGCTGGCTGGGAAAATTTAATTTGGGATTGGTCCTGCTGTGAGCAGGGGTTGGACTAGATGACCTCCTGAGGTGCCTTCCAACTCTGATATTCTATGATTCCCCACTCTGTCTGCAGGAAGAAATAAAGAGCCCTGCTGTGTGTTTGACTGCTCCACCCTCTACTTTTAATAACAAGAAGTCTGGCTGCTTTCCTCATTTCAACCTTGTCCTCCCTCAATGGGCAACTGCCTACGGTTCCCCTCCATGCCAAGCTGTCATCCCTAGGCCTCACTGTCGTGATGGCTTGAAATCAGACACCACTGGGGACCCAAATGGCCTTCACAGCTACCCCAAGGAATACTCTACCATAGAGCCATCAGCACTGTGAGACCCTGCACCCTTCACACCCATGCAGGGGTCATTAACACTTGAGCTAAAGCAGTTGCTCCGCTAGGTGATGACCATGGTACATTCTTATCTCCTGGGAACCAGTCACTAGAGAGGGACATGATCTACTTAACCACCTGGTGAAACCAGCTGGGATATGAGGAAAACTCATTTGTCCTGAGGGGAGAGACAACCGGTGCCTGCCGACAGTGGGAGGGGAGCTGAGTGAGGGCAGTGACTTCAGCAATGTTACTGAGCATGCTCAGTACAAGCCAAGCAGCAAAACAGGGTGGGATGTGACCTCACATCCTCCCTCCCCCACATACTCCCAATGTGTTGCCTCTGTCTGTGGGGAGCTAATCAGGATTAACTCTCTCCCTTTGCCCATCATGGGAGCAAGCAAAGGAAAATGGAGGCTGGGTATCAGGGGATGTTTCCTAGCATCAGCAAATCCCTGCATGCCTGAGCATATGGGAACTTTGCCCTGACTGAGGATAAGGTCCAAAATGATCTACCTGGCCACAAGCTGGGCAGGAGCCCTGGAGGCTGACCTGCTGGGATCTGAGAAAGCCTCCCACTGCCCCTGCCCTGACCCCTACCTCCCAACTCCCCTGCATTGCAGACCAGCACTCAGTCCTTTGGGAGCTCTCCGGTAATGACTGTGCTGTAAAAAACATTCCCAGTGGGTGGGGGTCCTGTGGGCCCCCAATGCCAGTCACAGGTAGTGCTCCTCTCTCAGCTAGCCTGGACTCTGCTATCCCACTACAGGATAGTGATAGACACAGCCCAAGCCCTCCGAGCGCCCCCCTGCAGTGCCCAGCCCTTGATCCACTGGACACATGCAGAAGTCACAGATCCGCTGCTTCCCAAGGACTCAGAAACACTTAGAGAGAAAGCAAGGAGATGTTTATTTAACACAGAATCAAGAGTTGAGGGCAAGTAGAAGTGATGAAAAGCCAGGATTACCTATAATATGAAATCATAATGCACAGTCTAGAGCAAGGGTGGGCAAACTTTTTGGCCCGAGGGGCACATTGGGGTTAAAAATTGTGCAGAGGGCTGGGTAGGGAAGGCTGTACCTCATTAAACAGCCTGACCTTGCCCCCCATCCAACCCTCACCCACTTCCCGCCCCCTGACTGCCCCCCTTAGAATCCCCAACCCATCCAATCTCCTCCCGCTCCTTGTCCCCTGATTGCCCCCTGCGGAGACCCCTCCGATTCTACCTGCACCCCCAGAACCCCACCCCCATCTAAGCCCCCCTGCTCTTTGTTGCCTGACTGTCCCTTCCCAAGTTAGGTGGGGGCCTAACCACTACCCCCCCGGGGCCTCACCACCTAAGCCCCCCTCCCTTGCTTACCATACTCAGCCGGGCGCTCCTGCCACTGGCACCGCGCTCCCGGCATAAGCTCGCGGGCCAGAAAAAAACGGCCAGTGGGCCACATGTGTCCCACAGGCCATTGTTTGTCCACCCCTGATCTAAATGTAACCCTTCTGCCCATCAGAGTTGGCAGCAACAAGGGCCGGGTTTAGTATTCAGGGGTTCCATTCCAATAGCACAATACAAAAACCGGCTCGAGCCCCCACCCAGTGACCTGGGACAACCATATACCACTCCTCTGGGCGTCTGTAAGAGACAATACTTCCCCTCTCGCAAGCACAGAGTCTGAGTGTACCAAAGCCTTTTAATAACAGGGAGAACCAATGTGGCATTATATTGGGGAAACACCACAAACAAGGTTGATAAACCAAACCATGAACCAGAAGCCCCCCTCCCAGCAACTAGGCCGTGGCCTTCCCTTTGGCTCTTGAGTTCCACAACCCCAAAAGTCACTCAATAGCCCCAAAAGTCCAACAGCCCAAGAGTCTCTGTTCTTGGTCAGTGCAGAGTTCAAAAGTCAATTGGCAGAGTCTTACCTCCAGCCTGGGTGGAATTGGAGGGTAGGGCACGGGGCACCTTACGTGGTCCGAGGCCAACTGCGCCGCCTCTCCGTGAGGTTCCGCTGCAGCTCTCACCACAATCGGCTCTGCTCCCATCCGCTGGCTGTCCCACGAACCGCTCCGCCCATTGATCCGCTAGCTGCTCTGCTAGCCGACACACAGACAGCTGTGCCGCGCCGGTCACTCTGCCCGCAGCACCAATGCCTCCGCTAGTCGACAGACAGCTGTGCCGCGCTGGTCACTCTGCCCACAGCACCAACGCCTCCGCTAGTCGACAGACAGCTCTGCTGCACCGGTCACTCTGCCCGCAGCACCAACAACTCCACTAGCCGACACACAGACTGCTGTGCTGCACTAGCCATGCTGCACTTTTCTCAGGCCGCCCTACTTAAGACAGTGCTCAGTGATTTCTTTAGCTCTTAGGTGATGTCAGCATACAGTAGGGAAGCCTTAGTGCAGGTGCACCAGTGAGCCCAAAGCAATTTTCAGCTCAGCAGCCTGAAACCAGGCTCCTAACAGAAGCAAAATTCAATTCTGACATTCCACAGTGGAGAGAGGCAGGGTACAACAGGGCTGGGAGGCCCTCAGACAGAGCCCTCACCAAAACGTATAAGTGCTTGTCCACCACCTCTCTCAATGTCACAGTGTTCTGAAACGCATGGCTCTTGCCCACTGAGTGCTACCTAGATGATGGCGAGTCCCTCCAGCATAACAAGGGCCAAGTACATGTCCATAGTCCTTCATTCACATAATCACAGTAACATCACTTTATCATTCCTGCCCCAATAACATAGAAACTGGGGCTCCCTCATCAGCCGAAGTGGTCATGTGGGCTGCTGTGGGCTCAGGCTAGGCGCAGTGGGTGTGTCTATGCAAATTGATCAGCCCCAGAATTATTTTCTAAGACTCACTGCAATTCCCATAGTTCGCCACCAGATGTCAGAATATATCTCATTCCTGACACTGCTTACATAAAGTTATGATGCGGTGATGATGCGGTGACATCTGTTGGCATCTGCTACCAGTCTGAAACAACAGCTATAAGAGGCAGAAGTAGCTCCTGTTAATAAAATGATAACTCCAAAACCTGATAATGAACACTGAAACGTCCACACGTCCCTATTTCA
Source organism: Dermatemys mawii (assembly GCA_007922305.1). Taxonomy (NCBI): domain Eukaryota; kingdom Metazoa; phylum Chordata; order Testudines; family Dermatemydidae; genus Dermatemys; species Dermatemys mawii. The sequence continues at coordinate 14,509,472 of ML677379.1, read as the reverse complement.
CCACTGATAGTTTTAGTGGCAACATCCAGCGACCCTGCTAGCATCCATAGATGGTGAGGAGAACTGAGGCTGGGTCCCAAGTGAGGCTGGGTTTAAGACCCACTCCTAAGTTTAAAGACCCCTCTGCAATGTCCCAGGATGGGTCTTAAACATTTAAAGGGACAGGACACCACACTAATGCCAAAACCTTATGCTGCTGCCTCAATGCTGACTAGGTGCCAGATACCCCAAAAACACCTCTGCCCTACTAGCCAAAGCTGCCACACACCCCAAGACATTCTGCAGCACATTGGAGCAAGATCAAACCCCTCAGTGTATGAACCTCACAGCAGCAGGATTCCCGTCCACGGTTAATTTGAAAGAAGCTCCATTGGTGAGATGTTTGAGCTTGGTCGCAGAAGGTCCGTTTGCCAACCCAGACTGCAACAGAAACAGAACACAGTGCTTGGAACCCTGGTGGCTCTACCGTTCCTGGAGTGACAAGTTCTGCCGGCAAAAATGAGTGAAGCAACGCAGGAGGATCCCCGAGGGCTCATAGAAGGAGCCACACAGAACATGGCTGCTGGGACCCCCATACCTGCGTGCAGCTGCAGTTGCAGATTGCACTACACCAGGTTTTGTTTGTTTCCTACTGTAACTTACAAATAACTTAGAAGTGTTGTTTGCACCTGGCCAAGATGAACTCTTGAGAGCTCCAAAATGTGTCTCTTTCACCAGCAGAGGTTGGTCCAGTAAGAGACACGACACGACACGACACTCCACTCCACTCCACTCCACTCCACTCCACTCCACTCCACTCCA
>ML677379.1:14464724-14508661 GCA_007922305.1 Dermatemys mawii | reverse complement strand
CACTCCACTCCACTCCACTCCACTCCACTCCACTCCACTCCACTCCACTCCACTCCACTCCACTCCCCCCGTCTCTCTCTCACACTCACACACACACACACACTTTGTCTTGTGTAACCTACAAATAGGTTGTAAGTTACAAGGGGTGGGGGCACACTGCAACTGACAACTGGCAAACCAGCAGAAAAACTGGCCTGGCCAATAAAAAATGGCCAAGTGCCAACCCTATGCCTGCACATGAGACTGAAGCTAAAGGAGAACATTCTCCTTATCCTCTCCTGGTCCCAGGCTCCCTCATGGAGCCTGAGCCTTCATCTGCATGCCCTAGCTGCTCCTCATCAGACCGAGTCGCAGCATGACTCAGGCCCCCAAATCATGAGAATTGTAAGATTATATTGTGATTTGGGTCTGTTGTTTGGTTGTTGAATGCCTTCCTCCTCCCCCAGGCATTGGGGTAACGATTAGTGTCACCCACTCTCCCAACTCTGTGGGGAAGGGGACTTTGGCCCCTGCTGCAGGAGCTCTCACCCCCACAATGAATTTTAGTCCCCAGCCTCCAGATCCATCCTTTCCTCCCAATCCCTGCATCAGGTCTGCCCCAACACAGCTGCCCTTCACCCAGGGAGGCCTGGGGCCCCCCACAGCCCCCCTGCAGGGGGGTTGCATAGGGCACCAAAATGGCTAGGGATGGCCCTGCTCCAGGAGCTCTATACTGCCTCTCCCTTTCCAGGCCAAGTGTTGTGGATACAAATTACACTGATCTCACTTACATAGGAAATGTCATCTCCAGAGGCTGATGTATTTCCTGTAAGGTGTCTCTGATTTACAAGTGCTTTCGCACAAAGAGCCAGTCCCCTAAAGGGAGCAAACTCAACAGGTGTACCATTACCATCGCTCTCAAATGGCTCAGCCATTGCACCTTGTGCTCTCATGAGCTGATTGTGAGTCTTGCAATATTTGGGGCGGGGGTTCAGAAAGCCCTAGCTCCTAGAGTCAGGTGATTAATCTCAGCTTTTATTTTTTTAATACAAATAAAAGCTGAGGTTTTCTAGTGTCTAGTCCTCATCTTGGGGAGAAAAGCTTGAAAACATGAACTCGGAGGCTCCCAAAGAAGAAGACAAATAAAACAAAGCTGACATTAATTATTTTAAAATCTCATGATTTTTATGCCAGTTTCACAATTTTGGGAGCCAGTCACATGATTTTTGAATGCTCAAATTGGCTATACCACATGACATTTAAAGAAAAATTCATGTGTGGGCTGGAGCTGTACATGAACTGTTACAGACAAAGAGTAGCTCATTCAGCAAGCAAGAATGGATCAAACTCAGGTTCAGAGTGGGCTCAGTTTCCCAGATGAAGTGACAATCATTCTCCACTTCTGTGAGGCTGCAGATGGAAGCTGCAACAGTCACATAAACTCTCGTGTACCTCCCAGGCGATCTGGAGCTTCAAGAACTAAAGGCTTTTGTCTCCCTTCTGGGTAAAAATAGCCCTGTGTGCTAGTTCTCACTGGCAGCTGGTGACTAAAGCAAGTGTGACGCTCCACAGGCAGGCTAGGCTGCAACAATGAATACGCAGAAGGATGTAAGGGCAATCTTCACAAATGCCAAGATTTTCATGTCTCAGAACTACAAAGCAGCTTGCTTTGATCAACAAAAATGGGGCAAAAATAGCCTCCTTGAATAAAGACCTGTGCATGGAAAAATTTGGCAAATAGAGCTTATTTAAGGTCTAAACTGTGGCATAGGCAGAAAACATCCCTTTTCCAGGGATCTCAACATAACACCACTGCCCAGTGCCTTTCTCTGGATTGACTCTGCCTCAAGAATTGACTGAACAGAACCCAGGGCAGAGCAAACTTCCTTGCTGCTTCTTCTCCCCAGAGCTTTGTATAGCCCAACTGACAACAACATGTCTTCCCAAGCCTGAACTTTGTTCGCAAGCTACAAAAAAAAGAGCGTGGAATACTGTAAGAGCCCAACAACCTGGTGATGCCTGCCATAATAATGCAGGGCCGAAATAAAGAGGGTCAGAAAACAAAGAGTAGGAATAAACAGCCAGGTCTCAACATGGCAAAAGGTTACAAAGCAGGTGTCTTGAGGAAGGTCCCATCCCAGAACTAGTGCTATTTAATATTATTGAGGCCTTGGAGATGACTCCAGAGTTGGGCTTAAAGCAGGATTAAAATCCCTCTGATTCACACTTTAACTCATGAATTTTGCTTCCAAATTTGGCTGATTAATTGCATTTTCTAGGTCATCTTCCGGATGAAATAGGTTCTTACTTTAACAGAATAAACATTTAAAAAATCATCATTTTTTTAAAACTTCAGCACTTAGTGCCTCACTTTTTTTTTTTTTTTTGGTCCTGTGTGATCTTAATAATAGAGTATCACAGACGCTGCAAACTCCCCAGGGAGTCACAACTCAGTGAAATAGCATGCGTAGGCTACATTTGAAGCAATTAGATTGTAATTAAGTGACGTTATTCATGACTGTTGGGCTGGCCCCTCAAGTGCTATAAATCCCTAGTGAAATCAGTGGAGCTCTGGTGTTTGAGGACCCAGCATTGGCATGGCCAGAGTCAGGTCAGCAGCTTAAGTCACTGTGAAGCTTAGGGTTCACCCAGGCCAGTAAGAGGTTTGGTCACCATCTGCCTTGTAACCCTGGCCATCTTGGAGCTGTGCAGCTTTGGGCCAGGGCTTTTTGTTCAGGATGGTTTCTCTCACTCCACTTTCCTTTCCAGCCTGTTACTAGCTGGCCCATCACAGAGATCATAGTGCTTAGTTTCTTTGTCTCTCAAAGTGAAGGACAAAGATGGGGTCTCTCTGTTCCTTATACCCTAAAGGGATGTCTCAGTCTTACAAGTCAAGAAGGACTCTCAGGGACTCAACTTATTGTGTCTCTCTGGGGTGCAGGAGCCCCATTAATTCTTTGTCTCTTGAGGTGAGGCACAGGATAACTCAGGAGTCAGTCAATAGCTTTGTTAGAAATTGAGGCAAATATAGAAATATATATAGAAACTGAGGCAAAGCCCCCTTCCTTTGTTTAAGCCAGACTCATTGATCAACTTTCCCTAGGATAGGCTGTCCGGTCTCCAGCATGTTCTGGTAACATCGCACAAGGAATTCAGTCCTCCACATGTAACACTAACCCCTGTGTTTGGCAATGAAATGATCAGCCAGCAGGTGCTTACTCCAAGTTTGTGCGCATGGTGTGAATGCAGGGGCTCACAGTCTTCCTCAAGGAGCATCATTGACATGATTCAACCAATCATCTCGCTTTCTCTCCAGCTAATTTGCATACTGCAGTTTGAAAAAAGGTGTGGCAAGAGTTTTAATTGGCTGTGTGACCCTTCCCAGGAGTGCTTGGGGTTTTCACTTGCCCTTAGCATGAGGATGGCCTGTCTTTGCCCACTGGCTGACTCCCAACAGCCCTTGGTAGTGCCAGCACCATCTCCCAGGCCTTGCGTCCTCAGTGCAGGTTAGCAGTAGGCACACACCAATCATCAAGTGTCCCCTGGAAGGCCCAGCCCCTGGTCCACTGAACAGCTCCAAATTGCTCAGATTCGCTACTCCCAAAGGCATAGCAAACCCCTGCTTGTATTAATGTAAGCAGTGTCAGGAATGAGATATATTCTGACAGCTGGTGGCAAACTATGGGAATTGCAGTGAGTTATGGAAAATAAGTTTGGGGCTGATCAATTTGCATAGACACACTCTCTGTGCCTAGCCTGAGCCCACAGCAGCCCACATGGCCACTTCAGCTGATGTGGGAGCCCCAGTTTCTATGTTATTGGGGCAGGAAATATAAAGTGATGTTACCTTGATTTTGTGAATGAAGGGCTATGGACACATACTTGGCCCTTGTTATGATAGAGGGACTCGCCATCATCTAGGTAGTACTCACTGGGCAAGGGCCATACGTTTCAGACCTTTCTGAGATTGAGAGAGGCTGGGGACAAGCATCTATACCTTTTGGTGAGGGCTTTGTCTGAGGGACCCCACAGGCCTATTGCACCTTGCCTCTCTCCACTGTAGAATGTCAGAGTTAAATTTTTTTCCATTAGGAGCCTGAGTTCAGGCTGCTGAGCTGAAGTTACTTTAGGTTCATTGGTGCACCTGCACTAAGGCTCCCCTGCTATATGCTGACATCACCTAAGAGCTAAAGAAATCACTGAGTGCTGTATCAAGTTGTGGGGCCTGAACATAGGGCAGAGTGGCTGGTACAGCTGAGCTGTCTGTGTGTTGGCTAGCAGGGTGGCTAGCGGAGTGACTGGCGCAGCAGAGCAGTCTGTGTGTTGACTAGCGAAGCCATTTGTGCTGCTGATGGAGTGACTGGCACAGCAGAGCTGTCTGTGTGTCAGCTAGCAGGACGGACTAGCGGAGTAGTTGGTGCTGCTGGCGGAGTGATTGGTGCAGCAGGGCAGTCCGTGTGTTGACTAGCGGAGCCATTTGTGCTGCTGACAGAGTGACCGGCACCGCAGAGCTGTCTGTGTGTTGGCTAGCAGGGCGGGCTAGCGGAGTGACTGGCGCTGCAGAGCGGTTCGAGTATCGGCAAGCAGAGCACTTCTTGGGATGGCCAGCAGAGCAGAGCGGATTGCGGTGAGGGCTGCAGCGGAACCCCACAGAGAGGCGGCACAGTTGGCCTCGGACCACGTAAGGTGCCCCTTGCCCTACCCTCCATTTCCACCCAGGCTGGGAGGTAAGACTCTGCCGAGTGACTTTTGAACTCTGCACTGACCAAGAACAGAGACTCTTGGGCTGTTGGACTTTTGGGACTATTGAGTGACTTTTTGGGGTTGTGGAACTCAAGAGCCAAAGGGAAGGCCACGGCCTATTTGCCGGGAGGGGGCTCCTGGTTCAGGGTTTGGTTTATTAACCTTGTTTGTGGTGTTTCCCCAATATTATGCCACATTGGTTCTCCCTGTTATTAAAAGGCTTTTGGTACACTCAGACTCTGTGCTTGCGAGAGGGGAAGTTTTGTCTCTTACAGACGCCCAGAGGAGTGGTATATGGTTGTCCCAGGTCACTGGGTGGGGGCTCGAGCCGGTTTTGTATTGTGCTATTGGAATGGAACCCCTGGATACTGAACCCGGCCCTTGTTGCTGCCAACTCTGATGGGCAGAAGGGTTACATTAACTCAAGGTCCCCGCTCCTCTCCCCACCCAGCTATATTTACAATGCAAACTAGAATATGTTTATTATCAAAAGCAGAGGAGTGAGTGGAGGGTAGTGAGAAAGAAGACTGGAAACAAATGGTTCCCTACCAAACACAGCTGTAACCCGCTTTCTAAAGGCTAAACTCATTCTCCTGCCTGCTTCAAGAGAGCTTCCATCAACTCCTTGTCCCAGCATTTTCAACCCGGACAGATGAGACTCCCCTTTCATAACATCAAGGTGGCTAGCAGCTTGGCCTAACAGGCTCAAAAATTCAGGGTGTCTCTCCACATCCCCAGATATACCAGACCAGACCTTTAAACTTCATCAGAAAGCAGGGTACCCCCTACCCACCCACTGCTGTTTATCTCTTCATGTTACTGTCCTTCTGATGCCCCCACAAGCACTTTGTGAGCCTTTGACTCAGGATGCTACTAGAGCTGTCTGTGCTGTGAGACATACGACACACAATGGACCACCAGGGAGATGTGTCCAGGAGCAGCAAGGCATTGATTTCTGTGCTAACAAGCTCTATTCTATGCTGTGTTCCTGTCAACTAATAAACCTTCTGTTTTACTGGCTACCTGAGAGTCACATCTGACTGTGGAGTTGGGGTGCAGGGCCCTCTGGCTTCCCCAGGAGCCCTGCCCAGGCAGACTTGCTCTGGGAAGCGCCTCGTGTGGAAGGGGATGCTGAATGCTCTGATGTCAGACTCAGGGAGGTCGAAGCTGTGTAAGCTTCTTGCCCTGGAGACAGTCGGCTCAGAGAGAGGAGGCTCCCCCAGAGTCCTGACTGGCTTTCTAAGGAGTAGTCCAGAGCATCACCCCAGATCCTCCGTGACTCGCTGAACATGTATTTCGTACACACATCTCCCAGTGATTACTCTGAGCAGTGGGATGTAGCTTTTCATTAGATACCTACCTCAGGCCCCCCTGTGCCATCTACTAGTTGGCATAAGAGGTCTTTGAGGCGCAGGCCAATGACCTGATTGGCTGTGCACATCCAGCACACCAGATAGACTCTAGGCTCCTGGGATGGAGTTCCCAGACCACCTCATCCTAGACACAGCCTGGCTCAGCAGTGCCACCTTTGGGTTCACTGATGCTGCTGCAACTCTCCTGGAAGGAGCCGGTGTGGTGGCAAAGCCCCAATATCCTGTTGGGGGAGGCGAATGGCAGTGGAACTTCCCGCCCCACCCCCATGCAGGGCGATGCAGCAGCATCACCCCCAGGCTTGACTAGGTGGCATTGAGCTCCCAGGTTCAGTGGGGACTTGAGCCGAGTGGGGTGTTGAGAGAGGGGGTCCTACGTGGCTGGGTGGGCATGCTGCTATGCTCTGAGCCAGTCAGAGTCCTGCATTTGGAGAAGCTGGGCATGAGACCCCGCGGCCAGGTCTGAATCCAATGGGACACCATGCACCAGCCATTGCTGCGGCTCTCTGGGCATCCAGGTGCCCTGGAGCCTCAGGGGAGCCCAAGCCTATGGAGCAGATTAGCAGTCGAGGGGCAGAGACCATCCAGGAAGGAGGAGAGCACTCTCCATGACATTACAGCCGTCTCAGCCAGCTGGGCCCCTGCCAGGCCCTGATCCCCGCTGGGCACTGGCCCGGCTTGGGGAGAGGGCTGCTTGCGTTTGCGGAGAGGAGCTGCAGAGCCTGGTAGTGTTTATGCCATGCTGGGCTGTCGCCCCAGCAGCTCCATGTTGATACTGAAGGAGATGGGAGGCTGAGGAACCACTGCCCGTAAGTAATGTCAGAGACCCCATGAAACCCACTGGGGGCTGCAGAATGGACAGTCGGACATGCAGACAAACCTTTGGGGTCCATTTGGGGGCAGAACAAGCTGACCAGCCAGAAGGGGGCAAATGCCCAGGCTGTGGAGAGGAGGACAGTTCCTGGGCGCCAGCAGCAGGGGCTGGACTGAGAGCTGTTTTTGAATGAGCTTGTCAATTAGTTGGCTTAGACCCAAGAGGCTGGGACCTGGCAGGAGTCAGTGCAGCCCTGGCACTAAGCGAAGGTACCTTCCAGGTTGGATGGACTGGAGGGTCCACGGCATAGGGTATGGCTCCTCCCACACAGCCAGCACTGTGCCCAGCTTGGGAGGGCAAGCATTATCTCAGCATGGCACTCTGGGAGAGGAAGCTGCGAGCCCCATGACAAGGTACCTGGGCTGGGGATCCTGCAGGAGGACACTGTGGCACTTTGGGCAGCAGAGGCTCTGAGAGGCTTTAAAAAGGGGCAAGCCACAGGACCTGGGGCCCCTGTTTTGAGTTCAATCAGTCACTGTGTTCCCAGGAAAAGGGCCTGCAATACTGACCCTGGGGGGAGCTACACTGAGGGCAAATTAGCCCATTGGCTTATACAGAGTGGGGAAGCTGAGGCAGAGTCCAGGAGTTGCCCTGGAGGGAAAAGCAAGCAGTTACTCACCAGCCTTCAGCCCAGCACTGAGGCTTCAGCCTGCCTTCTGCCCAGCTGTCAACTCCACCCAGGCGCCCCATGCTCCCTGACTCCCTGTGCCCCTTGCTACTCTCCCCTGCACTCCCAATCTCCCGCCACTCCCTTTCCTTGGCAGGGGACAGAATCCCTATTGAACAGAGTATGCATCTGACCCTTGTGCCATTCAGCGACCCAAGGGATGCACGCGGGCATGGCCCAGTACGGCTCCGCACACCACAACACCCTCTTCCTGCAGGCTGATCTCCTTCCCCCACCCCAGCACTATCTGTTGCAGTACAGAAAGAGGACTTGAAAGGAATTGCTCACTCTCTTCCTCGCTCCTGACCACATCTGCAGAATCTCACATCACACATTCCCCCAGTCTCTGGCAGGCCCCCTCCTCAAGAGGCAGTGAGGCCAATTAGCTAGCAGGGCACTGAGTGCACACGCAGCCCATGTGAGTCAAGACCCCTCTGCTGGCATGTATAATAGATGGTGCAGCTGTCTGAAAGCCCAGCTCCCTGCCTCAATAATTGATGAACTGCAGCTCCTACCTTTGAAGGCTCCTGGGTTCCAGCCACAGCTGTGGCTGCACCACACTCACTTGTTCAGAGGGACTGATTCAGCGAGTGGAGTTAGGAGGAGGAAAACACACTGGGCAATAAATCCAGGTAACTGAAGAGAGCACTGAGAGTCAAGGCTACAATGCTCCCGGAGCCTGGTCCCTGTGCTCTTTGCTACAGCTGCCCTCAAGCCAGCTGGGAAGCAGAGTCCGGAGAGATGTGGCCCAGTGCTTTGCCAGGTGGTTGGCACAAACAGAGCAACTCTTGACTGGAACAGGGGTGATGCCCAGATAGGTTTCTGGAGCCTGCACTAAGTCACCAAGCTGCAGGGGTCAGGGAGCCCTGATAGCCAGCCTCTGCTCTCAAATGACCCCCTTGGAAAGTCACTTGGGCTGTGTCCATACTAGCAAATGTGGAGCCATCTCCACTGACCAGCTCGGGGCAGCTCTGCAGACGCTAGCAATGCAGGACAGGGCCCTGACACATCCACTCACCCAGTTGACGGGCCAGGCTGATATGGGGGAGACAATTGTATTGGGGCCCTGAGCTCAGGGCCCTCCCCAAAAGTCTGTAATTGTGGTTGAATAGGAGGGGGTGAGTATGATGTACTGGGGCCCTAACAGCTATTGACAGGCTTGCTTGTGGGGAACACATGCTGGCGCACTGTCTACACCAGGGCACCCACAGTGCAACCATGGGTGGTGCTGACCTAGGGCCAGCACAGTGCTGGAAAACAGACATAAACTCACCAACTAATGGATCATATTCTGAAAGGGACCTGTAAATCTGGATCCCTCCTGTTTCTGCTGTTCATTGTTAGACCCTTGCTGGGGGGATCTGATTGCCAAAGCTCCCACAGCAACCCAATTTAGTGCATTGGAACATGTGGACCTCCCCCTTCTGTGCCTCAGTTCCCCTTCCTGTACAATGGGGTTAAAGACCCCTTCCCAACTCATGTGGCAGAGGCAGCTCTGTAACTATAAGGCCAGGGTAAGAGTATAGCCCCTTTAAGAGAAAAACATGGCCCTGGGCGTTCATTCAAGATTGCAGCTGCTGGCATGAGTCACACACACTGCGCTCTCCCTCTGGAGATGCTTGATTGCTTTTTTCTTTGCTGTTTCCATGAATCCAAATTAAAAGTCTGCCCGATGGAAAGCACAGTCATGGGGCTTAGATTAATTAGCTAATATTTGTTCATGGCTCGGTCAGTACAAAGTGGTATTGTTAGTCTCCTTCCTGATGCCTGTGCCTTAACTGTCAAAATGCTAGGCAAGGAAGCCCTCGAGGGTGACAGATAGCTGCCATGGATCAGTGTAGTTGCACTGCCTGTGATTTACACTGGCTCCAGCATTGGCCTGCTAGAATTCATCCCGCTCATTGCATGCAATGGCTTGTTCTGCATGCGTGTCTGGTCCTAGAACCCATTCAGCTGTGTGTTGGAGTTCTGAGTTCTAAAGCCCACGTGGTGTTCTAGATTTCGAAACCCCGCAGGGTGCACCAGCGATGGGGAGCAGGAAGAACTGCTCCCTGACTGTGGGGAGTGCATGCCAATGGGATGAACAGCAGGGAGCTTGGCCTTGAGGCTCATGTGGATATGGGGCAGGGGCAGCACACTCAGAACGGGCCTGTGGGATGGAGCTGTTCACTGAGAATGTGCCCGTCTACACCCAGCACTCCTGGATCGGGAGCCTCTCACCTTCTGGTTCCCATTCAGCTTGGACTCAGCAGAGACTGGCACCATGGGAAAAGGAATAGGGGAGCTCAGCCAGGTTCCTGGGGGCACATCACAGAACTGTCAGTCAAGCCCCTGAGCCTGAGGCTGTTGATACTGACCAACACCTCCCTCCCCGCTACTCCCTAGAGGTGGGGTCTCTGGGCAGTGTGAGGCATATGGGTAGGCCATTGCTCTCTGGGTGTGGGGATTGTTCTTTCCACTCAGCACACAGATATTGGTGCTGACTTCAGAGACCTTGCCCCCACCTCCTGCTCCTGCTTTGCACAGGGGAAGGCAGCAGCGCCCCAAGCTGTCTATCACTGTCTGTTACAAAGGAACTTCAGACATTTCTTTGCCAAGCTTTCCCATCTGGAACCCACACCCAAATCCCCTCCTACAGCCAATCCTCTGCCCCAGCCTGGAGCCCATTCCCAAACCTGCAACCCCTCATTTCTGGCTCCACCCCAGAGCCCACACCCCCAGCCACAGGCGTCAACTTTCCCCAACACCAGTGGGTGCTCAAACCCCCCCGGCCACAAACCGACTTCACCCCTGCTCCAACTCCTTCTAGAAAGTCCCCTCCCCAACTCCACCCCCACTCTGCCCCTCTTGGACCTCTTCCCCAAATCCCCAACCCCGCCTCGTCTCTTCAAGGAGCATGCCACATTTCCTCTCCTCCCCACTCCTTCCCAGCACTTGCCACCAGTTGTTTCACAACGGCAAGTGCTGGGAGCTAGGGGGAGAAGTGGAGCCATGGCACACTCAGGGGAGGAGGCAGAGCGGAGGCAGAGGTGAGCTGGGGTGTGGAGCAGGGCAGGGAGCTGCCAGTGGGTGCAGAGCACCCACCAATTTTTCCCCATAGGGGCTCCAGCCCCAGAGCACCTATGAAGTCGATGCCTAACCCCCCAGCCAGTCTTCATCCCCTTATACACCCCAACCTCCTGCCCCAGCAGTGGCGCTCTGTACCTTGGGGAATACACCCCCATGTTCATCTTTATAAAATTATTATGTGATATTCAGTGCAAAGTTTGTCATGTCGGGTGTCTTCAGAAGGCTCATGATGCACTGAGGATGGTTGTTATAGTGATGTTATAGTAATTGTTATAGTGATGTTATAGGTTATAATTTCATGTATATAGTTATGAGGCTGAAAATGTATCCTCATGGCTTAAAGCAAGTCCAGACAAGCTCCAAGAGCAGATGCAGTTTGCACCTCATCAGGGCAGGGATGGGACAAACCCAGCCCAGACTCACAGGAACAAACGAGGCTTCCAACAAAAGAATCTATTAGGGCTTGGCTACACTTGCAGATGTAGAGCACTTTGGGTTAAACCAGCCTTCGGAGAGTGCAGTAGGGAAAGCACCGTAGTCTGTCCACACTGACAGCTGCAAGCGCACTGGCATGGCCATATTTGCGGCACTTGAAGCTGCACTGGGACAGGTGGATTATGGGCAGTGATCCCACGAAGCACCTCTTCCCATTCTGGCACTGTGGCTTCTGGGAAGGGGATGTGGGGTGTGGGGCATTCTGAGTCATGTCCCAACACCCCGTGATGCATTGATTCTCATCTCAGCAATCCCTGTGCTTCCATCCACATTTGGCACCATTATTCAACGGTTGCTGTGCAGCGCGCTGTCTTCCCTTTCGGTCTGTGGGAATGGAGCCCGAACTGCTGAGGAACATGCTGACAAGTCTCGCCAGCACGTCTCATATGACAGTCGAGTTACTCCTTAAGATACAAACTGACACTAAGGAGGACTTTGATGATGATATCAACTCACATAAGCATATGACATGAGATTGCTTGTACAATTCATAGACTTGCTCAGCATCATGGAATGCTGGTTTTGGGCTCGGGAAACAAGCTCTGAGTGGCGGGATCACATCGTCCAACAAGTCTGGGATGCTGAGCAGTGGCTGCACAACTTTCGGACGAAAGAAGCCACTTTCATGGGACTGTGTGAGGAGCTTGCCCCCACCCTGTGCCACAAGGATGCGAAATTGAGAGCTGCCCTGATGGTGGAGAAGTGGGTGGCTATTGCAATCTGGAAGCTGACAAATCCAGACAGCTACCGATCGGTTGCTAACCAGTTTGGAGTGGGAAAGTGGACTGTTGGAATCGTGTTGATGCAAGTTTGCAGGGCCATTAATCGCATCCCACTCAGAAGAACCATGACACTGGGTAATGTGCATGACATTGGTTGGCTTTGAAACAATGGGTTTCCCTAACCGGGGAGAGGCGATAGATGGGATACATATTCCAATTCTGGCACCAGCCTACCTAGCCTCCAAGTACGTTAATCAGAAAGGATATTAATTACTCTATGGTGTTCCAGGCACTTGTGGATCACCAAATGCATTTCATTGACATTAACACAGGCTGGCCTGGAAAGATGCCTGACTCACACATCTTTCAGAACACTGGCCTGTTCAGGAAACTGCTAGCCAAGACTTTTTTCCCAGACCAGAAGCTCTCCATAGTGGAAGTAGAAATGCCCATTGTGATCCTTGGAGACCCCACTCACCCTTTACTGCTGTGGCTCATGAAACGCTACACAGGGAGCCTTGATAGCAGCAAGGAGTGGTTCAACAAGCTGCTGAACTGGTGCAGAATGACTGTGGAGTGTGCTTTTGGCTGTTTAAAGGGCCACTGGCGTTCTCTGTATGGGAAGCGAGACCTGACCAATGACAGCATCCCCATGGTTATATCCATGTGCTGTACCCTCTATAACTTTTGTGAAGGGAAGTGTGAAACCTTCACTCAGGCATGGAACTCAGAGATCCAATGCCTGGATGCTGAATTTGAACAGCCAAAAAGTAGAGCTCTTAGAGGGGCCCAGCACAGGGCTGCAAGAATTAGGGATGCCTTGAGGGAGCAATTGGAGGCTGAAAGCCACTGGTAATGTCTGGTGCCCTGTACGGCAGTGAAGTGAAGTGGTTCCAGTGTTAGTAGGAATCTGTGTTAGCTGTGCTGACTTGCAGTGCCTGATGCTTTCCTGGGCTAAGGGATCTTTTACTTTATTCAATAATAAAGTATGTTTTCAATGATAAAAAATCCAGTTATTGAAAATAAAATTCCTTACAGAAAAAATACACAACTGCTTGGGATACAGAAAGGGCAAGTGGGTGGGGTGGGGAACGGTACACTCACAGACTTGCATATGTCCTGTTATCATACTCAGGAAGAGGAGGAGTGAAATGCTGTGCAATGAATGCTACATTTCAGGATGGCTATAAGGCAAGGTTATGGGGATTGATTGCAGTGGATAAGGGTTGTAGTTTTCATGGCTGTGTGATGAAGCTACAGGTGTTGGAAGCAGCTGGGGGCGGTAAGAACCCCAGATGTTGGGGAAAGTGGGTTGGAGGTGACATGGGGGCAGTCACACCATGTTACAAAGACTGCCCGCCTGCAGAGCCGGTGCCAGGAAACCGGCTCAACTCTCAGACAGGTGCCCCACCCCAAGGGAGGTCTCTTATTCCCCTGCACAAGGACAGGCTGACAGAGTGGCTGCTGTCCCATCGGTGGGGAAACTGAGGTACGGGGGTGACTCACTCACTGTCACTGAGCCAGTGCCGAGCTGGGAACGGAAGCCAGGTCTGGGCTTTCCTGAGGGGAGTGTCCTCCAGGGAGAACCCAAGGAGCCCTCTATTTGTCTGATCCCAGCACTGAGCCAGTATGCCCACCCCAAGAGGCCCAACCCTTGTGGGACCCCAACTCTCCCAGCTCTAGGGTCCCTGATCCACACTCACTAGATCCCAACCCTCCCAGCTCTCTTGGGATCAGTCCTTGGGTTCAATGCAGGGGTAACTGAAGATGCAGGAGGTCAAACTAGAGAGACCAGTAGTCCTCTTTGGCCTTCAGTTCCATGGTTCCTGAATGTTGACACCACTTGCTGGGTCCCAGAGTGTGGCTTGCCCACAGCAGCTGCTCCATAGCGGGAGAGGACACCAAGAGTTCCCCAATCTTTGTGCAGGGGCCAGCCAGAATCCCGGACCCTGCGCTCCCTGGACACAGCAGCAACTGTAGTTTTTGGCTCCCCATAGGGATGCAGGGGCGTGGCCCCAACCCCATCCACACTGTTTGAAGGACTGACACTGGTGTGGTCTGGGGGGACTGACACTGGTGCGGTTCACATTAGGGAAGGCTGGCAGGGTAGCACAGTGCTCAGAAGGAATGTGGGCTTAGGCAGAAGAACCTGCATGGATGGAAGGATGCAAAGAAGTGGGCTAGACCAGGATTGACACATAAATTATCTAAGCACACTTCCCCCAAACCCAGTGCCATCTTGTGTGCTCCACCGGGAGGTAATTTTCAGGATGTCGGCACTCTCCCACCTGGCACCCCGCTCCTAGCACAGCCGTGGCAGGGGTGGCAAGATAGCTTTGCATGCACCTGGGGGACATTACAGTTTCTGTGTATCCCACCTTTTTGCAGTCAATAATCTCACCGCAATCCTCCCCACCCCCCATCACCATATCTCAGGCATCAAGCCCTGGTTCCAGCTGGGGAGTTTCAC
Organism: Dermatemys mawii; assembly: GCA_007922305.1. Lineage (NCBI taxonomy): Eukaryota > Metazoa > Chordata > Testudines > Dermatemydidae > Dermatemys > Dermatemys mawii. The sequence goes on along the minus strand of ML677379.1, from coordinate 14,494,272 downwards.
TCCCATGGGTTCCACCAGCCCCACTTAAAGGCCCTCATTGACTCCAACAAGCTTTGAATCAGGCTCCTTGTGAGCAGCCAGGATCTTCCCCCTCATGCAGATGTTCTAGAGAACCTGGGTGCTGGAGGCTGCGGGGAAGAAGCCGCAGCTCAGCCCAGGGTAAGGACTGAAATGCAGCGTGGTGCCCATAGGACCTATGGTGATCAGGTGGCCAGTGGTGGCTAGGGTGCAATGAGCTGGTGGGCCTCAGCCCAGCTTCTGAGGTGTGAGCAGGCCCCAGCAGGGAGCCATAGAGGGACACAGCTCGGTCTCCCTAGGCCAGAGCCAAGGCCCATTGGTAGCTAGTGAGCCCTGCCTGGCATGCTGGGGGCTCCAGAATGGTGCCTCTCTTCCACACCAGCCCAGCGCTCTCCACCATGCCCAGGTGGGTGGTGGCGGAAGGTTGGAGCTCCCAGCTCTGCTCCCTTGGGAGTTGCTGGGGGTGGGTTCAAGGCTGGGGCGTGGCTGAGATTCCGAGTTCCCCCAAGTAGGAGGAGGAAGCAGCTGAGAAAGATAGGCATGTGGGAGAGGAATGGCTGCTCCATGGCTGCTCTGCACCCTTTGCCAGCCATCACATCACATAGCTGGCCCAGTGAGGATGAACGGGGCGGGGGAGGGGCTGGTGACTCTGACAGTTCCACTCTCACTCCATGATTATCCTGATGGGAGCCTTCTCTACTGGGAAATGTATCTGTTTCTGGTGCGCTCGATCCCATCCCATCACACCAGGGAATCCAGAATACCAGGATGCACGCTTCAGCCTCTCCTGCTCAGCTCACAGGGTGTGGTGCTCACAGGGGGGTGGTTGGGGGAAGGTTCACAAAAGGGCAGCCTATTGCAAGGCATCAACCTCCACTGTCCTGCCTGCTCTCAGCTTGGGCTGCATGGATAGCCCCAATCACTTAGCGCTGACTCACTAGAACCAGAGCCTTGGGCAAGCAGGGCTGGGCAGCCCAGTGGGATGGCCAGCAGGGCACGGCCATGTTATTATTATGGCTGCACAGAGCAGCAGATCCATCACAGCAGACAGGCCTGTGGCTGTAGCTTTTGACTCCTCGCAGGGAGGCCCTTGATCATATGCGGGGCCCCTTGATCATATGCATCATACCCTTAGCTCTCCTTGCTCACAACCCTTTGCAACCGTTAAGTGCCAGCCCCAGCTATGGCTCATGTATCCTGCTTTACAGAGGGGCAGGGAAAATCAGGTGTGACACAGATGTCACTATCCCCCGTTATAGATGGGGAAACTGAGGCAGGAAGCCAGCCAATGACCTGCCCCAGGAGTGAGTCAGTGGCGGATCTGGGGATGGCACCCTCCCTGCTCCCTGCCCCAGGCCCCTGCTCCCAGGCTGGCAATGTCCTGTCAGTATTCACAGTGGCACTGTGGCCTTTGCCAGCTGTTCTGAAACTGATCCACTGGCCTCATCCTTCCCCACTCTTATTCCCTAGCCCCTGCTCTGGTTGTCTGCCTGCTGCTCTGCTCACTGTGTGTGGCCTACATGACGCTCTGTGCTGACAGGGTGCCGGGGAGCTGCCATGACCCTGCTCTCTCTGGCCCAGAGCCACTCACATCCCGCTGTGAGACACAGGCAAGTGCCGGTTGTGCCACCGTCCATCTGGGGACAAGTAGCAGCCCAACTTGGAGGCCAGCACTTCTGAGGTGCCCAACTGGGTGCAGCACTGACAAAGGGGCATGGCCATGAGTGTGGCCAGCAATCACAGCATTAACACACACTCCTTTGCCAATGCAACTGAGGTCCCGTAGGGATTCTCTACCCATCCTGGGAAGCCTTTTAGACCAATGGTTTTCAACCTGTGTTCCGTGGGGCCCTACAACACCTCAGATCTCCAAAGGGCTCTGCACCTCCCTTCAAAATTGTTTAGCGACCCATGCATAAAAAAGGTTGAAACCCACTAGTTTGGCTCATTGTTACCGGAACTGTTCATCCCCGGAACATGCAAACATATCCCCCTCGTCCCTGGACAAAAAACAAGTTGAATGAAAGTTCAAAAAAACAAATTTTGATTTGGAAATGTCAAAGCAGAGGGCTCATATAGGTTTGAGCCCTTAGATTGGAAGTAGTATGAGTCAGGGACCCATCTTTTGGTTCTGTTTATACAGCGCCCAGACTGAGAGCGGGGCTCTATGGTACTCATTACTAATGAAATGAACAAATAAATAAAACACAGTGTTTGGACCTTCAGAAATGACCATTTCCACAGTGACAACACCATTGCCATTCAGCACAACGTTCCGTTGGGACTCGGCCATTTGAATTAAAACATTTCAGCAGAACTGTCCCACCGAAACACCAGCAATTTTCACCCAATATGTTTTCAGCACACAACATTTGTCACTCGAATTTTGCCTTGCTCTGAGTCTTAGGAATTGCATGTGTTGTGCTGGCATCTAGAGGCCCTCGGCCACATGACACTCAGCCAGCCCCTGCTCCACATCCTCGACTAGCCAGTGTTTCCAAGCAATCACACCTGTGATGAGTCACTCTGAATTAAGTACTAGTACTGATCCCAGCTCTCATCCCCCACTGATTGCAAAGTGCTTTACCGAGGTCAGCATCATTATTCCCATTTTACGGATGGGGAAACTGGGCAGAACAGCGACACAGGAACCTGCAGCTCTGCAACATAAGGCTGGCTGTTTGTAACCTAGCTAAGTAGATGCGGGAGGGAGGGAGAGACTGAGAGAGTAGGCGTTAATGGGGGAAGGGGCATTGCAAAAACATGCACAGCTTTGGAGTTGAAATGCAATGTTCAATTCAAGCCACTTCTGTACTCAGTGCGATGAATGTGGGAATTTGGGGGATTTTTTTTCGATCTAGATGTATACCTCAGTTTCCCTCTGTGCTTTGTACTGCAATGCACTGAGTGTAAAGGAAAGGGATGAGGTGCTTGGCTCCAGTCTGCCTGTCAGGAGACCAGAATCATTAACAAGCCCAACAGAGCCTCCAAACCTGAACAGAGGATCCGGAAGAGATACGGGAAACCCCATTGACTGACAATTCACACCTGGCTGCAGAGGCAACTGAAACACAACGGACAGAGCTCCTAGGGGAGGAGGGCTGGAGCTCCTAGGCTCAGACTCCAAGGCGCTGAGGCCACATGGTCTGCTCTGAATGAAGAGGGAGATCCCTGGGGACCTGGAGCATGGACGGGCCCTCCCAAAGCATTGCATAGATCCTGTCATCGGTGACTGTGCTATTTCTGCAGGAATTCAAGCAGCTGACTCAGGCCTTTAGCTCGGTGGATGCTTCCCGCAGACGCCATTTGCTGCTGCAGCTTGAATGTCGATATGGAATTTTGGAAGCACGGAGGAACAAAAAGCAGTGAGCCCCATGAGTTGGGTAGCTGGAGACAGTTCTTGCCAGCCATGGAACGCCAACACACTCTCCCTGGCAGGTTCTCCGCATTCAACAGCCAGCGTGTCTGCAAATTGGCAGCACCAGCCCTGTTTGCAGGCTGGGAGCCAAAGGCAACATATCAGGGCTCCCCCAGTGCAGGACTGCTCTCTGCTGGCCTACCTCTCCCCCACTGTAGAACTGTAGGACGCAGGGAATGATGTAGCCAGAGCCCCCTGCACTCCAATTCTCAGGCTGCCTAATGTGCTGTGAGTTACAGCCACGCATGGGCCATGCCCAGCTCTGGATCAGCCCACAATGAGGGAGGCACAAAGGTGGCATAGGTCCCCCTGGACTGTACTGCTCAGAATTGAAGTGATAAAGCTGAGGACTTGCTAGGAGCATTAACAACACTGTATGAACCAGCAGCCCTTGAGCTGTCCATGGCACTGCTAAAAAGCCCATTATCATAATGGCTCGGCAAGAAGAGAACGACAAGAAAACTTCTGGGCTGCCCAGAGCAGGGAGTCAACCCAGGTAGCAGGTGAGGAGAGGGGCAAATGAGCATGTCTGACCAATCAGACTTACAACAGTGGCGCCGATCCCATCCATTCAGAAATCACAGCTCAGGCCTGTAACTGTAAGAGCTGCTTAAAAGTAGCCAACAATGTATGCTACACAATCTGTTCCGCATTGCATTTTTCTGGGATGCTGGGAGAGCCTTTCTGTGACCAGCTCTGTGTAAGCTCATCTCTCTCACCAACAGACGTTAAGTCAATAAGAGATATTACAGTACACACCTGGTCTCTCGAAAAATCATGCAATGGTTCTGCTGTTTGGTTCTGCTGCTGCTGGCGTTGGGTTCTGCATTTTCTGCCTGGCTCTTGAGCCTGTTTTCCAGCTTTCTTCTGCAGCCAGAAAAGGGTAGAAAGGTACCTTGTGTGAAAGGAAAGGTGAGGCTCTCAGGCAGCTACGCGACTCCAGGAGCTGAAAACTCACCAGCTATCTCAAGGCTCCTGCTAAAATCACACCAATTGGCTCCAGGACCGCGGGAGCCATTCCTGGGGCAACTGTAAAGCCATTCATTTCTATAGTGAAGACTGGAAGTGTTCTGCTTCCCTGTTCAGGGTGGTTGTGACATGCTGTACCACAAAGTAGTCCCCTGTAACTCACATATTAATTCTTCATATATGGTTTTGGATATTTCATACAAAGCTTGCCATGTAAGGTATCATATGAAAGCTCATGATTTGCTAAACCCACTGTTCTGTCAAAATATGTATATTGTTAGTGTGTATGGCATTATTAAATTTTGCTGTGTAGTTGTTATTGAAATATGTTGTGAGTTTAGGAGTCTCCCATTGTTAGTAACAACAAAAGAGGTGATCCACACCCAGGAGGGCATTAAATGACCACTAATCAGCAGTGGAGTTATAAACAAAAAATTTCCAGTTCTGTAAGAAAGTTGCCCCAGTACCACACAATGGGGATTACTCAACTCTGTGAATTAGCAAGGCCCATGTCTTAGTTAGTATTTCCCAGGCACATGGACAGACGGTACAAAAGAAGAGACAGTTGCATCATGCTTTTACTTTTCTCCTCCCTCACCTATGCTGAAGGCAACAAGAATGCTGGGAAGACAAAGACTTGAAATAAGGAGTCTGGTCCCAGGCTTAAATGGAAAGTCTGTGTATTAAGGACTGTAACCTATCTGCAGCATCCCTTGGGGGTGAGAAAAACTGCTTGATCCAAATACTTCTTGGTCTAATAAGGTTTAAGATTTAGACTGGGCACTTACCTTTTATTTATTTTTATTTTTTTGGTAACTTTCTTTTATGCCTATCACTTATAATCACTTAAAATCTATCTTTCTGTAGTTAATAAACTTATTTTAATGTTTTATCTTAATCAGTGAGTTTTTCTGAAGTGTTTGGGGGAATCTGCTCAGGTTACAAAGACTGGAGCATGTCCACTATGCTTTGATGAACAGGTGAACTAGTTAATAAACTTGCACTCCTGAAAAGAAGGGCTTACAAGATGGTATATTCCTGGGATGCAAGGCTGGGGACTTGGGAGATTTGCTGCTGTTTCCCTGTGTATTCATGCGGCTTAGCTGGATTTGCTTCTGCTTGTTGGTGACTGAGTGATAACCGCACCTGGAGGATCTGGCTGCTTGTCACTGGCAAAGCCTTGTGAGAGACAGCCAAGGCTGGTGAGTGAAGGGGATACAGCAGTACGCCAGTTCCAGGTTGTACCTGGGGATCCCATCACAGTGGGCAGCCAGTGCCATTGTGGCAACAAGTTGATTTCTCTACACCAGTGGTCTTCAAACTGGGGTGTGTGTATCCCTGGGGGTGCGCGAGACCACCCCTGGGGGTGCATGAGACCCCGGTGCCGCTGCTGATCCTTCCCGGGAGACCATCGAAGTCGCAGTCTGTTTTTGGCCCACCGAAATGCCGCCGGAAGAAAGCGGAAGCTTTCTATTCGGCAGCATTTCAGCAGACATACCCTGGGGGGCCGCAGGCGGAGCGCGAAAGGAGGCCACGGAGCCAAAAGTTTAAAGAGCGCTGCTCTACAGACTAAAAACTTCACCATTTTCCTGCCCCTGCGCTGACATGTGCCAGCAATTGCCTGGTTGTCACTCCCTCTCAGTGCTTTGTCTAGGGGTCCTGTTTCTAAGCAGTGACTCCCCACCACACCCACAGCTCCATGAAGCCAGCAGATGGCTCAGGGCAGACTCAAGGCAGGTGATCTGATCTCACTGGACAAAACCCAGTGGGGACGTCTCCCTTTCCCCAAATAATGGGGTTTTTCTGGCTTCCCCGTAACTGTAAGCTCTGGATTCTTGGGGGTGCTCTAGTGGTGTGAGGGAGGGAGATGCTGTAACTGGCCACATGGCTCAGCAAAGTTTGGGGAAGTCTAGGAGCTCTTCTTTAGCCACATCACCTAGGTGCTCATCTCAAGGGCTCTGGCCCAGCAAGGCTGAGCAGCCAGCATGGGATGTCCTCAGCAGGGCCGGTGTCCCACTCTGCTCCCCAGAGAGATGGCCTATTGGAGACCTTCTCCAGCTTCTACTGCCAGCTCGCTACCTAGCTCCAAGGCCCATCCCTGCCGTCGCAAAGACAGGGTTTGCCCTTTCTGGGAGTTTCAATTGCCTAGGGCAGGAAAGCTTCTGGGGTCCACTCTTTTGTCTCCACTGCTCAGCAAGGAAGGGGCTGAAGGAAATGGGAGGCCATTTCCTGCTCAGCAGCCTCAGCACACCATGGCCGCCCAATTCAGGACCACGCTGAGCCCAGAACATGCATGACCATGTGGAAAACAGCATCTCGTCATACTCTGTAACCACCAAATATTTTCTCACACAAATACATTTCCCAGAATTCCTTCAGCCCCAGACCAACACTCACTTCCCTCCCAGGAGGAAAGTCCCAAAGGAGGTCACATAAAGTTGTATGAAAAGCTTGTAATTTGCTGGTTATGACTATGCTGTCTGTATGTGAGTATCGTTTTTGTATTTGAAGTTATGAATATTGGCTATGTACTTATACCTCAATGTGTTTGCTGCTAAGTAGCATCAGTGAAGTATTTGGTTACATTCTTGAGAAAGGACTATTCTGAGTAAGTGCCCAAACAAGAAACGCTTAACTGACAATATGTTTTGAGAGAGTCCAATCCACTTATAAGGAGTCTTCCTGAGAACGTTTAAGGTAGCATGTGAACAATGGCTGCCACTTGGAAAATGAGTCATGCATGGACATGTGACTTGTCCATGTGATGCCAAACGCCATCTTGCTGCTGTGATTTTTCACAGTAAGAACAAAGGGGTTTCCTTCCACATGGCAGAGGATATAAAAAGCCCTGGAAACCCCTCCATTTTGTTTTTAATGCTGCTTCTGACCTCTGGAGGAACTGTGCTTAAAACTGAAGCTTTGAACAAAGGACTGAATGATCCATCCAAATTGGGATGTTTGTACTCCAGATACCTTATTGGTTTAAATCAGCAGTAATCCCATTAAACCTGAAACAGCCTGACCTAAGAGCTTTGCAATTGTTGTATGTATTATGATACAGCATGTTCAAAGGGCAGCAGGAGAGTGTTAGAGGGGAACCTTATTCCCTGTAGAGGGAAGAAAGTTTGCTACAGATCAGTTAAAGCACCTGAAGCCAATTAAAGCACCAGAAGCCCATTAGAGTACTTGAAGCCAGTCACCTGATTTAAAAAAACACACCCTGCTTCAATCAGACAGTTACAGGAGGTGATGTGTCCCACATCACCTCCATGTTGTTCATTCCACACCTGGATGGGAAAAATTAAAGGGAACCTTACTCTCTGGCCTTCCTTCCCAGTCTGACTAGTCCTAACTTCCCCTAACTGCAGGGCTTTCCAAACCTCACCCAGCCTTGCACAGAGGCCATCCTGACTCAGGGCACCCAAAGCTAGAGAAAAGGATTTTCAGGCTGGAAAATAAAGAAATGAAAGAGAAACACGGACCCATACTTCCCCCCTCACCACACACACACATACTGGCAATGGCCTACTTTCCCTGCATTGCACAGCTTTCCCTGATTGGAGCAGGACACACTGCTTTAACTACATTGGCATAATTAAAGCATTCGAATCCCAAGTGGAGGTACAGTTATACTGGTGTAAAGGCATCTTTGTGCTGGTGTCAATGCACCTAAAGGTAGGGACTGGACCAGTATATCACTGAGAAATGATGCACAGACTCATAGATTTTCAGATGGTTCAAAAGGAACCATCATGATTAAGGCTACATTTTAGTCACACGTTATTTTGTAATAAAAAGTCATGGACAGGTCACAGGTAGTAAACAAATATTCATGGCCAGTGACCTGTCCATGAGTTGTACTATATACCCCCAATTAAATCCTGGGAGGTGGGCAGGGGGCATAGCAGATGCTGGGCAGGAGCGGTGTGCCACCTGGGACTCCCACCCATGCTGGAATGGGGGACGGTGATGGCAATAGGATGACCAGACAGCAAGTGTGAAAAATCAGGATGGGAGTAGGGGGTAGTAGGAGCCTATATAAGACAGAGACCCAAAAATTGGGTCTATCCCTATAAAATCAGGACATCTGGTCACCCTAGGTGGCAGCAGCCTGGTACCTCCACTGCTGCAGGGGGGCTGAGAGGGCACAGCAGCCCAAGAGCCCTGCTGCTGCTGGGGGGATAGGGTGGCTTGAGACCCCTGCTTCTGCTGTTGTGGGGGGTGAGGGTGTGGTGGCCAGGGCCCCCCTCTGCTGCTGCTGGTGTGGGCATGGTGTCCTGAGACCCCACTACTTTCCCGGTGAACTGTAAGGTGTGGTGGCACAAGACCCTTGCTGCTGCTGTGCAGGGTGTGGGGCATGGTAGCCAGCCGTAGACCCTGCCGCGCCAGTGGCTGCAGAAGTCATGGAGGTCCCGGAAAGGCATGGAATTGGTTACTGCCATGATCTCCATGACAGACTCGCAGCATTAATCATGATCACCTAGTCTGACATCCTGCACACGGCAGGCCACAGAACCTTACCCAACCATTCTTATAATAGATCCCCAATCCCTGGCTGGGATACTGAACTCCTCAAATCATGATTTAAAGACAAGTGGTAGACAATGCACCATTTACACTAGTTGAAACCTGCAAGTGACCTGTGCCCCATGCTGCAGAAGAAGATGAAAACCCCATGGGTTTGCCAATCTGACTCAGGGCAAATTCTTTCCTGACTCCAAATATGGTGATTGGTCAGACCCTGAGCATGTGGGTGATACCCACCAGACAGACACCAGGGAAAGAATTCTCTCCAGTAAATCAGAGCCCTCTCCATCGAGTGTCCTGTCTCCAGCCACTGGGGATATAAGCTACTAGCAATGACACCCTAACCGACAGAATTATCTTAGTGCTGATACTCGCCTAAGGCCCAGCAAACCTGTGCAGCATAGGGATTCATCCAGACTAACCAGCAAGCGGCCGCCCACCCTGGAAATAGATGGCTTTGTTTCTCAGCCTCACCGTCCCAACTCTGCAGGCTGGGAGGCGCGCACACAAAGGCTCCCGCAGCCGTGATTGAGTCAGCCACTCAAATCAAAGAACAAAGAGGGAGCTAGGCTGGCTCCCTTTTGCCCAGGGATGAGAGGTGCGGGGGAAGAGACCGCAGCAGTAATTTGAAGAAGAACCTGGCTCTGACTCTGTTCATTAGGGTTACCATATTTGAACTTTCAAAGAAGAGGATACTCAGTGTGGGGGTATAGTACTGTACTGCCCAGGGATGAGAGGTGCGGCCCATGGCAGAAGGAGAGACCCCTGTACTTATGTGTCAGACTTGTGTTACTACTAGGCCATGCTGGAGTTAACAGACCCTGCAGTGGAGATCGGGTGCTGTATGTAGCCAGTGAGACAGATCCTGCCCCCATGGGCTCAGGATCTATACGGGCAGGACATATTATCAATCCCATGAAGCAGGGTTACCAGCCACATCAACCAGATGGGGAAGTGACAGCCCAGGTACTCAAGGCCACACATCCTCTAACTGCCCCTCACCTCCGCCCCCCCACACTCTTGCCAGTCCCCTCCAGTTATGCTGACACTCCTATGCCAGCCAGCTAGCACCCTAGCCAGACCCCTTTGCCTCCCACTCTGGCCAAATCCCTCTTCCACCAAACTGAGTGTCTCACGATGGCAATGGCTGGCATGGCTCTGACTCCAAGGGAGATCCCCACACTGCCAACAGCCAGCACACCGCCTGAGCCGAAAGCACCAATGACGGATGGGGCAGCTTGGGCCTCCCAGGGGACACCAGAAGCTTGGCCCAAGGCACCATCTCAGGGCAGGGGGACGAGTATGGGCACAAACCTGCCTCCAGTTGTCCATCCTACTCTGCCCTGGGCACAGACCCCTGCAGGCAGGGGCCCTGCTGTCCACCATTCTCATCTGCCCCAAGAGTGCCTTCTGCAGGCTTGAGCCCTGGCCATGGGGAAGAGAGGAGCCACAGGCCAGAGTCAGAGCAGCAGGCAGAGGCAGCTCAAGATAAAGCTGCCACCCTAGACAGCACAGCCAGGGGCTACAACTGCACTGCTCAGATTTGGCCCAGCCGGGCAGATCTGCCACGCTAGGCGCTGCCTGGCATTCCCAGTGCTAGGGGCTGCTAGCTGTAGGGCCCAGCACTGGGGTGTTGACTGGGGGCATCCCCATGGTGCCGGCTCCGAGAATTATGACTGCAGGAGAGTCTGAGAACTAACGGACTGCGTGGCACATGCCACTTCACCACAAGCTCACCCTCCACCCCACCCAGCATGGCCTGGCTCTGAGGATAGGGCACTGCCTGTGCTCCAGCAGCTGTGGGTGGAACTGGCACTCAGGGTCAGGGGACAGTGCCTGCTCCCTTCCCTGTGGCTCCACCTGAGGGCTCAAGAATGCAGAGATCCAGTCTCAGGCACAGCATGGGGTTGGGCTCCATGGGGGAGGAATCCAGTATCTTGCACACTGCTGGGTAGGGAGTGGGAGGGTGTGGGGGATGTTGAGACCCCATCTCCTGCACTGAAGAGTTGGCAGCCCCTTCAATCCTTCAGTTATTGCTGGACAGTTCTCTCTCCCTGTAGCAGGCCAATCAGGGAGTCGGGGAGGACTGAGGAGGGACTCTGCTGGGGCAGGACTGCAGGGCAGAGCCTCACTGTCCACCCTGCTGTGCCGGTGGGAATAGCAACACCCCATAGCCAGTGCAACCTCACATTTCTGGAGATGGGGCCCCTCCTACTGCCCCAGAGGTCATTGCAAACCCAGAGTAGGTTGAGGCTGCCCAGGGGGATAGGTGCCAGCAGCAGGAGGGTGCTGCACCATTGCCACGACATCACACTGCTGCCAGGTGTGCAGGTAGAGGGTATGGGCCGGCCGGTTCTCTCTCTAGGGCCTGAGCCCTGCCCCCTGGTGAAGCCAGCCCAGCGCTGTGGAAAGGTGGGTCCCATGTAGTGGCTGGTAAGGAGTTGAGCAAGGGGTCGTCCCAGGTTGGAACTCCCTAGGGATGATTCCCGGAACCTTAAAGTCTTTAAACCATGTTTTGAGGACTTCAAAAGCTCAGACATTGGTTAGAGGTTTATTACAGGAATGGGTGGGGGAAATTCTGTGGCCTGCGTTGTGCAGGTCAGACTAGATGATCATAATGGTCTCTTCTGACCTTAAAATCTATGAGTCTATATTACCCCTGCCAGCTTTCCCCTATCTGCAAGGGCAGGTCGGGGGGAACCTTGAGCTCTGGGACATGGTTCCCCTGCCGTGGCCCCTCCTTGGGCACCATGGGGATACTGCTGGCATTTGAAGGACATTTGTGGTCCAACAGTGCCCTGGCACCCTTTGCTCAGCACTGTGTTACCACGGCCCCTGTCCTCATGCTGCCACCTCAGTGCCATTGCCATGATCTCAGGGCAAGCTCTGGGGCCAGGCCAGGCTGGATGAACTGGCAATGGAGACTGAATTCTCCTCTGCCCCAGAGGGTGCACCTGTCAGGGCTGGGCTGGAGCAGGGGGTGGGAGAGCGGAAGGGACAGCTGGTCCCTGAGCTGGGTGGGCCATGGGTGCAGGCAAGCAGCTCTTGCCACGGTTGTGTGAGAAGTCACGCCCTGTGCCCCAGGGCCGTGCCCCACACAGGCCTGGCTCCTAGCACACTGTGTAGGCAAAGAGCTTTCCAGCATCATCAGGGCATGCCCCGCTGGTGCTAGCCCCTATGGCCACACCCCTAGCCACTGGGCCCTCCCCTCAGCCCAGAGAGCAATAGTAGCTGTGTGGGGCACTGGGCCTAGAACCAGGACAAACAATTCCCATATCCCCAGACTCAGTCACAGGATGCTCCGAAGCCCTGACTGTGTGTGGCCTGCAGGTGGCACTGGGAGGGAGGGTTACCTGCACTCCTACACCCTGCTGAGGACACAGCATGACAGCAAGGCCCAGCTGCCCATGCTCCACGTGGGAGCCAAATTTCCATCCACCCCTTTGGACAAGCCCCCATGGAATCAGGACAAAGAGCCAAAATTCCAAAGCTTCCCCAAACCAAAACTTTGTGATTCAAGCCCCAGGTTGGTTTTGATGTTTCCTTTCTATTAAAATACTCCCTGTGTCTCTTCACTACACAATAAATATCAGGTGGAAAAACAACAGTGGTCAGCATCCCTGTTGCAACACACTGGCAGGACAGTGCCAATGGGAGTCCAGCTGGGCACTGGCGCCTCTTCCCATTGCGTCACCACAGCTTCCTGACATGCTGCCCAGCCCAGGTCTCTCCAGCCAGCTCTGACTGTGTTCCTGGTATCTCGTGGGGTGGAGAGCATCCTTAGCATGCAGCAGCTGCTTCACCCTCCTCCCAGCTGGAGGCCAGCTCATCCTCGGAGTCAGGTACCAGCGGGCTTGACGGGCCCTGCTCCAGGTTGACGTAGGTGACACTCAGGTTGATGTAGTGCTCGCCCTTCAGGGAGGCCAGGATGCACTCCACCTCCCCAATCAGGGTGGAGAAGGTGGGGCGCTCCTCAGGACTCAGAGCCCAGCAGCTCAGCATCACTGCGTACCTGCCCCGACAAGAGAGCCTGTTAGAGTTGGGACAGGCCATGGGGCAGGGAGCTCATCTGGACACCAACATTGGACCATCTCCCACTCCCCCACCTGATCCCTGCATGCCAAACCCTCCCAAATTCCTCCATGCTGGATCCCCTTCACTCACATCCCCATGCACCAGGAAGGGGAGCCCAAAGGAGGTGTCCTGCATGAATGGATGAGGAGGCTCTGGGGTCGGGCAGTGTTCACGGGGTGGGGACTGGCAGGCAGAAGTTTGGGAACTTGGATATGTGGGGTTGATGTGGGGGATGCAGGAGGAGTCAGTTTGTGGAGGGAGAAGGTCCTCAAGGAGCCCATCACGAGGAGGGGGGCATGGCACTCACAGCGAGTCCGGGCAGTACTCGGGCTGCGGCAGACGCCGACCGCTCAGCAGGTAGCGCGTTATGTCATAGGGATCCACCTCGGGGTACGGTGGGGCCCCACGTGTCAGCAGCTCCCACAGGAGGACCCCAAAGGACCACTGTGGCAGAGAGAATGGGGGTCATTCAGGCAGCACCATGCATGCAGCAGGGCCGGAAATGCTTGTCATTCTCTAGGCCAGCGGCACACAGCCACCCCGCATGGCACCCCGGAGTCTCCCACTGCACATGTGAGCATCGCCTGAGGAGACAGAGCCCAGGGGGCTCATCTGGGCAGTGCCCACAGCGGCAGGTGTGGGAGAATCTGCCCCATTAGGTCTCTGGTTTCCACCTGCGAGGGGACAGCTTCATCCCCACTCATCCCCCAACTCTAACTCTGACTACTCGGCCTGCCCACCCGCTGGAGAGCCATGCTTTGAGGCCCCACATAGGCCCAGCATGGGCCAGCAAGGACATGGACCTGCCTGGATTAGCAACATCAGCAGTGGTGTCTGTTGCCACTGGCCTCTGCCCCTTGAGCCACACTCTCCCTTGCTGGGCTCTGACCCCCAGGCCATGCTCTCCTGGCACCAGCCTCTGATCCCCGGGCCATGCTCTCCCTATGCTGGGCTCTGACCCCCGGGGATGGGCTCTACCTGGGCCATGCTCTTCCCTCCCTTGCACAGCGATGAGAATGCCAAGTGGTAGGAGATGCCAAGACCCCCGTTGTGCAGCCAAGGGAGCTCAGCTGGAGGCCAAGTGCTCAGCGAGTGCTGCTCTGTGCCAGTCATGCTGGGTGGTGGGGCTCTGCCCATCTGGCACAGCACAGCCAGCACAGGGGACAGGCTAAGCTGTACATAACCGGTCTAAACTTCCACAGCCCCATGTGCCAAGGAGGGTCATGGAACACTATGTGCGGGCTGGCCGCTAATCCTGGCTCTGTCAGCCACGTGCCCAGGGTGCCCAGTGGCAGACAGGGTCCAGCCGGGGGCAGATTACCTAGGGAGGTGGTGGAATCTCCTTCCTTAGAGGTTTTTAAGGTCAGGTTTGACAAAGCCCTGGCTGGGATGATTTAGCTGGGGATTGGTCCTGTTTTGAGCAGGGGGTTGGACTAGATGATCTCCTGAGGTCCCTTCCAACCCTGATATACTATGATTCTATGAAGAGGCGCACACAGCTCTTTCCTGGACTTGGAGCGGCTGGAAGCTGTTCTGCGATTACTTGCCATAGCCACCCAGCTCCTGGGTGCCCTGAGTGGGCATAGGCAATGCACTACACCCATACGCAGCCCACCCTTCCCCTGCACTCACCACGTCTGACTTGGTGGTGAATTTTTGGATCTGCAGGCTCTCAAGAGCCATCCACTTGACAGGCAGCTTTGCCTGGCGGTGCTGCCGGATACTGTAATACTCCTTATCGAAGATGTCCCGGGCCAGGCCAAAATCTGCCACCTTCACTGTGAATGTCTGGTCCAGCCTGCAAGGCACAGACGGAGTTTGGGGGAGGAGGACTAGCCTGCCCCCCTCCCTCCATGACCCGGGGAATGCCAGCTGAGCTGGAGGCACAACTCCGGGAGCCTGGCATTCGGAGACGCTTATCTCCAGCCCCCCGACATCTGGGCCCAAAAGCCGTGGGTGGGCATTCAGGGGCCACTGGCACATGGGTTGGCAGGTCTCAGCGCTGCCCCCAGGGCCACGTGTCCATGCTCCCAGCTGGCAGAGTGACTGCTCTTGGGCCACGAACCCCATTCTCCTATTAGCCGGGGTCCCTCTGAGATGGTTTGATTGACACGCCCTGCTGCTGCCCAGACTCAGCCAGCACCCAGCGGGCGTGCAGATCCCAGTACCCACCAGCCCCATGTCCAGCCAGCACAAAGTGGACAGGGCCAGGCCCCTGTACTCACCAGCCCTGGGATCAGCTGGCATAGAGGGGGCAGTGCCAGGATCCAGTACCCACCAGCCCCAGGCTAAACTGGCACAAAGGGAACAGTGCTAGGATCCCATATCCACCAGCCCCTGGATCAACTGGCACAAAGGGGGCAGTGCCAGGCCTGAATACCCATCAGCCCCTGATTCAGCTGGCACAAAGAGTGCGTTGCAGGCCCTGGTACTCACCAGCCCTGGGCTCAGCTGGCACAGAGGGGGCAGTGCCAGGCCCCAGTACTTACCAGCCCCAAGATCAGCTGGCACAGAGAGGGAAGTGCCAGGCCTAGGTACCCATCAGCGCTGTGCTCAGCTGCCACAGAGTGGGAAGTGCCAGGTCCCAATACCCACAAGCTCCAGGCTCAACTGGCACAGAGGGGGCAGTACCAGGTCCCTGTACCCCAGGCCCCAATCTCATCCAGCCTAGAGGGGGCAGTGCCAGACCCCAATACCCACCAGCCATGGGTGTAGCTGGCACAGAGGTAGTGTGCTAGGCCCCATAACCCTCCATTCCCAGCAGCCAGTCCCGGGCTCACCGGCAGCACTCAAAGGAAAGAGTGCCATGCCTTGAGCTCCTGAGACCTGTGTGCCTGGGCAGAGTGTCCTGTTGGGAAATGTCTTGCAGTGAAGAGGATGCTGAGGAGTGTGCCTGGGAGTGCTCCGGGCTAGCAAGGCACCCCCCAGCTGGGCACACAGGACCCGTCATCTGCCCGCCACACTCACATGCAATTCCTGGCAGCCAGGTCCCTGTGCACAAACTTCATATGGGCCAGATAGTCCATGCCCTGTGCCACCTGCAGCCCGAAGCTGATCAGGTCCTTCACCGTTGGGTTCTGGGGAGACAGGAGCAGAGAGACGTACAGCCCTGTCCCTTGTGCCTGGGCACAGCCCAGCCCCTACCCAGCACTGCTATGGCTGGAGCCCTGTGACCACCAGCCTTGGACTGAGAGAGCTAGTGGTCGCAGGGCTCCAGCCATAACATCTGGAACGGGGAGACCAGGGCAGAGCGCCAGGTGGGGCAGTGTCCACAGCTGGCTGTCAGGAGACCTGGCTAGAATACTGCTCAAAGGGTCTTTATGGTAACCCTTGGCCATGGTTTGGGGCTGGCACGTGGCAGCGAGCTGCCCAGGCAGAGATGAGTGGGGGCCCAGGAAGGGAATAGCTGGGGTCTGGAGGGCAGCATGGAGGGACAGTTGCTGAACTAGGGGGTTGGAGGGCAGTGCAGTGGAACAGTGGCAGAGTGGGGAGGAGGAGAATAGCTGAGGGTGGGGAGAATGGAGGATGATGAGGATGGGCAGCAGTAGAGCTGCAGGGGAATAGCTGGGGGGCTGAAGGGCAGCACGGAGGGGCAGTGGCATAGCAGGGGGGCTAGAGGGCAGAACAGGGGGGCTGGAGGGCAGAACAGGGGAGGAGAATGCAGCCAGGTGAGCCTCTCACCTTCCCAGGGTGAAGTGGCCCTGCTGGCCAGCAAGCCTGGGGAGAACAGTTTGAGGACGGGGCAAGGCTCAACCCTGGCATCCTCAGGACTCACTGCCCCGGCTCCCGGCCTCCTCGGGGCCGGGGAGGACTTGATGGCTGGCTGGCGGGAGGGGCAGCTGGGCTCTGCTGGGCATCCATCAGCCCCCATCTCACCTTCCTGCCCATTTGGCAGGCAGCACAACCCCCTGCCCCAGACCCAGGCACCCTCTGCCCCAATGGGGCCTTAGGATCCAAACACCCCCCACCCCTCCAGCAGCTTCAGCCCAGCTGACGGGGCTGCGAGCTCCTGAAAAACCAATGGCCGTGGTGCTGCCTTGCCCCATCTGCTGGTCCCCGCCTGCCATGGCCAGAGCAGGGTGCCTGGGCCAGTGTGGAGAACATGGGCTGGGTGGGCAGGGAGCTGCATGGAGTCTGGCTCTGAGGGCGGGGCGGGGGGTTACCCCTTCTTCTCTAGGCTGCAGGCAGGGAGCCCCTACCAGGGTGACGCTTCCTTTGCCCAGCCCCTGAGCAGAGAGGGTAGCTGGCCTGCACTTACCCGTTCCTTGGAGCGGATGAAGTGCCGGAGGTCTCCGTGCTTCATGTAGGGCAGCACGACTAGGGGCAATCCCTGGCGTGGCAGGCAGATGCCTACCAGTGATAGGATATGGGGGTGATGGAAGCTCTTCATCAGAATCCCCTCTTTCAGGAACTCCTCTACATCCTCCACGTCGGTGATCCCTGGGATGGAGCACAGCTATGGGGTTGGGGCACTAACCAGCCTGGGAGCCACAGCGCAGGGATGGGCCCCAAGGGATGGGGCAACCTGGGCTGTCGGAGTCCAGCGAGGAGCAGCAGAGGGTACAGGAGAACAGTGGCTACATCACAGAGGGGTTACACCTACTCCATGAGAAATGACACCCAGGCACAGCAGGGGCCGGGCACACACACACTTCCTGGACCCTTGCATTGACAGCTGAGCAGGGGGAATGCCTGAAGATGCCAAAGAGTCAGGCATAGCCCAGATAGGTGGGGTGCCCACTTCATTTACCTCCTGCTCCTTGGCCCACAGACTAGCACAAGTGAAGGGCCAGCACAGGAAGCAACCTAGCATGAGTGAAGGGTCACTGGGAGAAGGGAAGAACTGCCCCAAGCAAGCTGAAAGAGACTCCAGAAAGGATGGGGATTCGGGACCCCCTAGAGCATGGCAGAAGCAGCCCCTGCGGGAGAGCAGGCCAGGAGCCAGAGGGAGGGGCACTCACGGTTCAGGGATTTGACAGCGCAGTGGATCTCCCTCTCTGACAGATCTCTGTATGTGCCATGGTACACGCTCCCAAAATGTCCTGGCCAGGAAAACACAGGAACCCTAGACAGTGCCGCCATGCAGCAAGGAATGCCCTGAGCTTCCCTTTGCTCCAGACCCCAGCTGGCCTGCCGCAGGCAGGGCAAACACCTAGAGTCCAAGGGCTGTTCTGCGCTGGGCTGGGTACTGCCCTTCATCGGGTTCAGAGAGGCGACCT
This sequence comes from Dermatemys mawii, assembly GCA_007922305.1. Lineage (NCBI taxonomy): Eukaryota > Metazoa > Chordata > Testudines > Dermatemydidae > Dermatemys > Dermatemys mawii. Next base: position 14,476,047 of record ML677379.1, on the reverse strand, counting down.
AGCTGGGCAACAGCTGAAGGCATGCCTCTTGCACTCCAGGGAACGAGCTGAGCTTGGTGCTGCCAAACTGTGCAATGCTGCTCAGCCTGAGCCCTGGGAAGGGACCAGCCCCTCCGACCAGGGAAGCAGCCAGGGCCAGGCAGCGAAGCTGTGGCAGGTGTGGACTTCCCATCTGTGCCCAACCCTACATGCCATGCCATGGATGAATGCCATCCATGCTGGATCAGTACCACATGGGGACTTATGTTAGTACTGAGCTTCTCTGAGGTGGGACCTTGACACAGAGGGAATGCCAGGTGGGCCCAACCCAACCCAGCGACGGCTCAGTGCTCTCTGTGCCAGTCCATATGTGCCACACAGGTCCAGCCCGACCTAGCTACGGCTCAGCACTCACTGTGCGAGGCTGCAGGTGCCACGTAGGCCCAGCCTGATCGAATTACGGGTCAGTGGTCATTGTGCCAGACTGCATGTCACGTGGGCCCAGCCTAGCTATGGCTCAGTGCTCACTGTGCCAGACTGTGGGTTCCATGCAGGCCCAACCCAGCCACAGTTCAGTGCTCACGATGTCACACTGCAAGTGCCAGGTGAGCCCAGCCCAGCACACACCTTTGCCGATGACCTGGTCCCGGTGTGTTAGCAACCGCTCCTCTGGGATCAGGACGTCCTTCACCTCCTCCAGCAGCTCAGGACGGAGGTTTTCAGTGCAGCAGGATGGTATCCTCACGAGTGGCATGGCAGAGCCATCGCTACTGCCCGTGTAGGAGGCATCTTGGAAGCGCCTGCTGGCAAAGCCACCGCTGGGAGTTGTGGCCGGGGACAGCACTGCCAGGAACCAGGCAGAGAGAGGAAAATCACAACGAGACCTGGCAAAACCCTTTCCCTCTGCCAGATCACCCTGCTTGCCCTGCTGCCTGCCCCCCACTGGGGGAAGGGAGGAACTGCCCCTTGGAACATCCCCAGGGACTCCCAATCAATGCCCACCAGCCCTGAGATGCCCCCCAGGCATTGCAATGCTAGGAGCTTGTGGGCTGGGGTCCCATGGACAGCGAGAGCCAGCGGGCAGAAGTTGCACGCAGCCACTGCCAAGACCCGCCTGCTAGGGCAGAACAGAAGGGAACCAACTGACATGCTGGGGCAGCTCTAAAACGGGCAGGGTTGCCTCAAGTTGGGCCAGCCTTTCCCGGCTGAGGGGGGAAGGAAGGGGTCTGCTGCAAGGACAATGACTCAGCCCTGGCCCCACAGGCTGCAGGCACACTGAGCAGTGCCCCCTGGCATGCCAGTTCCTTACCTGGCACATCCCGGTAGTCCATGGAGGAGGGGAGTGGATAGAATCTGGGGGCATTTCCATTGGGATTCACCAGCATCTCCAAATTCTCGGTCCCTGCAGACATGGAACAGAAAGCTATTCAGAACTCCAAGAGCCAACGCTGGCCTAGTGGCCTGGCCCACTTCTGCCAGGCACCAGCTATCCCACTGGCATTGCTCAGCCCCCATGCCACACTTAGAGGATAGAAGGCCCAGCCCCACTCAGTGCTGGCACCCTAAGGGCTGGCATGCATCAGTAACAATGGGTGAGGGGCAGTTCCTTGGTGCCTAGATAGCAGGGTGATGGACACATTGCCCATAATGCCAGAAGATACCTCCCCCATGGTCCTGGGGCACAGTCCCATTCACCCAGGTAAGGCATATGCCACCCAGCTGGGGGCCCAGAACAGAGGTAGATGCTGCTAGAGCAGAGGGCATGTGACATAACAGTGACTGCGGGAATGGGGCCATGGCAGGCTTAGGCAACGCCCCATGTGTGGGAGGGGAAATTACCCATCTTCTTCCTGTGTCTGCATTTCAGCACCAGGAACACCAGGAGGCAGCTGAACACGAAGGTGATGATGGTGCCCAGGAGAATGCCTGTCAAGGGGTTCGGGGAGACAGTGGCCACTACCCAGCCCAGGTCCTGACATGCACCATTCACACAGATCTGGGGAAGGACAGGTCAGGCAGTCAGTGCCCGGGCAGCAGGTGAGCAGAGAACAGGTCCTTGAGTGATCTGCAGCACTGGGGAGACTTGCCCATACCCCCCTACGCTGAACACCACCCCAGCTCTTATCTAGCACTTTCACCCAGCAATCTGAGTGTGCTCTGTTTAGGTCAGTGCAGTTAGCCCTGTTTTGCAGACGGGGAAACCAAGGCATGGGGTATGGCTGTGACATGCCCAGGTCTCCTGAGTCCCAGTCCAGTGCTCTTTGTGCTATGCCACTCTGCCGCCCTGAAGCATTAACACACTGAACTCCCCCAGTTGGCGCTCCTGCCCAGATTCTCCAGAAGGGATGGGGCTGGCATGAAGAGATCTCCTCTCCACACAGGTCTCCTGGGTACCGAAGGATGCAGTGCCTGGGGCTGGTGTGATGACAGAGGGCCCAGGAGCAAGCAGCACATGTGGCATGTGGCCAGCCCCGACACACTCCCCTGGCAGGGCGGGCACCATTGCCTGATGGACCAGCCAACATTTCCCATTCCTGGGCCCATGGGGCTACACCCCTCTGTTACAGGGCTGCTCCAAGCATGCATGCCAGTTACCCCAACCCCCGTGCTCTGCCCCGTCCCAGCTCTGCCTGGCAGCACCCCTGAAAAGCCTAGTACCTATTCATCTTGGTAGTGAGCACTGAGTGATGCAGGTTAGGCAGGACATGGGTGTCGGAGATGCCATCCCAGCATGTGCCATGGTGCAGAGACGCCAGGGGAAGGAGACTGACAGGATCACCACATGGGCTTAGCCAGTGGGATTAATGGCTCTAGGGGGGATGCCCCGGCCACCTATTTGCACCCAGGCAGACAACAAGCAGCTGGCACAGCCTGTGGGTGCATGATGGGCTGGGCGCTGCTTCCCATGCCCTCCTCACAGGCCTGGTGCCCTCCAGACGCTGGGAAAGCCTTCCCCAGGCAGCTGCACTCAGGACGTGTTCAGCCCACATGTCCAGCCTCGAGCGCTGTCCAAAGCGGAAGGGCAGGGAGAGGGGGTGGCAGGCTGCAGGCCAGAGCTCCCAGGGAAGAGGGACATCTAGGCACCGCTGCCACAGCCCAGAGCCAGGCCGGGTCTCCCTGGGCTCTGCACCAGCCAGGGGGCAAAGCCACTTGGAGCCCAGCTCAGGGCAGGTGCTGCCCTCCTCCCAGCTCTGCTCTACCTGCACAGGGGCTCCATCCAGGGGGAGGTTCAGGTTCCTGGGGATCCGGCAGGTCACCTCGTTCTTCAGCACAGTGGGGTGGCAGTCCTGGCCCCCCACTGTCATGGTGATGCTCATGCAGCCCACCAGCATGTCCAGTCCGATTTGCTGCAAACACAGCCACCGTCACAGGGATCTCCTGACCCTAGCTAGAGAACTCCCCCGCCTGAGCCACCCCACCTGCCCCAGGATCCGCCTGGCCTGAGTTGCCCCCGCCCCCACCCCCAGGAACTCCCAGCCTCTCCCTGAACCACCACCCCCACCTGAGTCACCCCGCCTCCCCCAGGTTGCCCTCCCAGCCTAAGCTGCCCTGCATCCCCCAAGAACAGTCCCATCTCCTCAAGGAACCCCCAGGCCCACCCCTTCCCAGGGCATCCCACCACCCCAGTCTCAGCTCCAGTCTCAGCTCCAGCCACCAAGCCTCTCCCCTGGGCTCCTATCCCTGGGTCCTTCCCCAACCAGTGCCCATTCTTCAGGGCCAGCCATTTGTCCCTCTGCAGGTCCTCAGCCTGCTGACACCGGCACCGGGCCCTCCCCACCCTCTGCCACTGACCATCCGCCCATGGCCCAGGGCCCTCCCCTATCCCATCCCCACCAGCCATCATCCCATGCCTCAGGCCCTCATCTCTCTGCCCCCCAGTTCTTTCTGACACTGTTCTGGCCCCAGCCCACCAATACAGGCCTGGCCTGGTCCTCTCAGTCTCACTCCTGCCTTGTCCCCCACCCCACATCCTCCCAGCCCCCTTCGTACATGGATCTTGATTTCATCATCACCAGACTTGAGGTGGTACGTGCGGTCGTCGCGCTCAAAGGGCAGGATCTGGGGCACAGGGTAGTAACGCAGGCGGAAGGCCCTGCGCCCGGGGGAGCCATCCAGCAGCACGGTCAGGTTGCCCTGAGCGCTCTCCACCCTGTTAGCGAAGGGGTAGACTGGGCTCTGGCACACCAGCTGCTCGGGGGAACGTGGCCCTGTGCACACCTGAGGGGACAGGGCACATTGGAAGAAGCAGAGTTCACAGTGAGGAGGGGACCCGGACATGGCCCAGAACCGGCTCCCAGGCACCACGTCAGGCCCAGGCCCACCGCACCCTTCGCTCTGCTGGCTGCATGCTATGGACCCAGCCCAGGCCTCTTGCCATCTCCCCCACCCCCCACATGCACACTACATATACAGGGAGCCCAGGGCTGCAGCACGGAGTTAACATGCCCACCTTAGACAACTGGAGACCAGAGCCACCAGTGACACAAGTGTGTGTGCCCTCAATCGCCTCCTGGCAAATGCACAACCCCCTGTGACTGGCACAGCTTGGGCCCAAGACTTCAGACTGGGACAGTAGGGCCTGCAGGCTGGCACTGAGCAGAGCCCTTGGCTAGGCTAGCAGGGGCTGCAGGTTGGGATTGAAGGGCACCGGCAGACCAGGTGGAATTTCCTACAGCGCCTGTCTGCACCAGGCCCGACCACCGTTTCAAGCCCATTTTTCTCTCCTCCTTCAGCATATCATACCCAGCTCCCTGACTGTTATTCCCCAGCATCAGCTGGCCCTGGCTCACTAAACACTGGGAGGAGTGGTAGATATGCTAGAAGGCAGGGATAGGATACAGAGGGACCTAGACAAATTGGAGGATTGGGCCAAAAGAAATCGGATGAGGTTCAACAAGGACAAAGTGCAGAGTCCTGTACTTAGGAGGAAAGAATCCCATGCACTGTTACAGACTAGGGACCGAATGGCTAGGCTGCAGTTCTGCCGAAAAGGACCTAGGGGGTACAGTGGATGAGAAGGTGGATATGAGTCAACAGTGTACCCTTGTTGCCAAGAAGGCTAATGGCATTTTGGGTTGTATAAGTAGGGGCATTGCCAGCAGAGCAAGGGATGTGATCATTCCCCTGTATTCGGCACTGGTGAGGCCACATCTGGAGCACTGTGTCCAGTTTTGGGCCCCACACTACAAGAAGGATGTGGAACAATTGGAAAGAGTCCAGCAGAGGACAACAAAAATGATTAGAGGCCTGGAGCACATGACTTTTGAGGAGAGGCTGAGGGAACTGGGATTGTTTAGTCTACAGAAGAGAAGACTGAGGGGAGATTTGATAGCTGCTTTCAACTACCTGAAAGGGGGTTCCAAAGAGGATGGGACTAGACTGTTCTCAGCGGTAGCAGATGACAGAACAAGGGGTAATGGTCTCAAGTTGCAGTGGGGGAGGTTTAGGTTGGATATTAGGAAAAACTTTTTCACTAGGAGGGTGGTGAAGCACTGGAATGGGTTACCTAGGGAGGTGGCGGAATCTCCTTGCTTAGAGGTTTTTAAAATCAGGCTTGACAAAGCCCTGGCTGGGATGATTGAGTTGGGGATTGGTTCTGCTTTGAGCAGGGGGTTGGACTAGATGAGCTCTTGAGGTCCCTTCCAACCCTGATATTCTATGATCCTATAATTCTATGACTCTGCCAGCACTGCCCTGCCCCTCACACTCACCTTGGCTTCCGTTGCCACACTGGCGTCCACAAACTGGATTCTGGGGTAATGCACGGAGTCCAGGCTGGTGCCATGGATGGTGAGAGCTGAACCCCTGCAGAAGGTGACAGGTCAGTGCCAAATGCAGCGTGAAGCACATCCCTGAGCCTGGGACTCCGGGGCTGGGGGAGACCCAGTCAGGGCACACTGAGGGCCTACAAGCTGGGGCGGGGGAGCCCCTGGCTGGGGCACACTGGGGACCCCAGGGCCAGCAGAGATCTAGAGGTACTGGGGACCCAGGGATGCACTGGGGACCCAGGGACAAAGCCAGACTCCAGTGTTGGGCGTGCTGGGGACCATGGGGCTGGGGGAATCCCATACAAGATGCACTGGGGACCCACAGGCCGGAGGAACCCCGTACAGGATGCACTGGGACCCAGGGGCCAGGTACACTGGCTAGACATGCTGCCTGGGGCCTCTGGTGTCCACAAGAGGAGCTGTGCCCCCTGTTCCTAACCCCCCATGCTGTGAACTCCCAAGTATCATGGGCTTGCAGGAGGAGGCTGGGGCTGCCCATGACATTAGGGGGCTGCCCCATCCCGAACCTGGAGCGGGGACGCCTTGGCTCTCAGGAGGGGACCCCCAGCCTAGTGAAATGGGCCAGGCTGCTGGGCACAGAGTACTAGGCTCTTCACCGTGGTGTCACGTTACTGAAATACTCTGGGATCATATAGATCATTGGTGTAACCAAGATCCTGTAGTGGCCACTAATCTTGTGTAAAGGGGGTCATATGAGGTGTCTAAGACCAGGATATGGTTTGCTGATTATGATTATGCTATCAGTATGTATGTATCATTTTTGTATTTGAAGTTATGAATTTTGGTTCTATACTGTCTGTATCTTAAACTTGTGCTATGCTTCTGGGTAACATTCCAGACAACTTGGTTTTGTCCCCGCCTAGCCTGCTTGATGGCCCATTAAGGACCCACTTATACAATGGACCCACTGAGAGCTTGGAAAGCTCCAGTCCACATGAGAAGTCTACCAAGGGACATGCAAGGTAGCCTGTGGGTAATGGCTGCCATCTGCAAAGCCTAAGTCATGCATGGCCATATGATTTGCCCATGTGATTCCAGAACTCTATTGGGCTGTACTTTTCACAGCAAGAACAAAGAGGTTCTTGCACCTGGGAAAGACTATAAAAAGCTGCTGCAGTTCCTCCATATTGTCTTCAGTCATCATTCTTACTCTGGAGGAACTTTTTGCTACAACCAGAAGCTTTCAACAAAGGACTGAAGGACCCATCCCTGCTGTGGATGTTTGTACTTCAGAGACTTGATTTGAACCTGCAGTTTGTTCTACCACTGGTGCAAGCCTGAACCAAGAACTTTGCCATTACTGCATGTAATTGATTTCATTTAACCATTTCTAACTCTCACCTATATCTTTTTCCTTTTATAAATAAACCTTTAGATTTTAGATTCTAAAGGATTGGAAACAGCATGATTTGTGGGTAAGATCTGATTTGTATATTGACCTGGGTCTGGGGCCTGATCCTTTGGGATAGGGGAGAACCTTTTCTTTTACTGGGGTATTGGTTTTCATAATCATTTGTCCCCAGAACAAGTGGCTGCTGGTGGTGATACTGGGAAGCTGGAGTGTCTAAGGGAATTGCTTGTGTGACTTGTGGTGTTAGCCACGGGGGCGAAACCAAAGTCTTTTCTGTTTGACTGGTTTGGTTTGTCTTAGAGGTGGAGAAACCCCAGCCTAGGGCTATAGCTGCCTTGTTTGAAGCAATTTGTCCTGATTTGGCGCTCTCAGTTGGGTCCTGCAAGGAACAGCACTGTCACAGGAGGCCATGCAAGCTGGGGGTGGGAGAGGGAGGCTGTGATCCAGGGAGGTTGGAGAGAAGAGTTGGAGCTGGGGGGGTGACATTATTGACATGAACTGTGACTGTATAGATCATTGCTGCAATCACTGTTATATATTTGCAGCAAATATTGTACAAAGGTTGTCGAGTGAGGTGTCTATGATTTGCTGGTTATGATTATGCTATCTGTATGCATGTATCATTTTTGGATTTAAAGTTATAAGTATTGGCTCTATACTGTCTGTATTTCAAACATGTGCTATGCTGCTGGGTGACAGAAGTCCACTCTGTTTGGCTGGTTTGGCATGCCTAAATAGAAACGGAAGTCCAGCGTTGGGCTATAACTGCCCTGCTCTAAGCAATTTGTCCTGAATTGATACTCTCAGGTGTGTGCCGCCAGAGGCCGCATCGTTACAGGGGGACTGTGACCTGGGGGTTGGAGTGGGAGAGCTGTGACCGGGAGGGGCTGTGATCTGGAGGGGTTGGAGTGAGGGGGCTATGATTGGGAAGGGTTGGAGTAGTGGTGATCGGGGGGGGGGGATGGGGAATTACAGTGTGGTGGGGGCTGTGGCCAGGGGGTTGGAATAGCTATGACCAGAGGGATGGAGTGGGGGGCTGTGACTGGGGGGTCTCCAAGAGTCAGGGGACCCTTGGCAAGACAATGCCTTTTGGGCACTCACTCGTAGGTGCAGTTGGGGGAGATGTTGCGGAGGATGGGGTCTGGGCAGTACTGGAATGGCTCTGGGGCAGGGAACTGCTGCCCATCTATCCACAGGGCCACAGGGACAGTGTGCAGGTTGCTGGCTGCAGGGCTGGTGCAGCAGATCTCGGTGGGGCTGGGGAGAGAGGACAGCACAACATGGAGACAAATCGATCCACCCTGGCCCCCAGTGACCCTCCTGGCCCCATCCATGCCCCAACAGGCCCTGGTAGTCCTGGGTCAGGAGCTCCCCCTGAGCGCTCTGCCCCCCAGGCAGGCCCCAGGCACTGCAGACAGATATGGACTGTAACACACTGCAGAGTGTCTGTGACACCAGACACCATCCAAAGGATCCCACATGGGTGTTTATGTATAAACATGACCTCAGTGGAGCACACACACCCGTATGGAGCTGGCAGCACCTGGCCACACTAACCCAACTGCTCATACATGCTGACCCAGCTGCACCTGGCCACGCCACACCTGGCCACGCGAAGCCCGCCGCACCCACCCTGCCATGCTGACCCAGCCACACTGATCCAGCTGCACCGAGCCACGCCAACCCAGCCATACCCAGCCACGCCGACCCAGCCACACTGACCAGGCTGCAGGCAGCCACGCCGACCCAGCTACGTCAACCCAGCTCATTTGGCCACACATGGGGATGCTGACCCACGCCGACCAGAGCAACATCAGCTGAGAGGTCAATTCGGATAAGGTAGCCCACAGGCCGCTATGACCTAACCCTTGCCAGCTGGGCTGCCCACCGTCTAGCTGTCAAACATGAAGGCTTTAGCTCCACTGACCTAGAGCCAATGGCCCAATACCAGATCCCCAAGCCAACGCAGCAATGAGAGTTCCATGCTTGCTATACCTCTGCTGCCCCACCATGGGACACTCCACTCCTCCAAGAGTCACTCTCCAGCTGCTGCCCACAGTCAGGTTTCGGCCCCGGATGGACAGCTGGGTCCCGCCGGCCAGCGGGCCGTACGCAGGGTGGATGGCAGTGACATTCGGCACCTGTGAAGCCACAGATGGCACAGGTCCTTTACCAAGGGAAACAGGGGACAAGGCATCCCCAGTGGGGAACCTCTCCAGCATGCCACCCACCAGACAGACACTTTCCTGTCAGACAGAAAAGTACGGCCCTGGGAGGGGGTGAGCCCTTGGGGAGGGCCCTGCCCCTCTGGCACAAGACGGGAGGCCAAGGCAGGGTGGCCCCATGGCTGCACTGCTTGTGCTGGAAGGGGGAGGGGGGCAGCTGGCCACGATATGTGATAGGAATGAGTCGTTGGCTGGTGAGCAGGTGGGGCACTCTGCCAACCCTGGTCTGTGGGCTGCCATCCCCAGGGTCCCAGCTGGCACTGGCGGGGGAAGAGGGCAGAACTCCCAGGCAGACCCCATTGCTGACCCCTGGCTCCGGCTGCAAGGGGCGTGCTGGGGAAAGGACGTACCACGAAGACAAAACCACTGAGGGATGAGGAGCCGCTAACATGGAAGGGTGGGTCCCTCGTCTGCTCTTCAATGGTGAGCTGAACTGTGACGGGCATTGCCACTGTCTGGGTGCTGTTCAGCTCCAGCTCACACACCAGCACGTTCACAGCAGCCTTGGTGAGGGGCAGCACGGGAGGCCTGCGGCACACAGCAGGGAGCACTGAGACACGGAGGCAAGCCCAACCCCCGCCCCAGCCAGAGAGGACAACAGTGGGGACCAGGTGCCTCTGCTTCTACTTCTGCACCCCTCCCGTCTCCCATCCCGACCCGTAGAGCAGGGGCACCAGCCGGGGAGCTGCGGCTCCGAGAGGGAAAGTCACTGGACTCTGTCACCAAAACCACCCTGGCAATAGCTGAACACCCATTCTGCCTTCTTCCTGCTACCTAAACTGGAGGAGGTCGGGCACAAACTAAATGGAAACGTGCCTCTTCCCTCTCCCTACCCATGTTCTGAGCTGCCACTGGCCAGAAAGGAAGGCCCCACCCCAGGTGAACCAGCCAGAGATGCCTCTATCCCCAGGTCAGTGGCAGCCCCAACAGCAGCCCCGGAGCTTCTCTGGCGCCCCCTACCTCCTGTCCAGGCTCTCCTCAGGCAGCACGGTGCAGTTCCTCTGTCCGACTATCACCCGGTAGGTGGTGTGGTCCACGGGGGAACCGACAGCAGCGGTGAAGCGCGGGCGCGACTGGAAGCCCATCCCACAGAGCGTCACCCGGGTGCGGCCATGCAAGGGGGCGCTTCGGGGGTGGAACTGAGGGGAAACAAGGCAGCATCACATCTCTGGCCAACCCCAGCTTCCCGACATCTCGGCTCTCCATCCTTGGACCCCCAACAGCAGCACAGGGCTCGCTCACTCAGCCCATGGGTAGCCCAGGTGGGGAAGGGAGCATGCAGGCTGGAAGTTGGTCCTGTTGCAAAGCCGCTTAGTGAACCCTGGGCCATGGCAGGAGTCACGTCCAATGGCAGGCTGAGGGAACCTCAGTGCACTGATAGGGCAAAACTCCCTCATGGGTGGGGGGCGGCGGCAGCAGATGGCATTGGGTGCCATGCCCACCCTCCCCCTTGTCCAAACCCATGTGTTGTCCCTGTGGCCACCACAGCCAACGCTGATGTAATGGACCTAGCGAGGCTCACAACCCAGGGACCAAGCCAGCAGCCTCCAGAGCCCAGGGCAGGAGCTACAACAGTGCAAGCTGAAGAGCTCCCCAGCACCAATGAGGATTGTGACATCCCCCACACAGCGGGCAGTCCCTAGGGGTCCTCTAACAACTCCCACCTGGCAGGCCGCCCCGAGGGGGCCCGTGATAGCTCCCTGCCCAGCAGGACACCCCTAGGAAATGCATGTCAACTCCCCGCCCGGCAGGCTGCCCTGAGGGGGCACGTGGCAGCTCCCCAGCACTCCTGTGGAAGGGCAATGTTGGGAAAATAACCTCTTTCAGTACTGGAGTTTATAACTTCTTCTAATGCAACTTAGCAGCTGGGCATGAGGAGCAAACGTCTGCGAGTGCTGCACGGACTCCGGCCAAGGTGCCCCCAGGTAAGTATCTGACTAGCCATCCAGGGGCTCAGATGAGGGGGAAAGGAGGCATTT
>ML677379.1:14397358-14464714 GCA_007922305.1 Dermatemys mawii | reverse complement strand
TCTGACTAGCCATCCAGGGGCTCAGATGAGGGGGAAAGGAGGCATTTCCCCATGGTAATAGAAAAATGGTTTTAAACCTCTTGCTGCTATCCCATGGGTCACTCTTCTGGTGAGTTCAAGGCTCGACACCCCCCCACCCCCTGGCCCTGCGGGTGCAGGATGGACGTGATGCGAGAGGGAGTTTGTTATTGCAGAGGACCACGTGTGACCTCGCCTAGCAGTGGGGACCCCAGAAAACTGCCTGGATATGGGGGACCCTAGCAACTGGTGACCTGGTGACCAGGAGGCCCAGCCCAGCTTGGTAGTCAGCTGGTTCTGGGCAGTGGGAGGACAAAGGGCTGAGGAGAGAGGACCCGGGTGACCTGACCAACCAATTCCAGCCAGAGGGGAACAAAGAATGGAAGAGAGGAGCCCTAGGAAACCTGTTTATCTGTGACCAAAGACAAAGGACAGGGGAGGAGCTGTGTGTGTGTGTGTGTGGGGGGGTGATATAGGATGATCTGCTTCAAGGAGGGGGCTTCTGGACTAGGGAGAGAGAGCAGCCAGAGCCCAACTGGATGCAGGAGAGACCTCAATGTGTTGAGGGTTGCTAGGCCTGAGGGCCCAGAGAGTTTTCTGTGCTGGGTTCAGATGCTCAATAAACCCTCCTGTTTTATACTGCCTGAGAGTCACTCCAATCTAGAGATCCAGGTTGCATCATTCCCTGGGGTTGGAGGCCCTGGGGGTCCAGAGCGAGTGGGCTCCCTGAGTGGGCCCACAGCAAGAGACAGGCATGCTGAAGGCTCAGAGGGGGTCTACATCTTAACCCCTGAGGCAGAGTGGACTCCTGAGAAGGGCTGTTGCACTGAAAGTGGTTCCTCCCAGGAACTGTATGGAGCTGAGAAAGAGCACAAGTCCTGGGAGTCTGTGACATAGGGCAGTTACCTTAGATCTGAATGAGAGGGTACATGAGAAGTGATAATAAAATATTGCCTGATCTAGGGAAGGGAGGACGGGGGCATCTGATCTCCCTGTCTCATAGCGCAAGGGCAGAGGACAAACAATGACATTAAAAGATGGGACATTCAAACCAATAAAAGGCAATACTTCTGCACACAACACGTGGACGGACTGTGGAACTCCCTGCCACCAGAAACTGCAGAGGCCAGGAACGTGACACAATGCAAAAAGGGATTGGACGTGGGCACGGAGTAGCCAGAGCTGTCATAATTAATAACAAATCTGGCAAGGACATTGAACCACTTGCCTCAGGGCTTAAACTAGCCTATTAAAGACCAGGAGGAGACTGGCGTGTGGAGGGCTGACACCTCTGAAATCTCAGCGCTGGCCCCCAGAGGCTGAGCTAGATGGATCTCCGCTCTGACTCAGTCTGGCAATGCCCATGTTCCTCTGATAAGGGACAAACCCTGCCCTCTCCTCCCAGCCTGGCACAAAGCCAGTCCCAGCCAAGAGCAGCATGTTCCCTGCCAGCTCCCCTGGGAGGAGGGAAATGCCCAGGTTACTACAGAGCTAGGAAAAGGGATTGGGGGTGAGCACAAAGGAAAGGCTGGGCCAGCGCGGCAGCCAGGAGGCACCACTCTCTCCAGGGCAGGGTCGGCAGCGGGCGGATTTCGGGTCTGAGGCCCTTGGGGCTGCATGTAGCAGGGGGATGTATCAAGCTGCACCGGAGAAAGCAGAATGCAAAGTGAGGGCCCCGTGGCAGGGCAGGAGCCAGAGCAGCATCCGAGGAGGGATAGCACGGGGGTGTGGATCAAGGGCCTACGTCAGTGAGGACAGGAGGGCAGCTCTTCTCCGTCCACAGTGCCTCGCAGTCCTCCTGCCAAGTGCACGTGCTCCCGCACCAGCCACACCGCATGAAGCGCTCCGCCCGCAGGCAGCTCTGGCATGTCAGGAAGTGGCGGCAGCCCGGGCCGGTAATGGCGACTTGAGATACCTTCAGGGAAAAGGGAGAACATCATTGTGCAGGGCCGAGGCTCACAGAGATCTTGGGGCAGCTGCAAAGCACCCACTGAACAGAGACCGCTACACACCCCTCAGCACCAGGAAGGCAGGAGACAGCCTTCCTGCAACTGGCATGCCCCTGGGCACAGCCACTGCTGCCTCTCAGCCACAGTGAGGTGCTGCAATGAACCCTGTGGCCCACCCAGCACATCTCCCCAGGACAGACCAGCTGGGGGCCCAGGGCTCCGATCCCATGTGGGGCTGGGCAGAGAATGGCTTCCCAACCCAGGCAAAGGGGGAGCCCCTAGTCCCGTGAGGTTGGGACGAATGCTCGCCTGTCTCACCTTGTTTCCACTGGCAAAGAACAGATAATCGTTCAGCCGGCCGACCTCCCGCAGAACTGACAGCTCCTTGCCCAGGGAGAAATTGGCCAAGGTTACGGTGTAGGAGCTGGATCGCTGAAGCACTACCTGAGGGGGGACAGTGACCGCGTTCAGAAAGCTAGCAACCCCAGGGGAAACCAGGGGACATGGCCCAGCCGACCCCTGCAGGAGGAGAGCAGCACTGCCCTGGGCAGAGTACTGGGCCCCAGCCCCCTGCATTCCCAGGGAAGTGGAAGTCTACAGTGTCCGCACTACCCACCAGTGCTGCCCAGGTGTGACGGAGTGGGAATGTTCTTATTGTTCTCTCTGGATATTGTGTGGGTGCCTCAGTTTTCCCTATGCATTTCTTAAGTCTCTAGGTGGGGAGAGAGACAGAGAGGGCCAGTGTGATGACAGAGAATGGCCACACGCTGTCTCCTAGCAACTAATGGCCTGGGCCTCTCCTCCCCTGCAAGGTGTTAGCTAAAGGTGAAAACAAAGGGATCAGGTGACCTCCTGGCCCGGGAAAGAGACAAAGCAGAGGTGGAGCTACAGAGTTAGTCTAAAGCTGGCTGGGGAAAGGCAGGGAGGCACAGACATGGTCTGGCCTCCCTGGACCCCCAAAATGGATCCAGCTGAGGGGTCCAGTTCTTCGTACCTACAAGCTCTGTTTTAGATCGTGTTCCCGTTATCTAATAAACCTCTGTTTTACTGGCTGGCTAAGAGTCACATCTGACTGTGGAGCTGGGGTACAGGACCCACGGGCTTCCCCAGGACCCCGCCAGGGCAGGCTCGCTGTGGGAAGTGCATGGAGGGGCAGAAGATGCCGAATGCTCCGAGGTCAGACCCAGGAAGGTGGAAGCTGTAAGCTGTGAAGCTCCTAGCCCAAGAGACAGTCTGTTCACAGACACAAAGTTTCCCCCAGAGTCCTGACTGGCTTCAGTGGGGAACAGTTCCCGAGCATCACCCAGGGACTCCATGACACCAGGCCCAGCCAGTGGCCTGACTACGTGACTGGATGGAGGTAGCTGACTCCTTCAGGTCCAGCCAGTGGCACGGAGAGGTTACAGTAATGGCAGCACAGCAATTGCAGCAGGGCAAGGGATGGAGGTGCTTTGGATTGGGCACAGTTCAGTCAGCCTCACGGGTCATTGTAATTGGCAGCCAGGCAGACAGCCCCAAGTCCCGGCATGATTCACCCCATTTCGTCCGGCCCGTGTCAGTTCCACGGGATGGACGCCCCGCATGGGCTTTGGAAATCGTTGGAGCATCCCAGACTGTGGTGTTCTCTGCTGGAGGGGCTGGCATTGCAGCCCCCCACGAATGGAGATTGGGCACAGCCGCTGATCCTGGCACCGCGGAACCTACCTGCATGATGCGCCCCTCCGCCGTGCCCAGGTGGGCGACTGTCACATTGCCCTGGGCGGCTACGAAGATGGAAGTGATCAGGACTCCAGCCATGTGCCCGTTGAACAGATCCACTTTGTAGGGGGCCGTGGTGACCAGGGTGGGCTTGTTCCAGCAGCTAGTATCCACCACTGGTGACGAGAGGTTCACCTGGAACATTGCATAGCTTTAGCTCCCTGCAGCACCTCCACTGCCCCCCGTCTTCCTCTCCCGATGGTTGCCTGGTATTACACACGGACCTGCCTGTGCTCCCACCGCATCTGGGGCCTCTGCCCCTGCTCTTGCCCTGCCACTCGCTGCTCCCTCTGCCGGCTACCCGTGAGGAGGAAGCAGCTGGGAGGAAAGGAGAAAAAAGGGACAGGGTACCCACTGCTGGCCCCAGCCACTTCCAGCTACCCCCTGCCTGGCTTTCTTCCACCATCAGCAGCAGTCAGCTCCATATTCCCACCCATACACCCCAATTCCCCAGCACCACCCAGGCTCCCAGTACCATCTGTACACCCTTCAACCACCCAGCACCCTCCCATACACCCCCTGAATCCCAGTAACACCCAGCCTCAGGCACCCACCTATACACCCCCCAGCATCCCAGCACCACCATACACCAACTCCCCAGTACCACCCAATCCCCAGCACCCACCCATACACCCCAACTCCTCAGCATCCTAGTACCACCCATATACCCCCAACTCTTCAGCATCCTAGTACCACCCATATACCCCCAACTCTTCAGTACCACCCAACCCTCCCATACACCCTGTGCACTCCTTGCACCCCAGTACCACCCTGCCCTCCAACAACCATCTATACATCCCCCAACTTGACAGCACCCACCCACACACACCCTAATCTCCCTCCCCACATCCCACCCTCCACTACAGGGCGTATTGCCCAGAAGCTGAAGTTGATGCAATCAACAAATACAAAATGAACTCAGTAACTGATTAGCCCAGAACATCCTCCATGGAACTACACGGAACTTGGTACCTGCAGGTGTGGGTAGCCTTTGGGCTTGGCACTGGCCGGGCAAGGAGCAGGGGACTCCCCTGATCTTCAGCCCCCATTTCTGCAGAAGCCTGGGCCAGCTGGGAATCACCAGCTATAAAGGAGTCCTGGCCACAGGTCTGGCCATTAAGCTGTGGACAAGAGATGCTGCAAGGGAACAGACACCGCCGGAAGCTGCAGGGGAAGCAGCAGCAGCTCCTGATCACTTGGATGAACACCGGGCAGCTGTCGGGTAATTTTAGAGCTGTCTCCCTTGCAGGGAAGTCTCTCTTGGGATAACGGGCAAACTCCCTGCCTTGATCCCAGAGTTTCCCAACCCGGGGGGGAGGGATGGCAGGGGGGAGGGAGAGGGGGCAGGTAGGAGGTTGGACTGCCCAGGGAGGGGCAGGCAGGACAGAGGAGCAGAGGAGTGGGGGTGGCACAGCCACAGGGCAGCTTCTTGAAAAGGTCTTCCCCTGCCCCTGCAACACATGGCTTTGATCCAGCTGGCCAGAGACACAGCTCAGCGACCCATGCTCTGTATGGCTGCTCAGAGGGATACCACTTGGGCTGATCACCCAAGGCCATTCACAGAGCAGGTGACTTCCCAGCCAGGGCAAGACAGTCATGGACAGAAGGTGGAACAATGCCAGAAGAGGGTGGGGAAGATGATGGAGAGGAAGTGATGCCTGTACCAAGGTACGGAAGGAGAGGCCAGCCAGCCATCTGGTGCAGGGGGCGACACAGCAGTGAGTCACTGTCCAGTCATGTGCTCTGCACAGTACAGGGTCCAGCCCCTGCCCTGGAGGAGCTGAGCACTGTAGAAGGGGGCACTGAAGCTCAGTAACCCCCCTTTCCCCCACCCCAGCAGACAGCCAGAACAAAGCCATGCAGCGCTCTGGAGGGCTGATGTGCAAGCCGCTTTTATGACACACACTCCTGCCCTGGACCCTGCAGCCAGCGAACCAACCCCGAGCTGCCAGTGCCAAGGGCTCCCAAAGGAAGATGATGATCAGGCCATAGGACAGACAAGGAGAAGGAGGACAAATGTCCTCAATGTTCTGGGTCACACAGCGGTGCCCTCAGAAACCCATCTCCATCACCTGGCCCAGAGGCACATCCATGGGATGGCCCCACAGGGAGGCTCCAATGGATCTGATGCAGGCCATCCCTGGGGTTCAGGCCGCTACTGCTAGGGCCCTGCTAGCTAGTCACCCCAGGAGCAGGAGGGACCACTGGCACCAGCACTACTTCAGCAAGAGGGTCAGAACACACTGGTGAAGATTACAACTGGAGCAGGGTGGCACATTAAGCCTGTGATGGGACACTCAGGACCTGGATCATAGGAAGCAAAGCTCCCTCTGGCTACAGCCGGAGGTCAGGGAGAATGAAGACGCAGTGCTTCTGTTCTGCCTTGTGTTGGCTGCATAACATTTGCTATCTTGCTGTAGAGTCCATGGGCAGCTCCTACCTTAAGGCCTGTTTC
The DNA here is from genome assembly GCA_007922305.1 of Dermatemys mawii. NCBI lineage: Eukaryota > Metazoa > Chordata > Testudines > Dermatemydidae > Dermatemys > Dermatemys mawii. The sequence goes on along the minus strand of ML677379.1, from coordinate 14,458,534 downwards.
CCTCTCACTTATGCGGCTCAGCTGTCTCGCCCTGGAGTCATAACACTCATCCCTTCCTCCACGCGCACCGGCACCTGACCCAGCTGGAGCAGGCAGCCCAATTTCCTTGCCTTTGGGACTTGCACAGCTCCAGGCAGCTGATACAGAAGAAGAGGGCCGACAACTGTAAACAGAGTGTGAGCTCATGCTAGGCGCTCTTGGGAAATGGACAAGACATCTGGTAAGAGCTCAGACTCATTGTCCTCGCACTCCCAAAGCAGGGGCTTGAGGCAAAGGGCTTGGCCTAACCCTGCAACATACAACAGTGGAAGGAAGGAGATGAGGCTAGACTGAAAAGCCACAGCAGCCTCTGTGGAGGGAGGATTTTCCCTCACACTCCCAGCAAACATGGTGGGTTCCCATTCCCTCCAGGGCAGAACTCCCAGGAGATGAAACCAGGGAAGGGCAAGGGATCCAGCTGAGATAAGGGCTTGGTACACAGCCTCGGCTGGGCTACACTTAAAAATCCAATTGTCCCAGTGACATCATCCAGCTGGGAAAACGTCACGCCAAGCAAGCACCCTAGTTATACTGGCCTAACCCCCAGTGCAGACACAGGTAGGTGGACAGAATTCTCCCTTTACCTAACTACCACCTCTCGGAGAGCTGGATTCACTCCAGCCTTGGGAAAACCCCTTAGCCGGCACAGGAAGTGTGTACGCTGCAGCTCTACTGAAGCACAGCCCCAGCACCATAGCTGTGCAGCTGCAGAAACATTCTGGCCCATCCCTCTCCTCTACTCAGAATGGAGCTGCAGGCTACACGCAAGCACAGCCAGTCACGGGGCAAAGGGCTGTACTGCTGAGCCCTATCCCAGACAGCCTCTGCCTCACCTCACCACCCACCTCCATGGCCCGGCCATCCACGGCATTTCACAGCCTCTGGTTTTTCCGGTGTGGGGATCAGGTGACAGGGCGCCTCCCCCTGCACAGCTGCATCTGCTTAGACAAAATCCAGCTGTGCTCTGCTATGGCAGACACAGAGTCCCACTGTGGAGCACTAAGAGCATGGCTGCAGGAGGGGCTCCCGACGGGGCTCCAGTCGCCAGTCGCCAGCACTTCCCATCTTCACAGCGTGGCATACGACAAACCATGGCACAGGAACACCAGTGAGGTTACACAGCCCGGCCCTCAGGCATTAGGAAACAGGACATTAAAGGACACCCAGGCAGCTTGAATTTGGTGACTGTGTTACGGTGCAGTCTTTAATTACATGGTGCCGTCTGGCTTCCCCGTGGGCAAGCATGTCACAGCTGTGCCCTAACACACACACACACAAGGGGGCAAAAGCTTTCAAAAAGCAAACTGAAAACCCAGAAACGCCATCTTGTGGCATCATACTGAGCCTCAGACAGGTTACCAGCAGGGTTAGGACTATTAGACGCACTGCGCAGACCTCGGCCTCTGGAGCAACACACATCAGTTGTGGGTTGTCATCCTCTCCCAGGCCAGGAGGATGAGACGCACACTTTGCTGGGTCTCCCAGTTAGCTGCTGGTGGTAGAGGAACTGTGAGATACAGGGATCTCTGCTTCTATTCCTGGGCCTGGAGGGGAGCCCAGACTCTTCCGTCATTTTTCCCAAGCTGTCTCCAGACCTCAGGCTTCTCATTCCTGTCCCTATCTCCTTGGCCAGCCAGTCCCAGTCCCTCCTCCAGCTACTCATGCAATCTGTCTCTCTCCTATCTCCAGGGCTGGTGCCCTAGAAGATCCCTTCCAAGGCTCCTCAGCTAACCTGTCTCCACCGAATCCCCTCATCGGCTCCATGGCCCAGTATCTTGGCCTAGCCAGTTCCAGTTCTCCTCCTGCACCTAGCTCTTCATCAGATCTGTCTCTACCTCCCTCCTCTCTCCCCGCCCCAGATTTTCCTTGTCCAACCATCCCCATCCCCTCATCTGACCTGAATGCCTCCCTCAGTGTCTCTCAGTCCCCATCTCCTTGCCCAAGCAGTCTCAGCCTCGAGCCTCCCCACCCCAGCTCCCAGCCCCACTCTCCCCAACCCAGTCTCAGACTCCTGGTCCCAGGTTACTCCTTCCCCGCCCCACAGGACTGGCTCTTGCCCCTCGGCATTCGACTCAGGTTCCTGCTCCTCAGGGCCTGGTTGCCAGCAGAAGGGCTCTGAGAGCGCATGAGAACCCGGATCTTGCCCGTGGTCCACATGCTCAATTGGGGCCAGGAACAGCTCTGCCCACCCCCTGTAACTTGGGCTGGAGCATCAAATGCTCACGAGGAAGATGGCTGCATAGACTGGTCAGCACTGGGAGCTCTGGAGCAAGGAGCATGCGCAGTGACAGAGAATCTCCGGCCACCATTGCGTAAGTCTTCACTGAGCATGTGTGAACTGCAATGTTAAAACTCTTTGAACTTGGCCGAGTGTGGGGACAACAAAAGGCATTTTCTGACCCTGAGGCGACCCTATGTCATGTCCCTGCTCCAAAGCACCCGACTGCTAGAGCTGGCCTTGCAAAAGGTCGCATGTAAAACCTCGACCTGACCACATGGAAACAGGGGCTGCTTCAGCTACAGGCAAACTAGCCAGCTGCCTATGATTTCTGGGAGACACGCCACGGACCCATCCACCAAGGAAGGAAGTGGGGAGGTGAGCTGCAGAGCACTAACTGCCCCGTGGAGACCCTGAGGTGTTAATACACAATTCACAACCCCCACAAATTGCTCCATGGCCGAGTGCAGACAAGTCCTATGGGGGGCGGGAAGGCCCAGGGCGCAATGGCCATAGACAGCGAGGGGATAGGCCATGTCCTTCCAATGGGAAGCGAGGGGAGCTCTGGATAGTCCAGTTTCTCCTGTGGGAGGGGAAGGGGAAATTCCCAACAAAATTCAGGCTGCGGGAGACACAGAGAATGGAAAATTTAATCCCAAACGGTTAAAATTTGGCAAAGTTATAAGTAACTGACAATAAAGTCTTATAACAGGAAATGCTGGGCAGCCTTCCCTATAGGCCAGACTGCTAGCCCCGACTCTGAGCACCAGGGTCATAGAACCACGTCCCTCCCTTGCTACAAGCCCCGGCTCTGAGCACCAGGGTCATAGAACTATGTCCCTCCCCTGCTACCAGCCCCGGCTCTGAGCACAGGGTCACAGAACCACGTCCCTCCCCTGCTGCCAGCCCTGTCTCTGAACACTGGTTGCAGAGCCACATCCATCCCCTGCTGCCTGCTCCCAGATCAGCTCCCAAGCATGACAAGGATCAGCCCAAGGAACGCGCATGGAGACCACAGCAACCCCCCAGATCAGCCGTGTCACACAACACCTGGGGCTGGCACCGTACCAGCTTCCACAGAGACACCACCCAGCCCTGAACTAAGGACCAGCCAAGATGACGTCTCGAGCTGCTCGGAGCGTGGGACTGACAGCACCACACAGCTCCTGACCTAGCAGCTCTACAGCTTAGAACAGGACCATGTCTCTTTAAATCTGGCGCAGTCGGCTGTGGGATGACTCAGGCCTCATCTTTCTTCTCTGGCAGGCCTGGGGAATGTCCACAATCCCCCTGGCAGTGTCCCACCCCCACACGGAAGCCTCTCCACTGCCTGGGGCCCTGGAAGCGAATCGATGATGGGGCTTGGCCTGGAATCCAGGAGACTAGCTCGCACCTCCCCCACTCCCATGTCCCACACACACATACACACTCTCTGCCTTCCCAAGCCTGGAGACTGACGGATCACCTGACACCACCGAACATTTCCTCCTGGGGCTCCAAGGAGAACAAAGCCATTCACGCTGCCATAGCCTTGTGGCTCCGAAATGGCCTCCTGTCACTTAGCCCCTGTGCATGTCTGAGCATTACTGGATAGTAGACTGATCTCCCCGAGCTGCCCCAGCACCACGCCAGACACGGGTATCAGCTCCGGATGAGGAGCAGAGCAGCACGCTGCCTTGCCGGGGGGTGTAACGTGGAGAGGGTTAGAAAGTCTGCAGGGGAGAGAAAGGGAGCCAAGAAGTGCCTGACACCAAGGAACAGGAAAGGGAGAGCTGGCCTGGATCCTGTCAGAGCAGAGTGTCTTCTGCATGTGCACACGTGAGATCAGAACCGGCATATGTTGTCTCACTATCAGCAAGCAGGTGTTACCCTAGGAGAACCACTGTACTGCACATGGTCAGAGGTGATGCTGAGGCAGCCGTCTCTGTGTGGGCACTAGCTCCCTGGAACCTGACTCCTTGCTTTCCCCTTCAGGTGGGTCAGAAACAAGCTGTGCCCTGGTTCTGCAGCCAGGAAGCGTAGCGCCAGCTGCTCACCACTGGCCCTGGCATCTGGTCGAGCGAAACATGCTAAAAACAGCACCACTGTCACAGCAGTGTGAGCATTGGGCCAGGCGCCCCAGTACATACTTGGGAGGGTGGCCTGTCTCACTGCCCATGCTGCAGCAATTACACTGCTGTTTTTAGCCCACTAGCTCAACCAGAGCCAGCATAGGTTTGTCTCCTAGGGCTGGAGATTCTGCCTCCAGCACCAGCATAGACACCCTCAGTGTGAGTTCATCAGGTTTCAGCAGATGGCACAAACTGTTTCTGTCAGACTGCCAGGAAACTCAGATGGGCTCAAACCACATGGAATTGGGCCCTGGACTTGTACAAGGCATAGAATATCAGGGCTGGAAGGGACCTCAGTAGATCATCTAGTCCAATACCTGCTCAAAGCAGGGCCAATCCCCAATTAAATCAACAGATTTTTTTTGCCCCATATCCATAAATGGCCCCCTCAAGGATTGAACTCAGAACCCTGGGTTTAAGCAGGCTAATGCTCAAACCACTGAGCTATCCCTCCCCCACAGTGCCCTCAGACAGCATGCCACCCTCCAGAGAAGATCCTGAGGTTTCAGAGGTGCCACACAAGTTCTGCTGTCATAGCTCTATCACAGCAACCCCAGGGGTCATCTCCCCATACAGCCATGCCACAGGATGGCTAGCAAGAGTCGTCCTAGCCACAGAACGCTGAATGCACTTGGCATGGTCCCGGGATGAGCTCCAAGTCAAGACCCTTGCATGGCACCATCACTGCAGTTAGGGCAGGCCTGCAGAACATGCGGCCCGGGGGCCACATGCGGCCCACACAGGCTTACTGTGCGGCCCGCGGGGGGTAAGTACAGGTGGGGCAAGCCAAGCGGTGGGGTGGGGGGAAGCAGATGGGGGCGGGGCAAGGGCAGGGCTTTTCGGCCTGCAGCTGGTTTTTTTGCAGTAATATAGCCCTCGCTGCTTTCCGAGTTGTGCAGGCCTGAGTTAGGGGATGTGTTCCCATGCTCTCAGCCCTTCCCTGTCAGCAGCTCCGGGTGCCCCAGATCTACAGCACAGAGATAGGATTGCTGTGTCATGCTACCTAGCGAGGGTAGCAGCAACTGAGGGAGGAGAACACAACCATGAGGCACCTTCACCCTGGGGGCCTGCACTCAGTCACTCTCACAAGGAGGGGCCTGCGGGTTCCACACAACATGCTACTCCCAGCTCCAAAGCCAAGGTCAGTCAGTACCCAGGCAATGGAGCAGCGGGACATAGCCTGCAAACTGACCTCTGTACCATCCCTGAGAAAAAGCTGGGAAGGGCCAAAGGCAACAGGGGTAAAGAGGTTGCGATGCTGGCAGACCACAGAGTGGAACGCCCTGGATCCAGCACAAAATCCACACTTGCCAATGCAACCCAAAACGTGGAAGTTTTTTACTGTCAATGAAAAGGACTGAAAATAGCCTCTCAGGCGACCAAGGCGAGCCCAGAGACTTCCCGTCCCTAGCCTCACCCCAATGCGGCGAGGCTTAGGGCACGTTTGATGCTCTGGGATCGCCTCCACAGGAGACCAGTGCCAGGCAGGTCTCTCAGCTCTCCTATTAAATATTAACATTAACCAGTCCCTGGGGAGTTGTTCCTTCCATTGCTTAGAAGCAGCTGGATAGGGAATGGAGCATGGGACACACCCTCACAACTGGAGCTCTAGGCAGGGAATATAAACAAGCTGCAGCCAGTTAGCTGAATGCTAGCACAGGCCAGATCCCTAAGCAGAGCTTCAGGAGAACACAGGTGGGGACTGGCTGAGACACACCTGCAGGGCTGGGGCACGGCAGGGTGAAACACAGGGCTCACCCTCCCTGGCTGTATCTCCCTAGAAAAGCTGGCACTAATTCCCCTCGTATTTCTGTACTTACAAACACAGTCTCCAGGGCCACCTGCAGCTACTCCCCTCCCCAGCCCTCTTTCCAGCCCCAATTCCCCTGCTGCAGACAGAAGGTCTCTGAGGCCCTGATTGCAGAATGCGGTTATGCTGCACCCAGCAGAGATTTGGCCTTGCGGCAGGCAGGACACAAGAGTATTTGAACCCTGTCCCCAGGCGGCCAAGTTCTGTTGAAAACGAGCTCTCTGAGGATCCAGAGGAAAGGGTCAGATTACACTGGTCTACAATTTTTTAGAAGTCGTCTGCTTCAGAGATAAAATGTGATATTTATTATGTATTTTGATGTGCTGAATTCAAATATGACAATTAAAACAACTGATTGGCTACTGTTTCTAAGATATTTAAGTTTTTACATTTTATGTCTATGTATATTGTGTAGATAGTAGAGTTTTAATCATAAATTGTAAACCTAGGTCTTTTCATGTGTTTATGGTTGCTTTACATGATAATATTTCACCTGTCCTGTTTATGTAACACTTTAAAAATCAGCAAAAGGGTTATATAAATAAAATGTATTATGAAACAAAAGGCAAAACACTATTATGTACATAGTTTAGTCCTATTCAGTGTCTACTCAGTGCTTCTTGGCTTATCTCTTGTATTCATTAAATGGAGCGTCTCTTGTCACTGTCCAGCAATAGTCTGCAAGCATTGATGGGCTCCATTTGCCCTGATAGCATTTCTCCATTGTTGCAATGTCCTGGTGAAATCGTTCGCCGTGCTTGTTGCTCACTGCTCCGCAGTTCGGTGGAAAAAAATCTAGATGAGAGTGCAAAAAATGTATCTTTAGTGACATGTTGCAACTAAGGCTTTTGTATGCCTAGAGGAGGTTTTCCACGAACAACCTGTAGTTGTCTGCCTTGTTGTTTCCGAGAAAATGCATTGCCACTGACTGGAAGGCTTTCCATGCCGTCTTTTCCTTGCCACGCAGTGCATGGTCAAATGCATCATCTTGAAGTTCACAAATCTGAGTGAAGTCTTTGTCACAAACAAAGACACCTTCCTTTATCTTAGCTTCACTTAACCTTGGAAATTTTCCACGAAGGTACTTGAAAGCTGCTTGTGTTTTGTCAATAGCCTTGACAAAGTTCTTCGTCAGACCCAGCTTGATGTGTAAGGGTGGTAATAAAATCTTCTTTGATTCAACAAGTGGTGGATGCTGAATACTTTTCCTCCCAGGCTCCAATGACTGTCGGAGTGGCCAATCTTTCTTGATGTAGTGGGAATCTCTTGCACGACTATCCCATTCGCAGAGAAAACAGCAGTACTTTGTGTATCCAGTCTGCAGACCAAGCAAGAGAGCAACAACCTTCAAATCGCCACAAAGCTGCCACTGATGATGGTCATAGTTTATGCACCTCAAAAGTTGTTCCATGTTGTCTTAGGTTTCCTTTGTATGGACTGCATGACCAACTGGAATTGATGGCAAAACATTGCCATTATGTAGCAAAACAGCTTTAAGACTCGTCTTCGATGAATCAATGAAGAGTCTCCACTCATCTGGATCGTGAATGATGTTGAGGGCTGCCATCACACCATGGATGTTGTTGCAGGCTACAAGATTACCTTCCATGAAGAAGAATGGGACAAGGTCCTTTTGATGGTCACGGAACATGGAAACCCTAACATCACCTGCCAGGAGATTCCACTGCTGTAGTCTGGAGCCCAACAGCTCTGCCTTACTCTTGGGTAGTTCCAAATCCCTGACAAGGTCATTCAGTTCAGCTTGTGTTATGAGGTGTGGTTCAGAGGAGGAGGATGGGAGAAAATGTGGGTCCTGTGACATTGATGGTTCAGGACCAGAAGTTTCATCCTCTTACTCATCTGACTCAAGTGAGAATGATTCTGGTGCATCAGGAACCGGCAGTCCTTCTCCGTGAGGCATTGGGCGTATAGCTGATGGAATGTTTGGATAATGCACAGTCCACTTTTTCTTCTTTGACACACCTTTCCCAACTGGAGGCACCATGCAGAAGTAACAATTGCTGGTATGATCTGTTGGCTCTCTCCAAATCATTGGCACTGCAAAAGGCATAGATTTCCTTTTCCTGTTCAACCACTGGTGAAGATTTGTTGCACAAGTGTTGCAGCATATGTGTGGGGCTCACCTCTTGTCTCGATCTCCAATTTTGCAGCCAAAATGAAGGTGATAGGCTTTCTTAACCATAGTGGTTATACTGCGCTTTTGTGATGCAAAAGTCACTTCACCACAAACATAGCAGAAGTTATCTGCACTGTTCACACAAGTATGAGGCATCGCTGCTCACTTTGGCTAAACAGAAATGCGTCCCTTTGCAAAATCAAACACTGACAAATAAGAGAGCACGACACTGTATGATTTCTAGAGCTGATATAAGGCAATTTGTTCAACAGAGTGATGTAAGCTTCATTGTGATTGCATCATCCATGACTTCTAGGAATAACATGATGCAATTCATATCATGTATGACGCAATACCAGCTTCAGATTGTGTCATTCATTGTTTTGTCTAAAAAGCAAGTACTGTCCAAACCCAGTCATAGATTTACTCATAGATCCAGTCAAAGATGTATTTTAGTCATTTCTGGTTTAAATTGAGATCCCTTCCCTTTATAACTCACTTATCCTCCGCCATTCCCATGTCAAGGGTCGTATATACTGACCCAATAGCATATCTTGAAAACTAGAGCCAATCAACAATTTTAAGCATCATTTTCATTCTCAGTGACCCAGAGTTAGTAAAGTTTGACTACATTTATTTCAGAAGCATTTTGGCTGTAGAGCAGTGTAATCAGAGACAGCAAACATGCAGCAGGCTATACACCCTGTCTTTGTCTGCACCAGGCCTCCCCTCCATGCCTGCTCAGTCCCTGCTCCCTGGAGCTCAGCACTGACTCAGTCCTGGGTTTTCACTGTCCAAACGGCTTAGGACACTGGCACCAGTCTGCAAGGATGGGGCAACTGTAGCAACAGAGCATGGCAATACCAAAAAGTGCAAGTGCAGCCAGGCCAGAGGGGGATTGCATGGGTGGGGAGCTGCCACGCGTGCTGCCCCCTCCCCATCCTATCCGCTGAGGACCCTGGCTGCACATTAGCACTTGTTACCTTCCTCTATGGCCAGCAGCCAGGGGGTCTTGATGCAGCCTCCACGGGCATGTCTGGCAGAGCCCTAGCAATTCCTGTTCATCCTGCACTGGACAGAAGACAGCTTCTCTCTCTGAGTCACAGGTCTGGACCCCGCCTTGCACCCCCACTAGGGAATCAATTTTCCCCTCAATCCTTAGCAGAAGCTGAACTGAAGATCCCGACTAGGGAGTGTGAAGATCCAGGTCAAGCCAGAAATGTAGCAAGGGGCCAGCTGGGAACTGGCCCTGCTGAAGCCACTGGGGAGAATTGAGTGTCCTACTCTGGGGGGCTTGCTTTTCCCCTTGCTCTGGGCTTGCCTTGGCTGTCAGCCCCTTCATGCAGCCCAGCTCTCTGATGGGCACTCGGGCCGGGCCTCCCTGGCAGCTGGATGACTCACTGCCTCTCTTAAGTCATCTGCTTGTTTCTGAACAGGGAGAGGGAGGAGACTTAGGGTTCAGGACGATATCAAGCTGATGGCATGAACCATCTGCCTCTTTCTGCTTACACTCAGCTCTGCCCGCACTGCTCAGTCGTGACCTGCAGCCCCTATACTGCCCCAGCCACGGTCAGAGACAGGGTGATGCTAATTGTGCCCTGCCCACTCCTCGACCTGGAACAGGGCTTGGGTTGGGTTTGAGATCCAGGCAGCCCACTGAAGCATGGCTGGATCTGAGAGAGTGCTGGGGCTCCAAAGATCAGCCCAAAGGCTGGAGTCACTATTCCATCTGGGATTGCACTCCCAAGAGAGAAGGGGTAAGAGAGCTGGGTGTAGTCCTGAGATTTAACTCATTCCATATTAAACCAGCCTTGGGTGAAACTCAGGGATGTCATCATTAAAATTAAGGGGGAGGAAATGCACCGCTGCTGCTAAGGTGCCCCCACCTCAGGAATGCCCCTAACAAGAGTTATGACATCAAGGGTTGTAAAGTAGAGACATCCAGGCACTAGGAAGTTTAGGGAGGAAACAGAAAGACCCCAAGAATTGGCAAACTAGATAAGATAAGCTCTGACCAGTGAATTTATGCTGACTATCTGCACAAACACCAAAGATCATAAGTTACAATTTGGACATGAGAGAGAAAATATAAAGAGTTGAGCAGGGAGGAGAAAACGTAGGTGCCAGTGCGTGAGTGACTATATTTTGTTACCTAGGAGTGCTGAGTTAAAGGAGATAGCTAGTTTTACCTATATAATGTAACAAAAAACTGTGCTCTTTGAGAACCATCTCTGGACAGGTATTTAACATCAAATTTTCTCTCTCATGCATAAATGCAAGAAGCCTGGGAAACAAGCAGGGAGAACTGGAAGTCCTGGCACAGACAAGGACTTATGACAGGAGTCGGCAACCTTTCAGAAGTGGTGTGCCAAGTCTTCATTGATTCACTCAAATTTAAGGTTTCGTGTGTCAGTAATACATTTTAACATTCTTAGAAGATCTCTTTCTATGTCTTTAATATACAAATAAACTCTTGTTGTATGTAAAGTAAATAAGGTTTTAAAAATGTTTAAGAAGCTTCATTTAAAATTAAATTAAAATGCAGAGCCCCCTGGACTGGTGGCCAGGACCCGGGCAGTGTGAGTGCCACTGAAAATCAGCTTGCGTGCCGCCTTCGGCACCCGTGCCAAAGGTTGCCTACCTCTGAATTATGATATGATTGGAATAACAGAGAATTATTGGGATAATTCACATGACTGGGTACTGTCATGGATGGATATAAACTGTTCAGGAAGGACAGGCAGGGCAGAAAAGGTGGGGGAGTTGCATTGTATGTAAGAAAGCAGTAGTATGACTGCTCAGAGCTCCAGTATGAAACTGCAGAAAAACCTGACAGTCTCTGGATTAAGTTTAGAAGTGTGAGCAACAAGGGTGATGTCGTGGTGGGAGTCTGCTATAGACCACCAGACCAGGGGGATGAAGTGGATGAATCTTTCTTCAGACAACTAACAGAAGTTACTAGATCACGGGCCCTGATTCTCATTGGGGACTTCAATCACCCTGAAATCTGCTGGGAGAGCAATACAGCAGTGCACAGACAATCCAGGAAGTTTTTGGAAAGTGTAGGGGACAATTTCCTGGTGCAAGTGCTGGAGGAACCAACTAGGAGCAGAGCTCTTCTTGACCTACTGCTCACAAACAGGGAAGAAATAGTAGGGGAAGCAAAAGTGGATAGGAACCTGGGAGGCAGTGACCATGAGATGGTTGAGTTCAGGATCATGACAAAAGGAAGAAAGGAGAGCAGCACAATAGGGAATCTGGTCTTCAGAAGAGCAGACTTTGACTCCCTCAGGGAACTGATGGGCAGGATCCCCTGGGAAAATAACATGAGGGAAAAGGAGTCCAGGAGAGCTGGCTGTACTATAAAGAATCCTTATTGAGGTTGCAGGAACAAACCATCCCAATGTATTGAATAAAAAGGGAAATATGGCAGGTGACCAGCTTGGCTTAACAGTGAAATCCTTGCTGATCTTAAACACAAAAAAGCAGCTTACAAGAAGCAGAAGCTTGGACAAATGACCAGGGAAGAGTATAAAAATATTGCTCAGGCATGCAGGAGTGAAATCAGGAAGGCCAATCACAGTTGGAGTTGCAACTAGCAAGGAATATTAAGAGTAACAAGAAGGGTTTCTACAGGTATGTTCACAACAAGAAGGTGGGCAGGGAAAGTGTCAGCCCCTACTGAATGGGGGAGGCAATCTAGTGACAGAGGATGTGGCAAAAGCTAATGTACGCAATGCTTTTTTTGCGTTCATGAACAAAGTCAGCTCCCAGACTACTACGCTGTGCAGCATGGAATGGGGAGGAGATGACCAGCCCTCTGTGGTGAAAGAAGTGGTTCAGGACTATTTAGAAAAGCTGGATGAGCACAAGTCCCTGGGGCCGGATGCGCTGCATCCGAGGGTACAAAAGCTGGAGAATGTGATTGTAGAGACATTGGCCATTATCTCTGAAAACTCACGGCCATCGAGGGAGGTCCCAGATGACTGAAAAAAGACTATCATATTCATCTTCTAAAAAGGGAAGGAGGAGGATCCGGGGAACTATAGGCCAGTCAGCCTCACCTCAATTCCGGGAAAAATCATGGAGCAGATCCTCATGGAATCAATGTTGAAGCACTTGGAAGAGAGGAAAGTGATCAGGAACAGTCAGCATGGATTCACCAAGGGCAAATCATGCCTCACTAACTTAATTGCCTTCTATGATGAGATAACTGGCTCTGTGGATGAGGGGAAAGCAGTAGACATGTTATTCCTTGACTTTAGCAAAGCTTTTGATACAGTCTCCCACAGTATTCTTGCCAGCAAGTTAAAGAAGTATGGGCTGGCTGAATGGACTATAAGGTGGATAGAAAGCTGGCTAGATCATCGGTTCCATGTCTAGTTGGCAGCCGATATCAAGTGGAGTGCTCCAAGAGTCACCTCTGGGGCTGGTTTTGTTCAATATCTTCATTAAAGATCAGGAGGATGGGGTGGACAGCATCCTCAGCAAGTTTGTAGATGACACTAAACTCGGAGGAGTGGTAGATATGCTGGAGGGTAGGGATAGGATAGAGAGGGACCTAGACAAATTAGGGGATTTGGTCAAAATAAATCTGATGACAAGGATAAGTGCAGAGTCCTGCATGTAGGATGGAAGAATCCCATGCATTGCTACAGACTAGGGAGCGAATTGGGTAGGCAGCAGTTCTGCAGAAAAGGACGTAGGGGTTACTGTGGACAAGAAGTTGGATATGAATCAACAGCGTGCCCTTGTTGCCAAGAAAGCTAACAGCATTCTGAGCTGTATAAGTAGGATCATTTCCCTCTATTCAGCATTGGTGATGTCTCATCTGGAGTACTGTGTCCAGTTTTGGGCCTCATACCACAAGAAAGATGTAGAAAAATTGGCACGAGTCCAGCGGAGGGCAACAAAAATGATTAGGGGGCTGGAGTCTGCAGAAGAGAAGAATGAGGAGAGATTTGATAGCTGCTTTCAACTACCTGAAAGGGGGTTCTAAAGAGGATGGATCTAGGCTGTGCTCAGTAGTACCAGATGACAGAACAAGGAGTAATGGTCTCAGGTTGCAGTGGGGGAGTTTTAAGTTAGATAGTAGGAAAAACTTTTTCACTAGAAGGTGATGAATCACTGGAATGGGTTACCTAGGGAGGTGGTGGAATCTCCTTCCTCAGAGATTTTTAAGGTCAGGCTTGACAAAGCCCTGGCTGGGATGACTTAGTTGAGGTTGGTCCTTTTTTGAGCAGGAGGTTGGACTAGATGATCTCCTGAGGTCCCTTTCAACCCTGATATTCTATGATCAAGCTGGTGGAACTCTGACCTCTCTGCACAACCGTGACATGCAGAGGCATCACTGGGAATCTTCAGACGAATGGATCCCGACAGGCCATCGGGTGAATTTTGTCTGTGTATTAGGAGCGTTGAGCCTAAGAAATTTGCTTAGTATATGTATTCTGTGTGTGTTGCTAAAAATAGATGTTTAGAGCACAGCTGTGTAAGGCTCTCTCACTGGGAAAAAGTCCCCCATAAGGCCCTGAGCCCCAAGGAAAAGTGCAAGTACTTAAATTGACCAAGTTTCTTCCTGAGCCCCGTGGGTAAGAATAGGGGCCTTACACCATGAGCCCTCGGAAGGGAAATGGTGGGCGTGCCTAAATTGATTGGGTCACACTTTGAGCTCTTGGTAGGATATAGGCGAGGCACCTGGATTTTTGGTGGGTAAAATGGGGGACAGTGCCGTGGGCACCCCCACAATGCTGTGCTAGGAACAAGCCCTGTCCACTGAGCAGTGTTTTCCCCAGGAATTGAAATTAGGGGGGATATTGGAATATTCGGAGGGGCGAGGGCCGATAAGGGCGTTGACCTTGAGGGCAAAGGTGGGCTGTATGGCACCATAGTAAAAACTGAAAAATATTTTACAACCATTTTATTACATTTAACTTGTGTTTTCAAATCATCACAAAAATTAAAGTTGGCTACTCAAACTACACTACATCTACATCTATATCAGTCTTAGTTTCTTCTTGTAATATTGCACTCTGATGTCTTCTTGTGTGTCTGTTACTTCCAGTACTTCATGATATGCTCATGATCACACAGAAGTCTAAAAAAAAATATGCTCATAAAAAATATGCTCATAAAAAAAATATGCTCATAAAAAATATGCTCAGCTGTAGCTGTTGTGACTGGGATTAGCAAGAGATGAATTCCTACTTTCATCCCAGGAAACATAGCACAAAGATTGGGTCGAACCACTAGTGATGATAAAGAAGCTGAAGTTAAATCTTTATTCGTTCGTCGTATGATATTCCACTTTGTGTTCAAAATTCTCTATTCTGTCCTGATCAGATAGCAGCCCCATTGCTGGTAGTGCCTCACTCCACTCAATTGTAGGTGTTTTATAAAATAGGCATCTGTAAAAGCAACATGGAGGTTGATAGAATCCAGAAATCACAATTGTAGATTTGTAAGAATCAAGTCTGTGTACTTTTTTGAGCTGTCTTAACAAACACTTCTTGTACTCTTCATTTATGGAGTCAATATAAGTACCTTTATTGGTCAACTTCTGGACTGCAGTCTTTGCTTCTTCCAGTACATTTTCAATGGATATCTATGATTGATCCAAAGATAGCTTCTATTTGTGGACAAAGATCTACTACTGTTGTAGCAGATGCCTGGATGACATTGTTTAATGACCCAAATGGTTTCAACAGTAGACTTACAAGAGAGAGAATGGCGATAGTCTTCTCTGAACTTAGTAATAAAAGTAGTCCACCAGCCTCACTTCTTAGATCTGTCCTATCTTGGTGGATACTTTCCAAAGCCAGTAATAACGGTTGCAGTAACTTAAAGACAACTGCCAAGAATCACTCATGAGAAAGCCAGCAGGTTTTCCCAGGTTGGACTCATTTGAACTTCAATCGCAGTGTATCTTCTATTTGTTTCCAAAATGTTCAGTCCTTTTGGATTTTTGCTGAAAAAAAAGAGTATAAAAAAGACATTAAATTTGTGGCTTTTTAATGTCTTTTGAAGATACTGCAGCTTGTACTAGTGCTAGCTGGAGTAGATGGCCTCTACAGTGTGTATAGGAAAGATTAGGATTACACTTTTCTCTGAGCAAAGCTTTTACTCCACTATGTCTTCCAGAGAAATTTGTAGCTCCATCAAATGCACAAGCAGCCATCTGACTGGGGTCCAATCTACAAGTATTTAACTCTTCTAAGATGTCACAGATGCAGTTGATGGGTCTTCTATAACCTGAACATCTAGTATGAATCTACTGGCCTACCACAGACATCAAGATAACATACACAGTGACTTAATACTTGATACCTATTTGCATCGGTGCATTTTTTGGCCATGTATGCACGTATTTTGAATATGGTGAGAGAATTCTTCACTTTTTCAACTCCTGAATCTTTCACTGTTGCACCATGTTTCAAGAGAGTCAGCTGAGTTTTTTGCAAAAAGATAGTGAGCATTTGCCAGTCTTGTTTAGAAACAGTGTCCATCTTCAGGATTAAGAAGTGGCAATGCACTTAACATAGGTCTCTAGTTTGTAGTGTGTTGTATCTCTTGCTTAAAAAGAAAGTATGATGCAATAGCCATGATGGTTCACACAAACTGAGTTGTGTCTCCAGCATTCTTAACAGCCTCATTAAGTCCTTCTAAAATTGGCTTTGACAGTGACTGGCTTATAAGGCTTTCTGCATGTTGCTGCAGTCTAGAGGCATGGTATTTTGCAGACTTTTTATATGGGTTGTCAGTATCGGCTTAGCTGATCAGTCTGGCAAAACGAGCTCCTCCACTTTTACTATATAAATCCATGACGTGCCCACATCATAAATACTGTGTGTAGTTCTGGTCACACCATCTCAAAAGAGATATATTGGAATTGGAAAAGGTACAGAGAAGGGCAACAAAAATTATTAGGGGTATGGAACAGATTCCATATGAGGAGAGATTTAAAAGACTGGGTCTTTTCAGCTTGGAAAAGAGATGACTAAGAGTGGATATGATAGAGTCTTATAAAAGCTTGATTGGTGTGGACAAAATGAAGAAGTATTGTTTATCCCTCCATTTAACACAAGAACCGGGGGTCACCCAATGAAATTAATAGGCAATAAGTTCAAAACAGACAAAAGGAAGTATTTCTTCTTACAATGCACAGTTACTTGTGAAACTTTTTGCCAGGGATGTTGTGAAGGCCAAAATTATAACAGGGTTCAAAAAAGAACTAGATAAGTTCATGGAGGATAGGTCCATCAATGGCTGTTAGCTAGGATGGGCAGGGATGCAACATCATGATCTGAGTGTCCCTAGCCTCTGTTCACCAGAAGCTGGGAGTGGACGACAGAGAATGGATCAATCAATGATTCCCTGTTCTGTTCATTCCCTCTGAAGCACCTGGAATAGTCACTGTCAGAAGACAGGATACTGGGATAGATGGACCATTGATCTGACTCAATATAGCCATTCTTACATAAAAAATAATTATAATAATAAAGTTTAGTACAGAAACTCCCCAAGATAATGAACTCTTGAGATAGTGATGATCTGAGATAATGACCTTGGCAAATATTGCATTTTAAAAATCTAGGCCCCCTAGGAAACATATATTTATATACATTTCCCAGCCATAAATCTAGCTTCTGGAGAAAAGTCACTAAAACATAGTCTAATGCTCTGGCTGCTGTTGTTTGTCATGCCACCGTTTACCCTATTGCTCTGCCTCAATGCACCTGCTGCCACTTGCCACTGTGACCTCTGTGAGTCACTCTCTCATGGTTCCACCCGACTCTGTGATTTCAGCTCTCGGGGAGGGAACCTCGGTGCTAGTGCAGACTGGGCCATCTCTTCCACAGAAACACTATCCCACAGCAGATCTAAACACATAGACCTGAGTATCAGATATTTCAGCTCTGTTGGTCACTTCACAAACCAAAAGACTCTCTATGGAGCCTAATCAGCTCTGTCTTTAAATCAGGGCTTTGGAACGGAAGCCAGAGTTTGAGCACAGAGCTGCAGGTTTATGCCTGAAGCTGGAGCGGAGCAATGCAAAAATTTGATTGCTCCAAATCCCTGCTTTAAACAATAGAGAGGGGAAGGTCCAATAGTACTTGTGACTCAGGCCAATCCTCAAACAAAACACCTGTACCTATCCTCTCTCTTGATGCCCTCAATCAGCGCAGGCTAAGGACAGTTCTACTGCCCTGAACTCATTACCCCCCCTCCCCAGGCATTCAAGTGATTTGTAACCCAGCCCAGCCAAAATGTATCACTTGGGCAACACAGCTCTGTTTGCTGGATACCTAGGCAGATTAAGTGTGAATGTAAATACAATCTGGTCCTGAAGCCTTTCCCGCCAGCACCCAGCTCATCACTAGCTGTCAGGGACAGCTCATTTGAAATTATGAGGTTTGCCAACATCACCAAAATGAATGCACTGACAGTCACAAAAAACAAAAACTGTATAAGGAAGCTAGTCTGTGTTCACACTTTTCAAATCTATTATACTTTTTCAGGTACATGTATTTATCATATACTTTATATGCTTTTAAAGTGTGTATTAATGTTTCAATTTTAATTCAAATTTCCAAACAATCACTAAATTGGCAACACTGCATGTAACTAGTTCACAAAACTGGGGGCGGGGTGTTGGGAAAATTAAGAGGGGGTATGGGGAAATCCCTGCTACTGAGGCAGCACACTCTAGATCCAAGGGCGGTGTGGTGGGGAGTGGGGGAGAGCAAAGATGCTGGAATTGGAAGGAGGGTCCCACCACAGGTCCACGACAGAACTGGGGATCTGCATGCCTTGGGGCAGCATGTTCCCACTGCAGGCGGAGAACTCACCCTGCCCAGCCTGACAGAGCAAGCCTAGAGCCCGGCCATGCTGTGCCAGCTTCCCAACCCAGGCCTGAGTCTCTCCTGGCATGTCACATCCTATTATTTAAAAAGTAGATTGGGCTGGGCTTGAATGAAAAAGATAAACCCAGCCTCTGTGGTACCCCGCCCCCTCCACAGCCCCTGCTCCTAGGCACAGAATCTGGTTTCAAATGGTAGCTAAGCCCACGTTCAGAAGTGACAGCCACTACTTCCCTAGCACTGCCTCAAGGGCTTGACACACGCTTAGGACACAGCCGAGATCCCACTGGATAGAAGGACAAAACCAGGATCCAGAAACAGAGCTTCTACCAAGGCCTCGCCCTTTATTCTTCCTAATCACCAAGCATGCATGGGCTTCCTGTGTGCCAGAGCAAGGGGCCTCGGTGGATTGCTCAGCCAGCACCCCTTCCTGTCGCTGTAGAAATCTGCCCGCAGCCAGAGATCATGTAGCAACAGAGAGGGGGAATGAGTCAGGATTATTACACAATCCGACGGAGCAGGCAACCGTCAGATTCCGAAAGCAGCAACATCCCTTCAGCTGCCAACGCACTGTTTGTTTTGCTTGTGCAAACTACGTCGTCTGGCCTGCACAGGCCACGCTATCAGTTCCGAACTGGCCTATGGGCCCATTTTACACCAGAAACCTCCCACGCTTCCAAACCCATTCTCTGCAAGGTGCCAGGCTCTCCTGCCATTTGCCAATACATCACAGCCCAGTATTAAACTGCAAGTCACCCCGGAATCAGGACCCTGGCCCCCCACCTCCCCAAGGTGAGTCTGCTTCTCATCTCACATGACGATGCCTAAGAACATAATCACATGGAGGGGCTGGCCAACTTGGGTGAGTGCTGCCCAAGTTCTGAGCTGTGGGACGCCACAGAATTCAGGTTGCAAATACCTCCCTGCAGCACTCTGCAAACAAAACAGGCAGCATGTTCCCAATTCCTGAAGGCAGGAAGGGGGCACCAACTTGTTCTGCTCTAAGAAAACACAAAACCGAGAGAAAAGAGGAAAAGCAAACACACAATGCCAGGAATGGGCAGGACGGCAAACAGCAGCTGATTAGAATAGAAGGCCAAATCAGACCAGACTTTCATCTTATGCAGAGATTGCTAGCCACATGTTATCACTGTTATTACTCATGCCTATTGTGGCAGGGCCTAAGGGCAATCCCATGGTGCCAAGCACTGTAAGACACCCCATAGCTATGGCAATGTGAGACTGGCCAGGAGCACGGTAACATCCACTAACACAGCTGAGTGGCACAGGATTATCTTTGCCCACAGCAGTGCTTGCTGCCCAGAGGAATTTTTGTGAATAGCCATTTTCTACAATCCTGAGATCAAGGTTTGGAGTCTAGCGGGAGCGCAAAGTGCCAGCGAGTAACAAAAAGTTGGCATAGCCCTTTTTTCTCCTCTCTCCCTCCCTTGCTGCCAATAACCCTGTCTGTCTATATCCCATCACTCAGAAAACATGGGCACAGGTGCAGATCAAGGGGCTGGGAGTCAGGAAGGCCCAAGTTCTCACACTGGTTCTGACATAGTTTTTCTGCAGGACTCTGGACCAGCTCCATTCCCTCCTTCTGCCTCGCTTTTCCCATCTGGCAAATGCAGAGGAAGCAAATGTTTCCTCAGGACTTTGTGAAGCTCCATTCATATTTGCACAGCACTTTAGGTGAAGGAAGTGCTATTTGCTAACCCTATGGACCACACCCTCTTGAAGGAACGGAAGCAGAAGACAGAGCAGGTCACTTGGATCAACTCTCATGCTGCCAAGCAGTAATGAGACGGCCGTTAAATATGTGTCATCGGGGCCTATATATAATTCATGGGGTAGAAAAGCAATTAAACCAACCCTCATTGGCTGGGGGGAGGGGCAGCTTGAAGAGAAGCTTTTAGGGTTTGAGGGACAGAAAACAAGACTGCTGTAACTGATCGTGAACCACAGCTAGTCCCATCCCCAAGGTGACATGCAGCACAACCAGCTCTGCTCAGAGTAAGGTCAGCAATACGTGAACTGCAAAGAGCCTGGAGCTGCAGCTGGGGCAGCGACCTCTCGGCCCTAACCACACAAGCACGGATCCTCACCCAGCAGGGCACTCTGCAAGGACGGGGCTCCCCTCAGACAGTTGTCAGCCACTGCAGCTGCTAACGGTCATCTCAATACCCCCCAAACCAGGAAGCACAAAGGTCTGGCTAGCACAGGTAAGGGTGAAGAACAGGAAGATGCTAACCAAACTTAGAGCCTCAATAGCTGAGATTCAATGTGGAATGAGAGGATTGGGGCAGGTGGGCCATGCCTTCCTTTTATCCCAACTGACTGGCCCACCCCAGAGTAAACAGCTATGGATAGAAAGCACTGCATGCCCCCCACTCCCCTGGCAAGGGGGAAGGTAGCATTCGCAAGGGACTCACATTGTGGGGGCAGTACTCAATGGCCTGGAAGAAGCTGAGCCCTCGCAGCATCTCATGCTGGGCAATGCCACAGCACTTCAACATCCCATCCTCAATGGCTTGGTTGATCTGGTGCAAAGGAAATGCACACACCGCCGAGTACCAGCGTGGCACAAAGCTGTCCACCTCACTCTCAGCAAATGCACCAAACAGGACTAGGTCAGTGTCGTTGACGCTGATTTCCTGGGCCAGCTTTGGGCCCGGTCGGGCCACATGAGCTGCCTGCAGCACATTGAAAGCCACGTCACGCTTATGCTCCCTGTCTGAGTTCCGCCTCCGCCTGCGCTTGGACTCAAAGCGGCAATCCAGGACCAGCTCGCGGTATTGATGCATATCGTGCTCCTCGGCACTCAGCCGCACCAGCCGCGTGTGGTACGATCCAGATGTGGGGCTCTCCTTTTGGACAGTCAGGAAGTACACAAAGTCTTGGACACTGAAGGAATATACATAGTCAATGGGGTAGGAGTCCTGGAACTTTGGCAGCACAGTGAAGGAATGGAAAACAGAGAACCCATCCAAAGTGGCCTTTGGTCTCCGGATAGACACCGATTTTGGGCTGTACCTCGCAGCTATGCTGCTATTGATGGTAGAGGCAATGTAGAAGTAAGAAACACGGCTGGTTTCAGTCACCAGGACCCTTGTCCCCAGGGGGCTGGCCACGCAGTCTGGACAGTTATCAGGACCATTGTGAGCTCCATACAGACAGTAGGTGGCACTAACCACCACCAGGCTGTCTTGGATTTTCAATTCGTGCTGGAAACACCGGCCATGCTGGGAAGTGCCACAGCTGTATAGCCATGGCTCAGATGGGTCCAACACCAGAACCACATTATCTGTGTCTTCAGGTTTTTGGCCATCTCCTGTCTCCTGGCACTGGGAACAGATCTCGCACTGGGCACTGCCCACGGGACCGGTCACGATGACGGATGAGTTTACCAGTGCTGGGTTCACCAAGTAGATCTTGTTCCTCACTGCCACAAAGAGGGTGGCTACTCCACTTGGATCCAGGTAAGTGACAATGTTCTGGATGGGGCCATCCACAGTGAAGCTGGGTAGCTCGTAGTTGACTGTGAAGTCCCTGGTAGCATTATAGGGAATCCGCGGGCACTGCCAAATGCTGAAAGAAACTCCAGTGAGCATGAACCCCAGGGAGAAGCAAACCAGGAATGAAAGCCCCATGCTAGGGGAGGAAACGCCTCTCCAGGATCCTTGACTCCAAAGGTCACCTGAGCTCCTCAGCTCTGAGCAGGTCTGGGATCCATTGAGTGTGAGCTACCATCCTACTACAGCTGAAATACCAATGAGAGAGAGCATGTTAGTCACAGCACTGAAGAGGTGTCACGCCCCACTCGCGTACCCACCGGGAGCACACCACTCCCCAAGGCAGGCACCAAGTCTCCCCGCAGAGTGCAGAGGGGATCAGGCCTGCCATGCTGGCTGGACCTCTTCAGCATGTCCACAGAGCCTCCCAGCTGGACAGATACAGAAAAGCACTGGTCCATATCATTCACTGGAGGAAAGAAATGGATTTGTATCGATGGGTCGTGAAACATGCTACCCTGATGCTGCATTGCCATGTCAGCCAGCCGCTTGCACAGTCAAGCATCTGGTAACCTCAGTGAGGGCTCATCCAAACCAGGCAAGCCAATACACTCTGTGTGCACTCCCTTGGATACACACTGGGGCTGAGCCACATCAGATGTAGAACAGAACGAAGAAGCCTGGCTTGGTGTTAACCAGCTATGACGCTTGGATCCCTAAAGACTGGAGGCTGCATGGCTCTGGGGCCCACTCCTGCAAGTAGACAATACTTCTTTCCCCCAGAATCCCCTTACCTCTCATGGGCATCCCAAGCTGTTTGGAAGAGGTAGCACTGGGCAGCCCCTCCTCCACCTGGCCTTTGCACTGCCATGAGATGGAGACAGGAAGGGCTGGGGAGGGGAGAGGGCAAAGATTCCTCTCCCTCACTCAGGCACCTGCTTCAGAGCCAGGGACTGAGCATCAGAGGTGAGCCTGGCTACCATGTCAGCCTGCATCTAGCTAGGATGGGAATGAGGGGCCTCATTGACGACCTGCCTCCCACTGTTCCCAAAACCATCTGGGTAGGAGCCTTTGTCAGGAAGGTTGAATGGAGCACTGAAGCGCAGAACAGGGCCCCAGTCTGGTTATCTGCAACAAGGGAGGCCTTGGAACTGCACTCACTTCCCTACAGAGCAAAAACTGCAACTGCTCAAGAGGCAAAACTCCTAGCCCCAAATCATCTCCCAGCATAGTGAACCTGAGTCTGTTCCAGCTTTATAGAACACCTGGCTCACTAGATCCGCCAGAATCTGGAAACAAGTTTCACTGGATTTCAGATGCTGGGTCCCTGGAGTATGGGAAATTGACAGGGTTTGGCTTCTGTTTGGTTTATTATTAAACACGGCTATAGCCTCAGGGGCACATTTTCTTAACCTTCATAAGCACATGTGGAGATGTCCTCAGGTACAGGAAGTGTATCCACAACTGGCTGGTGATGTAGCTAAACTGCCACTGTTGTGTGGGCACTCGGCCTTGTCTACACGGGAAAATTTTACCAGTTATGCCACTAGAGTTACACCAGTATAACACGCCCCCCCCCAACCCATCCACCTCTGCCGTGGATAAGCTTTATTCCATTATAAGAGACCATTTTTCTGGGTTAATTTAAACCTCTTCCCAAGCAAAACCAAACAAGCCATTCTTCTCCTGGGGAGTATACCCATGGGCCATAGCAGCACTTCTAGATTAGTTTAATTACACAATTTAGCTTACAGATAAGGAAAATTTGCCTTTTAAACAAGGTGGCTTTGGAGTGGGGAACTTCCTCCTCTCATTCTGTCTGGGATTGGGCTGCTAGCTGCCTCCACACATCTAGATCACTGAAGTGATTCTGGGAACTGGCCTGCACTTTCTCACACCTCCTCTGCTCTTTCACCACTTGCCACAGGAAGGCAGAGGCAGGGAGAATATAGATAAGGACAGCGAGGAGTCTGGGCATGCTCACCAGGGGGCATGAAAGTGGAGAGAGACACTGAGAAGCCAGGACAACAGTGGGGTTTTCACTGAGGCAGAAAGCATGGTAGATAGAGATGCCCTCCTCATGCCACAAAAACCACAGGACAGGAACAGTTAAGACTGACCAGGGCAGATTTAAAGCAATGACCTGGTGGTGGCAGGTCCTGTTGTGCCCCACGCCTTGTTCCCATCAGATCTAGGGTGACCAGATGTCCCGATTTTATAGGGACAGTC
Source organism: Dermatemys mawii (assembly GCA_007922305.1). Lineage (NCBI taxonomy): Eukaryota > Metazoa > Chordata > Testudines > Dermatemydidae > Dermatemys > Dermatemys mawii. The sequence continues at coordinate 14,434,615 of ML677379.1, read as the reverse complement.
ACGATTTTCCGGTCTTTGTCTTATATAGGCTCCTATTACCCCCTCCCCCAATCCCAATTTTTCACATTTGCTGTCTGGTCACCCTAATCAGACCAGATGCCCAGTTCCCCCATGCCAGGTGGCACTCTGTCCTGAGCACCCCGGCTGAGTCTCATTAACAAACTCGCAACAGTTAGAAACTGCCCCTAGGAAGCTGTGCCAGGCACAGGCTGAGATCTGTTCCTGGAGCAGCATACAGGCACCTGCTGAGAGGCAACCCAATGGCCTCACAGCCTCTACCTGCCCCTGCCCTTCCCCCCTGGACAGTGATCCCAACGCCAGCTTGGGACCCTCTCCGCAATCCCCTCTCCCGCCGGGGATCTGCCCTGGGAACAGGGAAACCTGGCACCACTAGGTATAAAATCGACAATCACCCCCCACAACCCCCTATCCCAGAGACACCCCGTCCCTGGCCCCGTCGCCCCGGAGACCCCCTCCCCCGACCCTCACCCCCGCCGGAACCCACCGCAAACACCGATCGTTCCCCGCTGCGCCGGGCCCGGCCAGCCCGTGTGTGTTTGACCGGGCGCTCGGCTCACCTGGCCGAGCAGCTCCGGGGCGGAGCGGGGCGAGCTGAGCCGGGGGAGGAACCCGCTAGCTCCCGCCCTGGGGCCGGCACGATGGGCGGGCTCCTGCCGGCGGATCCGCCTGGCGTCTGATCGGAGCCCCGCGGCAGCGCGGGATGTGAGTGACAGTCCGGGAGCTGCGAGTGCCCAGCTAGCCGTGCTGTCATCCCCGGACCCACCCACACCCCGAACACACACGCCCCGGACACACACCCGGACAGACACTCAGGCTTTGGACACACACACACACACCGGACCGACACACAAGCACACCCTGCAAAAACACACACACACTCATACATTCACACATACCCCCCCCCCACACACACACACAGACAAACATACGCACATCCTGGCCACACACCCCTACACCCCAGACAGACACATAAACCCTGGACGGGAACACACACACAAACACTCCAGACAAACAGACATACACGCCAGACAGACAGACATACACCCCTGATGGACAGACACATACACCAGACAGACACACATACACCCCTCCATACACACACCCTGGAAAGACAGACACACACATACTGACTGGACAGACACACACACACCAGACAGATACACACACACATACTGGACAGACAGGCATATACCATGGACACAAAAACACATTACACACACCCATCTAAACACACACTTCCATACATACACCCTGTATAAACACACAAACACACCCTGTACTGACACACATATACACCTGTACACTCTCACACACATACACCTGATACAAGACACACCCCAATACAGACAGACACATGCATGTACACTCACACACACACTGATACACTGACACACACATTCCATACAGACACACATATGTACTCTCATACACACACACCATACACTCACATCCTATACACACACCCTATACAGACACACATACATGTACATTCACACACATACATATACTCACAGCTCATGCAGACATGCACACCCTTACATGCACTGACACACACATCTTCATACACTCACACCCCATACAGACATATACACATCCATTCACTGTCTCACACACTCCCATATCCTCACATCTCATACACACACACAGATCCCTGTATATTCACTCGTATACAGTCACACACATTCCTGTACACACACACATGCATACACACATAGATACACCCCTGTACACTCACACATAGATACACACAGATACACATATACTCATTCAGATATGGATACACACACATATACACTCACATGCAAACACACAAAGATAGGCACATGCACCCTGTACACTCATATAGGTATACACTCACATGCACTCTGTGCACTCACATATGCATACACACAGAGATACACACTCACCCCTGTACACTCACATGTGCATACACATGCAGATACACATAACTGTGTGCAAGCACATATATAAATACCTGTACATGTACACACACATATTCACATAAACACGCATATGCACAAACACACCCATATACACATATACAGAGCTGCATGCAGCTACACACAAACATATTAAGTGCCTTGGCAATCTTTTTGAAATACAGTAAATAAAGACCTAGAGCCGCCTGTAGTGCTGCAAGGCCTGTGCTAATAACAGAGGCCAGCAGAGCCTGCTCTCATTGTGTGGTCAGCATGGGAAAGTGGCTCACATCTGTGACCAGGGTGACCAGAGAACAAGCGTGAAAAATCGGGATGGGGTGAGGGGTAACAGGACCCTATATATAAAAAAAGACCCCAAAATTGGGAATGTCCCTTTAAAATCAGGACATCTGGTCACCCTACCTGTGACATGCTCCAAGCAGGTGTACCACAGAACGGGGATGTGGAAAGATGTGAACAGGAGACAGACTTGATTAGTCCAAACAAAGAGGCTGTGATGAGTCAGGGACTCTGTTCAGACATTGGTTCTTTATCTCTCTGTGTTAGCCTCACGAGAGTGATATCATTCATGGGCACCTGGTTGAAAGAGGGGAATTTGTTTAAGGGTACAATCAAAGCCGTCCATTCTGGGCTGTTCCCATTTAATTTAAAGGGCTCAGTCATCTCTGATCAGAGTCTGATCAGAGCCACAAAGTGAGGGTGGGGGGAAACCCATCCACGCTGGGCTGTTCCCATTTATTTTAAAGAGCTCATCCCTGATCAGAATCACAGGGGGTGAGGGGAGTCTTTTCAAGCAAGGGTGTCAGCATTGGGCCTAAAGGGCATAGTGCGGAGTTGTTGTGTGAAGCGATCATCCCAGAAAGACGGCAGGCCCTCCTTTTAAATGGCAAACCCACCATGCATTGCTTGGTATAGGAAAGTGGGGCGCCGCAGTCCAAAAGCATTGAAATGAATGCGGAAGAAGCAGAACCCTGCGTGCCCCTAGACCTTACCATGGCTGCCTGCAAGCTGAATTCTGTTGCCCAGCCACATGTGATGCCTTGGTCACACCAAATTGGCAGGCACTCAGTGTAAAAGGCAAATTGCGACCTTGTACAGAAGGAACGTATGCTGTGTACTATGAATTGCTTGTTTCATGGAGAAAGAGTCTCCCGTTTATTCTCTAAAATTTATCCTTTAAAATTCTACCTTCCCTTTTTCTCCTCCTGCAGGTGCAAATGTTTCAAAGCGCCCCCTATCAACCCTGTCCCAGAGGCTGGCCCAGATTAGAAGGTGGAAAAAAACACACGCAGGATGACATGTTCGCCGAGCTTATGCAGGCCTCTTGCACTGATAGGGCCCAACTGAATGCATGGAGGCAAACAGTTGTGGAATCCCGTAAACTAAAGCATTCAATGAACATGAAGAGAGGAGGGATGCGCACTATGAGAGGAGTCAGGAGCATGATGAGAGCAGGCAGGATGCTATGCTCAACCTCATGGGGGAGCAAAATGACATGCTCCGCTGTCTGGTGGATCTTATGTGGGAAAGACAGCAAGAGCACAGACCTCCACTGCAGTTCCTGTATAACTGCCCTCCCTTCTCCCCATGTTCCATAGCCTCCTCACCCATACGCCCAAAAACACAGGGGGGAGGCTCCGGGGACCCACACACTCCACCCCAGATGATTGCCCAAGCAGCAGAAGTAGGGTGACCAGACAGCAGGTGTGAAAAATCGGGACAGGGAGTGATGAGTAATAGGAGCCTATATAAGAAAAAGACCCAAAAATCGGGACTGTCCCTATAAAATCAGGACATCTGGTTACTCTAAGCAGAAGACTGGCATATCCGATATTTTGATTTGTATTGTGGACTTGTCCTTCCCTCCTCCCCCATCCCCAACCATTCCTAACTTCCTACCTTCTGCAGGCTACCTTCTGATTTCTCTCACTGTGTTGTTCATCGAATAATAAAGAACGGTTTTGAAACAATCGTGACTTTATTTCCTATAATATATATAGGGGGAGGGTAACATCAACGAGAAACAAACACAACTGTCACACCGTAGCCTGGCCTGTCATCAAATTGGTTTTCAAAGCCTCTCTGATTTGCAGCGTGCCCTGCTGTGCTCTTCTAATCGCACTGTGGGATAGCTACCCACAGTGCACTGCTCCGAGAGTCGATGCTAGCCTTAGTACTGTGGACACAATCTGCCAACAACGCAGTTAGTTGGGACACACACAATCGAATGTATAAAATCTCTTCTGAAAAATCAACTTGCATAAATTCAATATAATTTCATACTGTAGATGTACCCAAAGGGCTGGTCTTCACTAGCGTGGGGGATCGACTGTAGATACGCAATTTCAGCTACGTTAATAACGTAGCTGAAATCGGCGTATCTACAGCCGACTTACCTGCCGTCCTCACGGCGGCGGCAGGTGGTGGCGTGCTCCCCCGTCGACTCCAGCTTGCGCCTTTTGGCGAGCTGGAGTTACGGAGACGACGGGGGCGCCGCTGGCGATCAATCTCTCCCAGCTCTAGTGAAGACAAGCCCTTAGACAGCATAGTGATCTGTAGTAAGGATTGGGACTCCCATCTAGACAAAGTTGCTGCCATTCTCCGATCCCTAATAAAAGCTGGGTTAACGGCAAATACCATGAAATGTGGAATAGGAAAGGAAGAGGCCCATTACGAGGGACATAGGGTCAGTGGAGGATATGTCTGACCCTTAGTCAACAAGGTTCATGCCTCACAGGCCTACAACCCCCTTATGAACAGTATGTATAGCCCGGCCTTCGAAAAGGAATTCATAATACAAACAGATGCATCGGAATCAGGGCTGGGGCTGTCATTTCAGATGGAGAGGAACACCATGTCAGCCAGAAACTCTTCCCTGTGAGAAAGCATGCTCAGTGATAGAGCAGGAGTGCTTGGCTGCCAAATGGGCAAGAGCGAGCCTGCAATACTATCTCCTAGGAAACAAGCTCATGCTAGTTATTGATCACACACCCGCCTCTGCGCTTACTAAATGTGTTGGACGAGTCAAACCAAGGATCAGGAGAAAGTACCTGTCGCTACACCCATACGCCTTCCTGATACAACACTGGGCAAGAGATTTGCATCATAACGCAGATTTTCCATCTAGAGAAGTAGTCTACTACAGTCAAGGCCTGGTCTTGGTCTAGCCGGGGAGGAGATGTAATGGGGTCTATGGACCACATACTGAGCTTATGTAGGAGGGAGGGAAGTCTCTCCTGTCCGCCGGTAAGCAGCCTGCCCATACCACACGCTGTTGCCGGAGCTGCCAGTCATGGAGACAGGGACCCTAGGGTGACCAGGTATCTGGTTTTTGACTGGAACACCTGGCCGTTAGAAGTCCGGTTGGGGGTGCTGCAGCGCTAAGGCAGACTAGTCCTTCCCTGTCTTGTCTGGCACCACACTGTGCCCTGGCAGCAGCCAGCAGGTCCAGCTCCTGGGGGGAGGGAGGGGCATGGGGCTCCGCCGGCTGCCCCTGCCTCAAGCACTGGCTCCACATTCCGGCCAATGGGAGCTAGGGGGGCGGGTGCCAGACCTGCTGGCTGCTTCCAGGGCACACACAATGTGGTGCCAGGACAGGCAGGCAGCCTGTCTTAGGCCCCTCCGCTGCACCACTGACTGGGAACCGCCCAAGGTAAGCCTGTGCCCCAACCTCAGAGCCCCAACCCCCTACCCCAGCTCTGCACCCCACAAAACCTAGAGCCCCGTCCTGCACTCCAAACCCCTCATCCCCAGCCCCACCCCAGAATCTGCACCCCTAGCCCTCACCCCCATATCCTAACCCTCTGCCCTCCCTGAACCCCTCATCCCTGGCCCCACCCCAGAGCCAGCACCTTAAGCCCAGAGCCCTCACTCTCTCCTGCACCCCAACTCCCTGCCCCAGCCCAGAGCCACTTTCTGCACCCTGAACCCCTGTGATAAATGAAGGGAGAGTAGCTCCCTTTTATGGACCCAGTCAGCCAGTTAGATATAAAATCCCTCTTAGTAGCTGTTCTCTACTTGCTTTACCTGAAAAGGGTTAAAAGTCACTACGATACATAGGTAAAATGAAGTGTGTGGGCACCTGGCCAAAAGAGCCAGTGGGAAGGCTAGACCTTTTAAAAATTGAAACAAGACTCCCCATTTGTCTGTCTGTTGTTCTTCAGAGAGAAGGAACAGAATAGCAATGCTGTAAAAAGATTTGGGCCAGGTATTTAAAATCATCAGATCATACCTAGAAACTACTCATTTAAAACCCCAGATATGTAAGAAGATCAGTGAACATCTAGGAAGATGTGATTAGGTTTATCTCTTTTTCATTTCTTTATGGCTTGTGGACTCCTCTGTGCTAATCCCAGGTGCTTTGGTTTTGCTTGTAACCTTTAAGCTGGACCTCAAGAAATTATTGCTGATACTTAATCCTTTTAGTTGCTCTTTTAAAATTTAGCAATAGCTTGAGTTTCCAGATGTATTTTCTTTCTTTTTGTTTTTAATAGAATGTACCTTTTTAAAGAACAGAATTGGAGTTTCATGTCCTAAGGCGTTTGTGCACATGTTGTTTAATTAAGCTGCTGGCAACAGCTGATTTCCTTTGTTTTTCTTCTCAGCTCTTCCCCAGAGTGGGGGGAGGAGGGGTGAAAGGGCTTGAGGGTACCCCACAGGAAGGAATTCCCAAGTGCACCTTCCTGGGTTCTTATTCATATTAATTGTTAGAATCCTTTTGGGCCCCCACCTTCTGCACTCTAAGTGCCAGAATGGGGAATCATCCTTGACAACCCCCCATTTCTGGCCCCATCCTGGAACCCACACCCCAGTTAGAGCCCACATCCCAACCCTCTACCCCAGCCCAGTTAAAGTGAGTGAGGGTGGGGGAGAGTGAGCCACTGAGGGAGGGAGAATGTAGTGAGTAGGGGTGGGGCCTTGGAGAAAGGGCGGGGTAGGGGCAGGGCCTTGGGAAGCGGCAGAGCTAAGGGCGTTCAGTTTTGTGCGACTAGAAAGTTGGCAACCCTAGTGCATCCACTGCGCCCAGTGAAGGAAAGAAGACCTGCTACAAAGGGGAGAGTGCAGTGGAGAAAGAGGCAGAAAGGCCTGCGATAGCAGAGGGGCAGCACCCATGTTCCAGACTGACTCCCCGAGCATAACTCAGAGACTGAGGCATGCTTCCCAACTCAGTCAGAGACAAAGAACTGCCCTGCAGCAAATTAAGGGCAGCAGCAACTCCTGCCCCCACCCCACCCCAGGACCACACCCCAAGCCAGTGATAGCTGGTCACTGGAATTCTTGCCTCTGGGTGGCAGCCCTGGCAACCGGCTGCTCTAGCCCCGTTGGCCTAAGCAGGGCTTTCTGGCATGCCCAAAGGGAGGGGAAGGGAGGGGAGGGGAGGGGGGCCAGCAGGGGAACTGGGACCACCTGCAGCCCATCCCAGGGCAGGCTGGTGAGAGTGCAGGCAACCAGGCCTGGCTGGTGTTGGTGGAGCTAGCTTGCCTGTGGGGTCTGACAGCTGCCCTGCATGCAGGCTGGCACTTGCCAGGGAACTGGGTTGCTGATCCTGCCTTCTCTCCCCTCACTCTGCAGAAAAGCCAGCTGCCACCTCACTGCCATCCTCAAGTGTTGGCATGTGCTGGCTACCCCACAAGCCTCTACCACCACTGGGCCCACCTGCTGAGCTAGCCTACCCTAGAGTAACTAGCCCCTCCCCCTTGCTGAGCCAAGGTGTGTCCTTACCAAACGTTTGCCCTTCATCCCGCTTCTATTCTGGGCCTCAGGATTATCCCTCCCAACCTGCGATTCCCTTCTTCTGCCCCCTCCTCCCAGGCTTCTGCCCTCTCCTACTTCCTGTCCTCCCTGTATCTCTCAGACTCTCTCCCAGCGGGCCCCTCTTTCCCTAGGAGTTACTGGCACTTGCTCCCTTGTTCTAAACCTGCCCCCACCCCAGACAAGTGTGTCTGCCCTCAGGGTGCTGCTCCCCACTTGGTGCCCATGACTCAGATCTGCCTCTGCCAGGGCTCCCCTCCCTGCACTCTTGTTATTTCCTTGGGGAGGTCTCACAGCTTTGCCAGGTTAAATGCAGCAAAACGGGGGCCACTCACCCTCCCCATTCCCCAAGCCTGTCCCGGCTGCTGCCAAACCCCATTGTTCTTCCCCATCCCCTTTGGATCAGTCCTGGGCACCTCATGCCTCGCTAGAGGGCTGCAGCCTTTTCTTCCTCCCCTCCTCTGTCCAGCCCATTCTGCCCACTTCAGCAAAACTCTCTTCCCTTGGCCCACCATGCAGTTCCTGTCTGCTCCCTGCTCAGATCCAGCCTCCTTCTTCTGCCCACGGTGAGTCCATCCTCTTCGTCCTCTTCTTGAAGGCTCTGCCTGGTGCTGCCATGTTGTAACCCCTGGCATGCCCATTCCATCGGCTCCATCCACCTCGCTGAGCTCTTCATCTGCTCCGGATTGCGTCATTGAATCTTCTTCCCCAGAGGTCATCCTGCAGGTCCAGCCTCTCTGACTCAGGGCAATGAACCCCATCCGCGGCCTCATCCTCACACTGCCCTTCTCGCTGCCAGCCGTCTGCTCCTGCTGGCCTCATCCATCTCCTGCTGGCTGCCTCTGAGCAGACCCCACCACTCTTGGGATTTGTCTGCAAAGCACTGTATGCATCGACATACTGGAGCAATAACACTGTCAGCATTTGAAAGCTGCTACCCTTCTCTGCAAAGGGCCCAGTCCTACAGACCCACACGCATGGGAGCAGCCCTTGCCCTACGCTCCAGTGGGACTGCTCTTCAAATGAAGTTCAGTGTGCCAGACTGAGCCTGGTAATGCGTCATGCACAGCGGAAGGAAGAGAAAGGTGTTGGAGGTTCACGAATTGGACTGTGAAGTTTGAGAATGGAGTAGAAGACTGGCCCCATGGCTGGGCCCTACCTTAAGAGCCAGATGACCAGGATTCAGTTCCCAGCTTTGGTTTGCTCCCTGTGTGAGCTTTGGTCCATAGCTGTGCCTCTGTTCCCAACACTAGAACAATAATTATACCATGTAGAGAGCAGAAATGGCTCTCAATACATGGCATAATTGTTGTGCATTTCCCTTGCAACACTGTGAGGCAGGGCAAGACTCAAAGGCACCAACTCCGTGGGCTCTCCAGCCCTGGAGTGCCCACAGAGAAAAATTGGTGGGTGCTCCCCACCCCAGCTCACTTCCACTTCCTCCCCTGAGCACACTGCCTCTCCTCCACTTCTCCCCTCTCCCTCCCAGGCTTGCTGTGAATCAGCTGTTTGGCACAGCAAGCCTGGGAGGAAAGGGGGAGAAGTGGAGGCGGCGACGGAGTGGAGGTGAGCTGGCATGGGGAGCGGTTCCTCTGCGACCCCCACCCCCAGGTTACTTGTTGTGGCCCTCCCTGCTCCCCAGCTCACCTCCGCTCCGCATCCTTCCCTAAGCTTGCCACTGCTTCGCTTCTCCCCCCTTCCTCAGGCTTGCTGCACCAAACAGCTGATTCCCGGCAAGCCTGGGAGGGAGGGAGGGGGAGAAGCGGAGCGGCGGTAGCATGCTCAGGGGAGGAGTTGGAGGTGGGGATTTGGGGAAGAGGTTGGAATGGGGACGGGAAAGAGATGGAGTTAGGGTGGGGCTGGGGGGCACGAGCACCCACTGTCATCAGCTAAAGTCAGTGCCTATGGCAGGACTAGCATCCCCACTGCACAGAGGCTAAGTAACATGCCCAGGGTCACACTGGAAGCCTGTGACAGCCCAGAAAGCTCACCATGGGCCTCCCATGCCTGAAGCTGCTACCCTAGTACAGCTGTTGTGCATGGGAGGATGGGGCATGAGGATCAGTCTCTTCTGGATTGAGGGGCTCAGATATGCTGGTCGGGAGGAGGGGGGGCGGAGGTATCCAAGATAACAACAGAGCCTTGAAAGGAAGAGGGAAGACTGCCCTTCTCAAACCAGGTCACTGGCACCCTGGAACTCAGCCCCCTGGAGACTCACCGCGCTGGTTGTGGCGAAGGGGGGCCCAGGTTTGCATGGAACAGGAGTCCTGGCTGCTGAGCTCTGTAGGCCAAGGTTCAGGGCAGATGAGGCAACGACTGGCAGGGTTCTGAAATCTGCCAGGGAGGACGTTGTTTATAGCTGCACTGTGCAGATCCTGGAGTCCAGATTTCCCCACTGGGCAGCAGATACCAGCTGCTCCCAATGGTCTTCCCACTCCGCAGCCCTGTGTGGTGCTTATGGAGAGCTCCCTGTGTGACCAAGGTGCCTTTCACACTCATGGGCCCACAGTGTATAAGGGAAGGAAAGAGCCTCCAAGCCCCAGCCTCCAATCCTCCTTTTACACCCTTGGCGCTGGGGTCATGATTTCCATCTCCCTGTAGTCTCTTGGGACAGATCAGTGACGGCCACCTGCTAGTCACATTCCCTGTTCCCCAGGGACACATCTCCCAGCAGGCCGAAAGAACAGCCAGAGCTGTTCTACCCTCTCCTCTTGGCCCAAGGTGACTGGCTGTTGACAGGGGTGAGATCTTACCGCTGCAGCTACACCGAGGGGATAGGATAAAGGTGCCTTGTACCGCTATAGCAGGGGTGGCCAATCTGAGCCTAAGAAGAAGCCAGAATTTACCAATGTACATTGCCAAAGAGCCACAGTAATAAGTCAGCAGTCCCCCATCAGCTCCCCCCACCCCCCGCTTTCAGTGCCTCCCACCCACTGGCAGCCCTGCAGATCAGCACCTCCCCCTTCCTCCCAATCAGTTGTTTTGTGGTGTGCAGGAGGCTCTGGGGAGATAGGGGGAGGTGAGAGGGCATAACAGACTCAGGGGATGGTGTGGGAAGGGGTGGAGTGGGGGGATGGGCCTGTGGCAGAGCCAGGGGTTGAGCAGTGAGCACCTCCCCACACGCTGGAAAGTTGACACCTGTAGCTGTAGCCCCAGAACTGGTGCCTACACAAGAAGCCACATATTAACTTCTGAAGAGCTGCATGTGGCTCTGGATCCACAGGCTGGCCACCCCTGTGCTATAGCTTATTCCCCTTATCTGTGTTGGGGCAGGGCCCAGAAGCCAGGTGTGACCAGGGACAAGCACATGGTGCTGGCTCGGCCTGGACCCACCACTGGCACCATCCAGGTGCAACTCTAAAGTCTGCTTGGGTCAGTGGTATATTGCAGGGCTGCTGATGACCCTACCCCTGCCGGGCCATGGCACCCACTTTATTAACCCTGCATGGGACATTTGTTCGGGGCCGTAGTATTGCCAATTCCTGAAAATAGGAACAGATCATCATTGTAAAGCACCGCAGAACAGCTGGACATCCAGCTGTGCCGAGCACACTCAGGCTGCGCCAGAGACAGTTCGGGCTACAACGAAGATCACTGGGCTTTTCAGAGACATTTAACAGGGGTCCCCATGAGGCTCACAACAGTAACTGGCTTTAACCTCAGACTCTGCCCCTCCCTGCCCTCCCCCCGAGCCCTCTCATGCTCTCATCCTCTGCTGCCACTATGTGGCCATCTCCCCATAATGCAATCACCATCTTTTTTCTGCAGTCTTTATTCAGTGGTGTTGGTTTCCTCCTCAAGCCCCACCCCAGGATCTGGTGCCGCTGTGGCCATGAACACGGATCAGTTGCTGAGCTGGCTCCGAAAACCCAGTTGCAGGAACAGGCATACTGCCAGTGATCCGGGCTTGGGCAAGATCCAGGGAATACCTGGGGGCGGGAGAGGCCGGCACGGACTAACAGAGACCTCCAAGCCCAGAAGGGGTGAATCCTTCTGGGCTTGGAGACCCAGCCACTCTGGCCTCCCCAGGGTGACCAGGCTGACACAAGGCGACATGGTGACCTTCTTATTTTGGAGCCCAGAGGGTCTGTTCTTCCTGTCTGGGTGCTCCCTGACCCCCAGCCCCTCAACACTGCCTGACTGGTCTGTGAAGGGCCTGGCTGGGAGACACTGGCGTGGAGATGCCAGGAGCAGCGGAAAACTGGAAGACAACTGGGAGAGGGACCCCACCAATGAGCCAAGCTGCAGGGTAGTATGGCTCATCCTGCTCATGGCAGGTCACCCTGCCTACCAATACCCCTGAGAACCTGTCCCTTGTGGGGCCAGGCAGAATGTCCAGGCCTGGCAGATGGCTAATAACCCTAAGCCAGCAGGTTCTGTGGCTCACAGGCAGTGACCCCTGGCTCAGAGACATGGAAGCCAGGGGTAGGGGGGTGGATATGGAGCGGAGGAGATGCCACCTCAGAGCTCTGGGAATAGTTTAATGATGGAGAAAAGAGGGAAGGTGCTGCAGGAGGAACCAGGGGTCCTAGGAGCCCAGTGCAGACTGAGCGCCCCACCATGGAGGCAGCTAGCAACAGGCAGATCCCCTCCAACTGAGGGATACACCCTGGGAATGAACAGAAGTGTCCCAACTGGGCAGGGAAGCAAGACAGGGTGGGGAGGCTGAGAAGTGGCAGTCTGGCAAGTGAGGTAGAAGCACTGTCTGGAGGCTGTAGTGAGGAATGCATGTGCAGGTGGGGCAGTCCCTCAGTAACATGGGTCTCCACTGGGTCCTGGTCACAGCACCAGGCCACTCAGGACGCTTTAGGGCCTCTAAAATCTTCTATTTAACAACCCCATTAATGTGCTTTCCCTGTGTTTCGGGCAGATGGCTCTGCTTCCCAAGAGTCTCCCTTTCCCGCCATCTCCCACACACACCGGGAGGGCAGGGCCTGCCCCGGGGAGTGTCCTGATCGGAGCCAGGAATGCTCTGGGCATGGCTGGCGTGGCACAGCACCCATCAGTAGGTCTGCGGTGTCAGGATGAAGAGTCGGTCCTCTTCTCTGCGGATCCACTTCATAAGCTTGTTGACGGCGCTGACAGCGGCTGCCTTGGTCCCCAGGGGGCTGTAGCACATGTAGAGCTCGAAGGCACTGGTCACCTGGGGGAGGGATGGGAGCCAATCCCAGTTAGTGCCTGGGCGCAGAGCCTGCCTCCAGATGCCAGGACGGGTCCAGGAAGATGGCTCAGAGATGAGGTCACTAACATAGGAGATAGGGGTTCAACTCCTTGCCCAGTTACAGACCTTGGCCCAGATCATGCAGGCTTTTTGGCCTCAGTTTCCCCATCTAAGCAATGGAGAGGGCGGCACTGCTGCACAGGGGCATTATGAAGATACATACATTAAAGACTGCAAGTGGACAAGGCTTTCCACCTCCTAACAGGGGAGCAAAGGTCATTGACAGGTTTCAGTAATTAACATAGTCCATTCTGCTTATGAAAGTTTAAACCCTGTAAGGGCCATCCCTTCCCTCCAGGAGCTCCCTGGATTTGTACAAAAAACAATGGATTTAATCTTTCCATCCCAGGAAGATGCCCAAGTTATGACCACTCATGCCATAGACCAGCAGCTACTTTTCCTAGAACGCAGCAGCCCTCACCTCTAACAGGGAGATGAGGCCTGTGACAAGGCCTTGCTGCACTGCATACTGGAAACTATCTCAGCTCAACATGGGTGCATGCTGCAGTGGGTACATGTGTAATAGGTGCATCCTGTCACATTAAGGACCCTGACAAGGCTAGGGCTCTGCCACAAAAGCCAGAGCAGGGGGCAATCCCAGGCTTCCAGAACAACATTAGAAATCTCCTGCCATGCATTCACACTGTATCACCACGGGGTCCCGCAGAATCATTGTTGTACAACCTAAAGGTCACACAGCTGTTGTGTGAGCGTGCATGCTAAAGACGGCCTCTCGGGGGAGCAGCAAGAGAGTATGGCAGCAAAGAAGAACGTTGACAAATTGGAGCAGGTTTGAAGATCCAGGAGGCTGATTAAAGGACTGGAGAACCTGCCTTATAGTGAGACACGCAAAGAGCTCAATCAATTTAGCTTAATAACAAGAAGATGGAGTGACTTGATCACAGTCTGTAAGTACCTACAAGTGGAACAGATATTTAACAATGGACTCTTCAGGCCAGCAGGTCTAACACAGCCCAATGGGTGGAAGTTGAAGGCAGGCAAATCTAGACTGGAAATAAGGCATACATTTTTAACAGTGAGGGGAATTAACCATGGGAACAACTTACCCAGGGTTGTGGTGGGTTCTCCATCACTGACCATTTTTAAACCCAGATGGAATGTTTTTCTACAATATCTGCCCTAGTTCAAACAGGAATCATTGTGGGGTGATCTCTACAGAGGGGGGCAGATTAGACAGAATCATCTATGAAACCCCTGGTTACCTGGTACATAATGATTGTCACTGTGCTGCGAAACCATGGCCCTTTGGAGCTCCGTGGTGGGGCATGGCTGGAACTCAGATCGACCTGCCTACTTCAAAAGCCCAGGCCTCTGCTACTTGAACTAAATGAGATTCCCTTGAGTAGCAAACAGTATAGGTCTTATGACACACATTGAGCAGTTCTTACTTTCTCATTCTCCCCCGGTATTTCCCAGGCACTTACCCTGACAATGTGTTGGTATCCAGGTTCCATGCAGAGGAAATTCCATGCAGAGAACAGTTGAACATACATGCTAGCCAGACCACTTCACTGTACTCTAGCTCTCCTATCTCAGCTTGTTATCCCCATTATGGCATATTGGTCTTTGTCCCCTCTGGCCTTAATAAGAGGATAAAAGTCTCCTACTGCTGGCAGCACTAGTCCTTTAGCTCAAATGACAAAGGCTTGGCTGATCCATTACAACCTCTCTAGATGTGGGGAACCTGATGGAAGGATGAGTGGTTCTTACCCAAGCCAGGAGATTTTCACTGGGTCCTGTGAAGTAGATGTTTTTCAGGGGGCAGGAGGAGTTGTGGGCACGGCTGTGCAGGTACTGGTATAGCTCCAGCAGCCTCTGCTTCTCCTCCTCGCTGATGTAGGGAGCCTCAATCTCAGGGCTGGAAAAACAAATTGCCCTTTGATTAACCCCCGCAGAACGTTAACCTGACCAGGGTAAGCTCCACGCAAGAGAGCAATGGAACTCGTTGTCCTAAGACAGATGCAGTGGGTCACACAAAGCTATTGAACCCACTGGGCAGCATGTGCAGCCAACCTGCACACTTTGCAGGGTGATGGAGATCACTGGTAGCCAGCACCCACCCATGTCTGCCAGCTCCTTGCAGGTAATCTGATGGAAACTGCACACTAACTGGCACCTGCCTGTCACTGCCAAATCCTCCCAGGGAAACTCTTGGACCCAACAAAGGACCCAGAATAGAGAGCTGCAAAGAGCAGCTAGCCTGCAAGGTGAGGAGGAGCATGTCCTTCACCGCACCCTGTCTCTGGTACAAAGAGATCTGGGAAATATAATATGCAAATGAATACACAGGCCTTGCTAGACCACTGCAGTGGAGAACTTCCTGGTGTTTGCTTTTTGACAGGATTTGCCATGGAGGCTTCTCTATGCCCCCTTTCCTCTCCCCACACACACCAATCTTCAAACCACACACAAGTGGACCTTCCAGATGGCACTCCCCTGTAAGCCTGGCAGCTGTTCCTAGACCAGCCACAGGGGTTCCTTCGGATCAGTGTCAGCTCAGTGGCACTGGGTGGACAGTCCAGGCTGCTATCCAAGGAGCACTCTGGACCCAGCATGGGTCTGGGTGATGGGTATAAGTGAGTCCTCCAGAGCAATCCATTAGGAAGCCAGCTGCAGTTGGAGTCACACAATACAGCCTGGTTGGATGTTCTCCCTCCAATCATGCCACCAACGATGCAGCTCCCCGAGCCAGAGCAGTTCTGGGAGCACTAGTGCAGACAGGGACTAGACCCATCTGGCACCAGCTGCCTGGAGCCTGGCCTATCTTGGGCGGCAGCGCGAAGCTGCACTGGGGGGAGCAGCAATGGGAACAGGAGGCATGTAGGCTGGCACGGTGGGTGTCTTCTCCTGAGCACCAATCACTGTCAGAGCGGGGAAGGTGCTTCGTGAGCTCCCTGACTCTAGCTCCTGGGCACATCCTTGGGGCTGCCACCCTGGAGCCCTGTGCCAGGCCTGCAGAGATCCCCTATACACTGAGTGCCCCCCACAGCCCACTACCGAGGGCATACCTGGGAGAGACCCACCCTGCCCCCCCAGTGACACACCCCAGGGCTTCATGTGTCCCTGACCTGCACTGTGGTGCACAAGACGCCGCGTGCGGCTTTAACGCAAGGGCCAGCTGTAAGCACAAGTGGTGGCTCTGGGGCACTGTGAGACTCACAGGCTGACCCAGGCACTATCAGTCCATGGCACCAGTCTTGTGGCAGCCCAGGATCTGGCAGGCAGGGAAGTAGCCTTGGCTGGCACTGATTGGCATGGCCACAGCTGGGAGCTACCCCTGTGCTTTGATGGCACAGAGCAGCCCCAGGGACTCATCCTAGCCGTGAGCGCTCCCCTCGGCTCCACGTCTGGCAATGGAGATCACGCTCACCTCGACCCTCACCTGGTGAAGAGCCCCGAGCTCTTGGATTTATAGATGAAGTGTCTGAGGTCCGGGATCCCCACCTGGGAGATGCTGTAGAAGGGGGTGCGCAGCGCCTCCTGCAGGGCATGGGACACGCCACGCTTCTGCAGGCGTTCCTGGAAGCGGCGCTTGCAGTCAGAGATGGTGAAGAAGTCCTCACGGTCAGTGGAGACCAGGAGCAGGCACAGGTCTGTGTCCTGTTCCAGGTATGAGATGTGGGCATGGAAGAAGCCGCTGGAGTTGAACTTGGGCAGGCAAATGGGAGTCCATGCCTCGCCCTCACGGAAGGAGGAGGAAGAGCTGATGAGGTTGAAGAGTAAATGCAGGTCAATGGGGTGCAGGAAGTGGTCCTTTCTCCTCACCAGAGACACCAACTGGTTCCTGGACAGCAGGATGGAGAACACCAGGCTTTTGGCCTTGGCCTGTTGGAGGCAGGTGCTCACCGTGTCTCTGAGCCCTGCTGCCATCGGCAGGCAGCGCGCCGCGCCCATCAAGAAGCTGGGGTCCCGAGCCATCAGGTCCAGCAAGTTGTCAGTGATGCGCTCAGAGCCCGCCAGCAGCCTGCGCAGGTCATAGTTCTGCTTCTGCTGGAAGATGTGGTTGAGCTGGGTCCAGGTGACCAGGCTGAGGATCTGGTAGTAGATGTAGAGGAGCTCATGGGCGATCTCCTGCTCTGACTGTCGCGTCCTGGCCATGGCCACCAGCACCAGGGGGCTCCGGCGCACAAAGACCACTTTATAGCCATCTGCCCATCACAGGAGGGAGAGAGAGGGACACGTCAGCCCAGGGCAGCATGCCACTTGGAAATACTAAGGAGCTCTTGTGGCTCCGGAGGGTCAGCAAATGAGCCCATGCCTATGCTATAGACACTACAGTGTCAGAGCTACATCGCCATAGCTATGCTGGCACAACCCCACAGCACAGACACTGCCTACATCAACTGATGGGTGTAGGAACACCACCTCCCTGAGGGACCGTGGGTCGATCTTCCATTGGCCTAGCTGGGTCTACACTATGGGTTAGGCTGTCATAGCTATGGGACGCACTGTAGCTATGATGACCTAACCCCTGGTGTAGACACACATAGGCCAATGGAAGACATAGCTACCATCTCTGTGCAGCTAATCAACCTACATTTTCAGTGTCAGTCAGGCCTGAGAAGCAAGGATGGCTGTCCTTGCAGTGAGGTGGACACTGAGGGTAGGCTCCTCCTGCAACCCAGTGCTCCTGGATCTAGCCAAGGAAGGGAAACCCAGCACTTCCCCTGCACTATGTCAGAGCCACGGGCTTTCATATGCCCTTTCCAGGTAGACACCAACACACAGGCCCCTGGTCTCCTCATCTGCCTCCCTCTGTAACCATCTCACAGCGCCCCCAGTTTGCACGCACATTCAAAGCACTCACCAACCACGGATGGCCAGAATCACACATGCAGCTGTGATAACTGCACTTGCAAATCAGGCAGCTGTGTGTGCAACTGGAGGCTGGGCCCAGTGCCTGCCCTGCTCCCAGTACAGCAGTGAGCTCCTGTCCAAGCCAGTGCTCCGGCTGCTCTGCACAGCAGTCATCAGCAGGGCATCACGTCTAAGGTCCAGCTAATACCCCCCGAGGCAGCATGTGCCTTCAAGTGGCCCCTGCCTGTGATAGTACCTGCATGGATAGACCTGATGGCATTCTTCTCTGCCTCCAGGAAGGACACCAAGGCCATCATCACTCCCATGGTGCTGGACAGCGCCTCCTCTGAGCCGTAACGGGAATACACCGGCTTGCCCGCCTCGCTCAGCACGAACACATGCTTTTGATGCATGCGCCAGGCCTCTGTGGTCATATCCTCATCATCTTTCTCTGACCGTGCTGACTCCCTCCGGGCTGTCTGCGGCAAGAGATCCATCTTGTCCTCCTGGCTCAGCCTCATCTCCTCCTCCAAGTCTAATGCCACACCCGTCAGCTGTGTGCTGAGCTCACTGAAGTCCTTGCTGATCTGTTCCATGCTGGCCTGGTCTGCCTGGTCCCCTCGCCCTCCCTCAGGGCTCCTTGGTGCAATGTCTCCATCCTCAGGGCTCGTCAGGTCCTCATAGGACCGGGTGTGAACAAACATCACCCCTTCCTGGGCTGCCCCTGGAAACCAAAACACCGGAGAGTTTTAGCCTCTCCACTCCAGCACCAAGACAAGCTAGGACAGCTGGCTGGATGGTGGGGAGAAATAAGCCAAACCCTGGAAGACCCCACCACAGATGGAGGGGAACCCCACTCGACACCTGCGAGATCAATAACAAAGTCAGGCTTGTGTGTCCCCATCCCCTGGCTAGAGAGAAGCCAATACCCCAAGCCTCTGAACCCCACCCTGTGTCAGATCCTCATCTCTGTAGCAGAGCAGGCCCACTCCTAAAGCAGAGCCAGCACCTCTGATGCCTGGACCCAGGGGCCCCGCTGACTCAGTCTCTCATGGGCATCGGGCTGTGCAGGCATCTGCACAGAGAAATCAACATGGCTGACCATAGAGCCTAGCTGTCCTCTGAGTGCTGCCACAAAATGGTGCTGTCCGACCTATCTGTGCCCTATTAGGGTTGTGCCTGCCAGCTGCACACAAAAAACCCCTGCATCCCTGGTGATGCTGGCAAGCCAGATACCTGCTTTTTCCCAAGCTGCAGGCATTAGCTAAAAACTGACAAAGTCATAGCTGGAGACCAGACCTCTTCACCTGTATTGTAGTTTTGCTCAAAAGAGGTATTACATTCTTATAAGACATTGGGCATTTAGACTCTTAGGGTACGTCTTCACTACCCGCCAAATCGGTGGGTAGTGATCGATCTGTTAGCGATCGATTTCTTGTGTCTGGTGAAGACGCGAGAAATCGATCACCCGCGGCGCCTCGTCAACTCCCGTAACTCCAGCTTGACGCGAGGTGCAAGCCGGAGTTGACGGGGGCGCGCGCCGCCGACTGCCGCCGCCATGAGGATGGCAGGTAAGTCGGCTGAAGATACGCCGACTTCAGCTACGTTATTCACGTAGCTGAAGTTGCATATCTTCAGTCGATTCCCCGCCTTAGTGAAGACCAGCCCTAAGAAACAGTTGTAAATTGCTGCCTGCATTAATCTCTCTTGCAATGTCTGTATCCCAGGCTATAAGAAGAGAGAGAAGTTTTGTTTTATAACTTTGAAAATGTTTGCTCTGAACTTGTGAACCCAGGCACAGGAATTGTCCTCCCACCCTTCCAAAAGGACTAACAAAATCAGATGTGCCATCAAGAAACATTGCAATACAAAGGATTAGTTAACTGTCCTATCCTCACCTTGGAAATGCTACCTGCAAGGAAGCTTGTCCTGCGGACTTAGAAGCTGAATGAAGAAAATAAAACCAAGTCACAAGAAAGTTTTCCATCTTTTTGGCTGTTTGAAATCTGAAGAGCCAGAGACTCTAAGGCCATGTCTATGTGACCACTTTTGTCGGTATAACTTATGTCGCTCAGGGGTCTGAACAAAACACACCCTGAATGACATGTTACACTGACAGCAGTGCCTTTGTGGACAGCTAGTGAGAGAGCTTCTCCGGCTGACACAGCTACTATCACTTGTGCAGGTGGTGTTATTATGTCAATGGTAGAGCTCTCTCCCACCAGCACAGAGTGGCTATACAAACACTCTTACAGGGGCACAGCTGCATCAGGACAGCTGTACCACTGTAAACTCGCTAGTGTAGACCTGACCTAACCTGAAGCCAGAGATCCCCAGGAGCTGCTTCCTGAGTCTGCCCTGAAAGAGACTTTGAATTGACAGATCACAACAACTCGTTCACTCTTAGGATTAGATGGTAACTCATTGGTGTGGATATGTTCACTTGCTTTAATCTGTAAATAACTCTCTTATACCTTTTTCCTAGTTAATAACCCTTTAGCTCATTTATTACAGGACTTGCCACAGGCATTGTCTCTGGAGTAAGATCTAGGGGACCAATTAATCTGGAGTAGGTGACTGGTCTCTTGGAACTGGGAGCAACCCGGAATGTGTGGTGTGATTTTTGATGTAAGTGACCATTTATCATTAAGTCCAGTTTGTCTGAGTGGCAGGATAAACTGGGCACTGTCTGTGACTCCATGATGAGACTGTAATAGTAATCCAGGAGTTCACATCTTTTGCTGGCTTGGTGAAATCTGATTATAGACCACACCACCAGTTTGGGGTCTCTGCCCTGCTTGTGACTGTCTGTCCTGACATCAGCACTCACAGTCCTGAGCCTCTCCAGACAGCATGACCACCACCTCCCCCGCCCTTCCATCCCAGCACAAGCCCAGGGCAGGCACCTTGTTTTATGGCCTCTCCTATCTCTGCTCCAGAGCTGCAGGGGAACTTTAGTCTGGGATGGGGAGGCAGGCACCTTGCCAAGGCCATGTAGAGATGTGGTTTAGAGATGCTGCCCAAGGCATAATATAGGGGACTGAGCACAGGGCAAAGGAACCCTCGGCCTCTGTGCCTGCAGCCTTTGCCTGCTGTGGCAGGGAAGGGTGACTGAGCAAAGTAACCAGCTGTCCAGGGCCCACATGGCATGCTCCTAGCGGGGTCCCCTCCAAGTGGACACAATGGGGGGGTGGGGGGAAGCACATGACAGCCCTTGTGTTGCTGTGACTCACACATTTAAAGGCCTGTGCTGCACCAGGGTGGTAACTTAGTTTTCCCCACAGATCACGCCCAAACTCCATGGCATCATCCCTTACCAGGGAGTGCCCTCTGCAAACCCCTTTATCTAAATCCCCAGGTGGGCAGGAGGGAGGGGCACAGATTGTTCTTCACTCCCCACTTGGCAGCCAGTCCAGCAAACTCCCTGCAGATCAAGCCTGCACTACCCTTTGCCCAAGGCCCCTCTGTCAGGAGGTTTCCTGTGGTGACAGTGGGATGGA
Source organism: Dermatemys mawii (assembly GCA_007922305.1). Classification (NCBI taxonomy): domain Eukaryota; kingdom Metazoa; phylum Chordata; order Testudines; family Dermatemydidae; genus Dermatemys; species Dermatemys mawii. The sequence goes on along the minus strand of ML677379.1, from coordinate 14,413,364 downwards.
TGCATTAGAACAGGGTCTCCAAACTTTTTTGACCGCGCACCCCTAGTATAAAACATTTTTTGAACAGGCACCCACACGGGGGAAGCCTCGCCCTAGCCCAGCCCCCATCCACTCCCTCCCAGTTCCCGCCAGACTGCCCCCCTCAGAACCTCCCTCCTTGTCCTAGGTAATGCTGAATAGTAAGGCCATTTGGTCAAGTGTTCTTTTCACTTTTTCCAAGTTGAGTTGAAGATGGAAAGGAAAAGATTATCCATACATTCCTGAATGCTAGTTACTGAAAGCATGACACCCACATATTTAAGAACACAAGACTATTCAGGAAGCTGCAAGCAGGGACACACTTTCCCAACCAGTGGATTACCACTGGCACTATTCAAATGCCAGCAGTGATTCTGGTGGATCCAGCTTACCCTTTGCTCCTGGAGCTCACAAGACCATAAAGTGGCTGCCTCATCCGCATCAGGGAAAGACTAAACTACTGGATCAGAAAGTGCAGAATGACAGTTGAATGTGTTGTTGGTAGAGTGAAAGGACATTGGTGCTATTTACTCACTAGATTGGTTCTCAGTGAGAAATTTTCCAATGGTTATAGCTACCTCTTGTGACCTAAATAACATTTGTGAGGCAAAGGGGGAAAAGCTGCCAGCAAGATGGAAGGAGGAGATAGAGCAGACTTTGAACAGCCAGACAATAACTCAACATGGAGCTATGCAGTTGAGTGAGACTTTAAAAGAGCACTTTAACAGTTATGGGTAGCAGTGCTCTGTATTGGAATTTTCTGTGGACCTGAAGCTTTGAATGCAGTTGGGAAATGTGTAGCACTTTCTGCATATGTACACACATTATATTTTACCAAAGTTATGAACTATCTGGTGCTTGCCGTACATTTATAAATATGACGGTGTGTTTTCCAGAACCTCTGAGTTTTATTTTAAATTCCCTATGATGAATCCTGCCAGATTACACTGCTCTGCTTTCCCAACTCCCACTAAGAACACTCATACTAATCGAGGGCAAAACCTTCACTGCCAGAGAAATAAAGCACCACCCCTGTGACCACCCTACCTTTTAAAATTATTCATTCAACTCTCCAGTTCTCCTGTTTGCTGCTGCTTTGGAAACAACTGGAAATGCCTGGAAGAGGGGGAGGAGAGGGGAGGGGAGGGGAAGGAATCCAGTTCGTTTTAATTTTTTCTTCCAGGGTTACTATAAGACAGGGGAAGCACCTGGCCCCTCTGAACCATCCCTTCCACCTTCTTCCCCACACAGGCCCCTCCCCTGCAGTGCCTGGGGACCCTCCCCCTCACCTATACTGCCTCTCTACCCCGGGAGCTCCGGTGTCCGGGGCCAGGTCCCAGGCACGGCGCCCAGGGCCGTGTCTCAGGCGCAGTGCCTGGCTCCTGGCGTTCGGGTCTGCAGCGCAGTGCCCATCTCCTGGTGGCCAGGGCTGGGTCTGCAGCTCCCAGCGGGCCAGGTCTGCGGCACCTGGCAGCCGGGGCCAGGTCTGCAGCACCCGGGGCTGAGTCGGTGGTGCCAGGGTCCCAGCTCCCGGCAGCCGGGTCTGTGGTGCGGCGCCCGGTGCCAGGTCTGCGGTGCCCAGCTCCCAGAGGCTGGGTCTGCGGTGCGGCACCCGGGGCTGGGTCTGCAGCACCTGGCGGCCAGGGCCGGGTATACTGCTCCCGGTGGCCGGGGCCAGGTCTGCAGTGTCCATCTCCTGGCGGTGGCCAGGGCTGGGTCTGTGGCACGGTGCTCAGCTCCTGGGGCCCGGGCGCCGCGGCCCCCCGTCAGTGTCTCGCACACCCACTGGGGTGCACGCATCCCAGTTTGCAGACCACTGGTGTAGATGAATTGATTATAAAATCGACCTAACGTGGCTAAATTTAACCTAACCTCATAGTGTAGACCAGTCTCCCATAGTATTGCCAGCAAGTTAAAGTAGTATGAATTGGATGAATGGACTATAAGGTGGATAGAAAGCTGGCTAGATTGTCGGACTCAACGGGTAGTGATCAACAGCTCGATGTCTATTTGGCAGACAGTATCAAATGGAGCGCCCCAGGGGTTGGTCCTGGGGCCAGTTTTATTCAACATCTTCATTAATGATCTAGATGATAGGATGGATTGCTTCCTCAGCAAGTTCACAGATGACACTAAGCTGTGGGGAGAGCTAGATATCCTGGAGGGTAGGGATATAGTCCAGACAGACCTAGACAAATTAGAGGATTGGGCCAAAAGAAATCTGATGAGGTTCAACAAGGACAAGTGCAGAGTCCTGCACCTGAACAGAAGAATCCCATGCACTGCTACAGGCTGGGGACCAACTGGTTAAGCAGCAGTTCTGAAGAAAAGGACCTGGAGACTATAGTGGGCAAGAAACTGGATATGAGTGTGACATTACTGACACGAACTGGGACCATATAGATCATTGTTGCAACCAAAGTCCTGTACTGGCACAAAATCTTGTATCAAGGGGGACAAATAAGGTATCTAAGACGAGGTTATGGTTTTCTGGTTATGATTATGCTATCTGTATGCATGTATCATTTTTGTATTTAAAGTTATAAGTATTGGCTCTATACTCTCTGTACTTCAAACTTGTGCTATGCTTTTGGATGACACCCCAGACAAGTTGGTGTCAGCTCTGCCTTGCCTGCTTGATGGCCCATTAAGGACCATCAGCTATACAACTGACCCATTGAAAGAAGGCAGATAGACCTTGTGGCACAGCAAAGTATACAGGGACATGCGTATGGACAGAACTCTGAGGTTTTTCCATGCCATGTGATGGACAGCTTGTCTTTGGGACAAAGAAAGCAGAGACATATGGCAAGAGACTGTAAAAAGCTACTGCAGCTCCTCCATCTTGTCTTCAATCCTGCTTCATACTTCTGGAGAGACTTTGCTACAAACCGAAGCTCTGCACAAAGGACTAATGACCCATCCCAGCAATGAATGTACTCCAGAGACTTGATTTGAACCTGCAGTTTATTCTACCACTGCTACATGCCTGAACTAAGAATTTTGCCATTACTGTATGTAACTAATTCCATTTAACCAATTCTAGCTCTCATCTATATCTGTCTTCCTTTTATGAATAAACCTTTAGATTCTAAAGGATTACCAACAATGTGATTTGTGAGTAAGATCTGATTTGTTTATTGACCTGGATCTGGCGCTTGGTCCTTTGGGATCGGGAGAACCGTTTTTCTTTTACTGGGCATTGACTTGTGGTTAGCCTGTGGGATAAAACCAAAGTCTTCTCTGTTTTGGCTGATTTGATTTGCCTTAGAGATGGAAAAACCCCAGCCTTGGGCTGTAACTGCCCTGCTTGAAGCAATTTGTCCTGAATTGGCACTCTCAGTTGGGTCCCTATTAGTGCCATGGTCCTGTCCACATTCCCATCACCCTATGTTCATTGTCTTCTTCTGCAATTCCCCTGCTTGCTGATTGTTATGCAGATCAGATGCCCCAGCCAACTGCACAGTTGTTGCTCATTAACAACAGAGGGCTTGTGGGACACTGTCTTGCCTATAAAGCCCTGGGCTGGATGGCTACCCCACTAACCCTAACACAGCAAGCATGGTAGCCTTGACTTCTGATACATGTTTCCCTTCCATCACCCAGCTGTGACGTTATTGACATAAATTGTATCATCACTGTTGCAACTACTGTTATATACTTGCAGCAAATATTGTACAAAGGTTGTCAAGTGAGAGGTCTATGGAAAGGTTGTAGTTTCCCGGTTATGATTATGCTTTCTGTATGTGTGTATCATTTTTGTATCTGATGTTATGAATATTGGCTATGTACTTGTATCTATATGTGATTTGATTCTAAACAGCCTCAGTGAAGCATTTGGTCAGCTTCTTGAGAAAGGACTATTCTCAGTAAGTGTCCAGTCAAGAAGCACTTAAATGACAATGGACTTTGGTCAATCCACACCTGACCTTTCCTGGGAACATTCAAACTAACATGTAAACAATGGTGTCAGCCTGTAAAAAGCTGAATGGATATGTGACATGCTCAGGTGGCTACAAACTCCATCTTGTTGCTGTGATTTTGCACAGGGGAACAAAGGGGTTTCTGCTCACAAGAGAAAGAATATAAAAGGTCCTAGAAACCCCTCCATTTTATCTTCAGTCCTGCTTCTTACCTCTGGAAGAACTTTGCTACAAGCTGAAGCTCTGAACAAAGGACTGAATGACCCATGCAAGCTGTGGATGTACTCCAGAGACTTGATTTGAACCTGCAGTTTGTTTCACCACCTCTGCAAGCCTGAACCATGAACTTTGCCATTTCTGTATGTAATGGATTCCATTTAACCACTTTTAGCTTTCATCTATGTTTCTTTCTCTTTATGAATAAACCTTTAGATTCTAAAGGATTGGCAACAGTGTGATTTGTGGGTAAGATCTGATTTGTATATTCACCTGAGTTTGCGCCTTGGTCCTTTGAGATCAGGAGAACTTTTTTTCCTTTTACTAGGATAGTGGTTTTCATAACCATTGATCCCCATAACAAGTGAGGCTGGTGGTGATACAAGGGAACTGGAGTGTCTAAGGGAATTGCTTTTATGACTTATGGTTAGCCAGGGGGGTAAAACAGAAGTCCTCTCTGTTTGGCTGGTTTGGCGTGCCTTAATAGTAAAGGTTTCAGAGTTGCAGCCATGTTAGTCTGTATCCATAAAAAGAACAGGAGTACTTGTGGCACCTTAGAGACTAATAAAAACTAAAAAACTCATTAAATTTGTTAGTCTCTAAGGTGCCACACGTACTCCTGTTCTTAATAGTACAGGAAGTCCAGATTTGGGCTGTAACTGCCCTGCTCTAAGCAATTGGTCCTGAACTGATATGCTCAGTCATGTCCTGCCAATAGTTGCATCGTTGCACGAGCCAACTCCCGTTATTCCATCCAGGGTATCTCATGAAGGAATTCACTACATGAGACTGGGAGGGGACAGGGTCTGAAGGTCAGGCAGCTATTTTTGTTGTGGGCATAATCTTGGGGCGCCAGTCAGAGTGAGAGATCTTCCCAACTGTGAAGTCAGGCCCCTTCTCCGGATCTGCTCCTGGGTGGAGAAAGCGGCTCAATTATGACGTCTGTACTAATCCCATAGCAGCTTCAGAGCAAGGATGGAGACTCTTCCCCATGCTGGTTCCAGCGTGACTCCCAGCACTAGCTCTGCCACCATGGGACCAGTGCACTGGACACTTTTAATAGTGGGGGGTACTGAAAGCCAGACCCCTGAACCCGTTCCCTCCCCCCACCCAGATCTGGGGGAGGACCTGGAAAGGGGAAAGTGGCCAAGGCTAGTGCCAAAGCTGGAGGCAGCGGAGCCCCAGGTACAGGGCTGGGAGCCCGCATGCAGGGCCACGAGGAGCAGAGCCACAGAAGCAGGGCTGGCAGCCAGGAGTCTACATGCAGGGCTGGCAGCTGGGGTCCTGGGCACAGGGCAGCAGGCACCCCCTGCACCCCAAGTTCCCGTGCCTTTGCATGGGACAGCTTAATCCATAGGAATAACATGATATGATCAGCCCAGAGACAGGCCCTCACTCGCATCATTCCTGCTGGCTGGCCTATGCGCCTCTCCATCGTTCCAGTACCTCAGCTACAGGGGCCTGCTCCTCCCAGTCTCCTTCCCAAGCTAGCCCAGGAAGTTGAAGAGGAAGTTGTTTTCAGCCTCCCCTGTCCCACCCACCCCAGGCCCAGCAAAGCAATCGCACAGCTGGAGTGAGCATGGCCCCTCCTACGAATCATGCAATAATCCCCTGCCTCTACCTGGTTCCGTGCCCTGAGCCAGCCCTGGGGTAGGGCTCTCCGACCGCTCCATGAGTTGCCCATCTGCTGGCACCAAGGACCCGTTGGGGACTTCCCAGCCTCTCTTCTTGTGAACGTCAGCAGCCATTCTTCAGAGGCTGGCAGGGACCTGCACACAAAGGAGACTGTCAGCCTTCCACGTCCCTCTGCTCTCTCACCTGGTCTTGCTGCTCCCTAGCATGGGCAGATGGATGCACCACAACACAGTGGGCTGTCCATAAGAGCAGTGGTGAGGGGGGAAACCTATCCACAAATGTCTGGGTGGGGTGGCAGTAGCAATGGGGAATGGGCCAGAGGGTAAATAGCTCAGGTCTCTTTGATCATGGCCTGGAGCTCACTAGAGGGAGGTAACAGCTGGGCATGTCTCTGGTAGCGCACAGAGCAGGAATGTAAAAGCCATCTCTGTGCCACCTATCCACAGCAGGTGGGACACATCTACAGGAGAACATAAGAAACATAAGAATGGCCATATTGGGCCAGACCAAAGCATCCATCTGTAGCGATACGAAGACTCACCAGCACGGCACCTTCTGCTGGTCATCCAGGGAATTAGCTCTTTTCAGCCTTGGAGCGCCTCTTGCTAGCCAATGTCTCGCCTCCCTCTAGCCCCCGTGTCTCTCCTAGACCTCGATGCCCCTTTTCCTTGGGGTGCTTCCACCTGGCAGTGTCCCCACCCTGTAGGTCTCCCCTCCCAGGGGAACCCCCAACCCTGTATCCCACCTTGCTTCAGTGGCTACTGCCAGTCTTCATTTAGCCCCCACTCACTGGAGCAGACTGCAGTCTGTAATAGCCACTCATCATTGGCAAGGGGTAGGACCTGCTGCCTTTGCCTATCCTCTGTTGCCCCAGTATCCTTTTGGACTTTTAACAGGTCTGCAGCCTGAGGGTTTACCAGGCTGGAGCTCCCCAGCTTCCTTTGCCCTTCCCCAGCACTGCTCTATTTCAGGTATCCTTCTCCCAGACAGCTAGGTCCTTCTCTCTCTATTGCTAGAGAGAGAGGAAGACTTTTCCAGCTTCTAGCCTACAGCCCTCTTACAGGGCCAGCTGTGGCCTGATTGGACGATGGCCCCAGCTGTGGCTGCTTCCCCAGTCAGCCTTGACTGGCTTTCCACAGGTCTTTGCTGATTGGCTACTGGTCTGTGCAGACTCTCTGACCTGTTCTAGCCCTTTTTCTCATGGAGTGGGGCAGCCGCCCCGCTACACCATCCAGCCCAGTATCCGGTCTACTGACAGTGGCCAATGCCAGGTGCCCCAGAGGGAGTGAACCTATCCGATAATGATCAAGTGATCTCCCTCCTGCCATCCATCTCCATCCTCTGACAAACAGAAGCGAGGGACGCCATTTTCTTACCCATCCTCTCTAGTTGCCATTAATGGACTTAACCTCCATGATTAATGGACTTAATCTCCTGGAGGTACCTCTTCTACATCCAGGCTGGGATCACATCCACATTACTCAGTCATGCGAAGGGCCTGGAGTTCTCATTTCCAGTGTGGGAGCCATGCCACAAAAGGGACAGTGGTAAATGGGGGCAGGTCCTGGGGAGGGTGACAAGGGAAAGGCCATGGTCTCTGGGCAGCCCTGACAACCTTTCAATGGGGGCATATGGAACAGAGGCCTTGGGATGATCCTTGAAGTGCCACTGGCTGCTTTGGGTCAGGAGGGCCAGTTGGAGAAGCCAAGTGGGGAAGAGTGGTCAGAGGGAACAAGACTCATCCCTCATCAATGGGGCTGATCGGTCTGAACGAGGGGAAGCAATGGCTCTAGAGATCCCCAGAGCAGTAACATAATGAAAGGGGATGGGAGCTGGGTGGGAAGGGTGAGAAGCTGGCATGGAGAGTTAGTCAAGCATGGCTCATTCGGTCACTTCCTCATGGCTGGCCCCAATCCCAACCAGACTCCTGAGCCAGCTGGATGCCAGTGCCTCACTGGGCCAGCAGGAATTGGGAGTGGATCACAGAGCCCTTCCGGTGTGAGAATCCCCCGCTTCCTCACCCACAGGCCTCAGGGATTGGCTCTCACCAGGAAGAGCTCCCTCCACTGTTAGCTTAAGCAGCATCCATCCCAGCCACTCATTGGACAGAGGGGGCCAAAGAGATGGGTGTTCTGTCTGTGCCTACCCCTGCCCCCCTTGTTCTTAGGCCTGTCACTAGCACCATCGCACCTCTGCTACTGATTATTTTCTTGGTGGCAATCAAAGATGTAATTAAGTGGCTAGAGATGAGGCTCAAACTCTGTTAGGAGCAGGGTGGCCTAGTGGATTGAGTACTGTAGGGGTGCTCAAAAGAGGTAGGCTCTAGTCCTGGTTCTACTACTGAGTGACCTCCTTTGTGCCTCAATTTCCCCATTGGTAAAATAGGGATGATGCTGACCTTCTTTGTAACAGGCTTTGAGACCTAAAGACAAAAGAGCTCAGCCTCCTTGCCCAGACCTTGAGCAGAGCTGAGACTTTGGTCACATTAGCATTCACTGCCTAATTCTCCTAGCTTGGTGGGGGTGCACAAAGCTCCTGGAAAGGCATCACAAGAGCTGCTCTAATCCCAGTAGGATTTTCTTTTTTTCCCCCTCTAGTCCTGTTTAATGGATCCAACTGGTTTTCTCTTTCCATGACCCGAGGACAACTCACTGGTTCTCTTGTTACTTGCTGTCCTGGGTTTGGGCTGAATTCACCTTTGTGCCACATGTGTGCCTAGCCACTACTCAAACTCAGTCCAGTGACACCAGCCCATATGCTGGCTTCTCTGCCCAAAGAGGGATGGCAGCCTACCCTTTGCACTAGCACTGTTTCACCTCTCCCTGCAGTCACGCATGTATTTGAAATGGATAAAGTAGAGAAAAGAGGAGCAGCTTAGCCAGCAGAACAATATTGATACTTTGCTCTTACCTAGTGTTTTTCGTCGACAGGTCTCAAAGTGCTTTACGAAGGAGGTCAGGACCATTATCCTCATTTTCCTAGTGGGGAAACTGAGGCATAGGGACGGACATGACTAGCCCAAGATCAATCAGCAATGCAGTGGCAGAGCCAAATATTGGTCCCAGACCTCCTGGATCCAAGTCCACTGAATCATCCTACTGTAGCCTGTAAAGTGCTCCTGCACCCTGTTTACCACATCTTCCATAGAGAAGTGGGAACACACCACAGGACTCAGGAAGCTTCCTAGCATCAGCTGCCCTCTCAGCCTCCTGATGTACTTAAAAAGGCAGTGTACTTAAGAGGGGTCAGTGTACTTAAAGGAGCAATGTGCATCTCTCACACAGGGTGTGTGTGTATGTCTCTCTCTATCTGCCAGCCATGCTGGCTCCCCTCCCTCCATCTGTGCTGCCTTGTAGAGTGTGAGGCCAAATTAACAATGAAATGTTAACCCTTGAGGACTCAGCCAAGTGCTAGTTCATCATTTAGCAGTAAGGCATTCCCTGGGAAATATCCCACCCTCTGACTTCACCACCTCAACCAAGCCTCACAATCATCATCACTGTGTACCATCGCTAGTTATTAAATTGTTTGTTTAAAAGTTTAAACAAGTATTCTTGTGGCTGGTGAAAGTTTTTCCCCTGGAATGTAACCCCCTCTCCATCTACATTAATTAACATAGTTTTGCTTAAAGTCACATTTTTCAGGAACATAATTACAACGCTAAGTAAGGAATTACGCTAAGCGAGGAGCAGGTAAATGGAGACATGGGCAGCCTGTGTCATAAGAAAGGCCATACTGGGTCAGACCAAAGGTCCATCTAGCCCAGTATCCTGTCTACCGTCAGTGGCCAATGCCAGGTGCCCTGGAGTGAGTGAACCTAAAAGGTAATGATCAAGTGATCTCTCTCCTGCCATCCATCACCCTCCTCTGACAAACAGAGGCTAGGGACACCATTCCTTATCCATCCTAATAGCCATTAATGGACTTAACCTCCATAAATTTATCCAACTCTTTTAAACCCTGTTATAGTCCTAGCCTTCACAGCCTCCTCAGGCAAGGAGTTCTACAGGTTGACTGTGCGCTGTGTAAAGAAGAACTTTCTTTTATTTGTTTTAAGTCTGCTGCCCACCAATTTCATTGGTGTCCCCTGGAGAACATTGGAAACTGCAGCTGTTTCAAAAGCAGGCAGATTTTTGTGGAATTCTCTGATTATTATTCATCCTGCCTCCTTATTCAGTATGACCAACCTCAGGAGAGCCAAACTCATGAGTTGGACCCCCACATATCATGCTGTTGGACCCCCCAAATCATGAGACTTCAAACACATCCTGAGACCATAGTTCCTGGCCTGTCTTTTGCCCCTTTCTAACTCCTGTGGCTCTGCCTGCATGATCCTTTCAGGTCAACAAGGCAACCTCCAGCAAATACATGCCTCCCCTGGCTGCTCAGAGGCAGCTCTCATTTACTCTACCTGTACACCTGAAATAGGGAGCTGCCAACCCCTTCCTATTACTATCTTGACTCCCCCTCCCGGGCCTTGCTGTCCCCCAGGGCATCTCTCCTACCTGGATCTCAAGGCCAGGAGAAGTGCTGAGGTGTAGTGGGAGGCATTGCTGGTAGGTCCAGGGCCCTGGACCAAGCAGCAGCTCTTCCCCAATTGCCTCCTCCACTGCCTCTTGCTATCTTGGACCTCCAGTAGGTACCAAACCCTGTGACTCCAGAGCAGTTCACGAGTGTTGGCTTGGCAACATTGATATTGCCTTCCCTTGGGTGCTGGGAGGGGACTCCCCTTATCTACCTGTTTGGGGAAGCTGCCAGGCTATCCTCTCCATCTTCCCCCACCCCATCACTGTCCTCTGCACCCCCTCAGCCTATCTCCTGCCCCTACATACCCCTAAACCTGCCTCCCTCCCCACCCCCCTGTGCCTGATCCCCATCACCCTTTCATGGGGTCTGTCAAATATAAAAGGAAGGGTAAAAACCTTTATGTACACAGTAACACAATTCCTCCTGGCCAGAGGTACAGAATCCCTTTACCTGTAAAGGGTTAAGAAGTGCAAATAAGCTGGTTGGCACATGACCAAAAGGACCAATAAGAAAAGTATTATAGATATGTTCAAATGTGGGGGTGCGGTGGGGAAGAGGTTTTATTTGTGCTCTCCTTTCTGGAGAGAAAGAGATACCCCCAGCAGGTAAACAATCTACTAAAAAGACACTGAAATTATACATCTAAAATTACAAAAATTGTAAGTAAAGGCAAGGAAATGCATTAGATTATGAATTTTCCCTATGCTAAGAGGGAGTTTTATTCCTGTTTTTTTGTAACTTTGAAGGTAAACCTAGAGGGGAAGCCTATGTGTTTTAATTTTTTTTTTATTTACCCTGCAAAGTTACATTCCTTCCTAATTTTGCAGGTGTGATTCTTTTGGTTTTTTAAAAAAATTCTTTTTAAAAACCTGATTGATTTTCAGTGTCCTAAAAACCCAGGGGTTTGGTCTGTGCTCACTTGTAACCAATTGGCTAGTTTTTTATTCTTAAGCCTCCCAGGAAAGGGGGTGAAGGAACTTGGGGGAATATTTTGGGGAAACAGGGACTTCAAGTGGCCCTTTTTCCTGGACTTTTGTCTAAATCACTTGGTGATGGCAGCAATACCATCCAAGGACAAGGAAGGATTTGTGCCTTGGGGAAGTTTTAACCTAAGATGGTAGAAATAAGTTTTGGGGGGGTCTTTCATGCAGGTCCCCACATCTGTAGCCCTGAGTTCAGAGTGGGGAGGGAACCCCGACACCTGCTAACCAAGCTTGGTGCAGAAGACCCTCCCCCAGCGTCACTGGAGGGTGGTGACCCATGAGGAATTGCCATGCTGCAGGCAGCCTGATTTGTGTTGGGCCACAGCCAGCATGATGTTGGGATATGACTTGGCCAACCCAGGCCAGTCACATAGCTCTGAAACATGTCTGCTTAGGCTGGCAGCATGTTATTGGGCAACCAGATTCCAGATGCAAGAGAGGTAAACAGGGCCAGTGACCAGATGCAAGCATTTAAGTGAGGCTGACGACAGGTGTGTCCATGGATCCCATGCATGGCTGCAGAGATCAGTTAAGAGAATGAGCCAAAGGGCCACTGGGCACAGTAGCATAGTTTATGTTTGCACATGCAGGATTCACAGCACAGCAGTAGTGCATGAACACATTGCGAAGAGTGGGATCTGAGCCCTCTGAAGTCATGGGGCAGGCTCAAGACCTGTGGGGAGAATTGAGCTGCCACCTTTAACACTTTAAAGGATTGGGGCCTGTCTTATAGCACCCCCTTCTGGCTGGACCTACATTTGCACTTGCTGGGCTAGTGCCCTGCCTTAAACCACCTCACTGAGCCCAAGGAAGGTGGTTTATATTTGTAGAGAAGACTTGCAATAAAACAAACAAGATCAATCTTCCCTACCTCTGTCCCTCACATCTCTAAGTTCATCACCCAAAAAGCTCCTGGCTCTTATGTCAGAGCCTTGCGGTAACAAGACTTCCCACAGTCTGGGACTGTGGATTTGTCTTAGGGCTTGGCTACGCTGACATTTTATTGTGCTTTATCTTGCTGCCTCAGGGGGGTGACAAATCTCCTCCCTGAGCACAGCAAGTCTGAGCGCTTTAAAGCGTTAGTGTGGACAGGCACCGAGCGCTTGGAACTAATCCCCTCGTGGAGGTGGATTACCAGGAGGAGAGCTCTCTCTCCCAGTGCTTGCACATGACCACACTCACACTTCAAAGCGCTGACATGGGAGCATTCCTGCAACAGCATTTTAAAGTTTCAAGTGTAGCCATGACCTCTGAGCAGTTCCACCCTCTAGAGTAGTTCCATGCAGTTGCCTCTGGCACAAGGGTGGGCAAACTTTTTGGCCCAAGAGCCACATTGGGGTTTGAAATTGTATGGAGGGCTGGGTACAGAAGGCTGTGCCTCCCCAAAGAGCCTAGCCCCACCCCTTATCTGAGGAAGGAAGTGGAAGGGGATCAGAACCCCAACCCATCCAACCCCCACTGCTCCTTGTCCTGACTACCCCCTCCAGAGACCCCTGCCCCTAACCACCACCACCACCCTGTGACCCCACCCCAATCTAACCCCTGGAGGCTAGGTATCAGACTCATTAATTTTTCAGCTGGTGGGCAAATCAGAAGCTGAAATAGAACCTGAATCAATGAACATCTATCACAGTGGTGCACAAAGTGGATAGATACAATAGGACACAAGGACAGATATAAGTAGTTAACACATATTGCAAAGGACCATCAGCTACGTGTGCTTAACAACCTGCTCCACTTTGTATTTAGCTCTGACACTGAGTACAGCAGACTCTTCATTATCCAGGATGATAGGAAAAAAATTAATCCTGGTTAATAAAAGCCTGGATAATCACCATCCATAGGAAATATGGGGAGGGGGGGGGTTGGTTCACCAGCCACCCTACACCAGGGGGAGAGAGTGTTGGTTCACTGGCTGCCCTGTGCCCTGGTGGGTTTTTGTTTTGTTTTTTTTTTGGTGCTTGGGGCAGCAATAGAGCCGGCCCTGCGAGTTACGCTTTTTTTTTTTTGGGGGGGGGGGGACATCCTGGTTAATCCGCTTTCTGGTTAACCCAATCCTGGATACTCGAGAGTCTACTGTACATGTTCCAGACTTGCAAAAGAGCTCTGTAACTAAAAAGTTTGTCTCTCTCCCCAACAGAAGTTGCTCCAATACAAGATACTACTTCACCCACCTTGCCTGCCTACTATCCTGGTACTAACATGGCTACAACAACACTGCATACGCAGGTCAGACAAACAGATTCTTCTCTTGTCTCCAAAACAGGCACATTTCAGGAACTAGCAAAGGGAACTGAAAGCAAAAGTGGGACCTGAAGCCAGTGAATGAACCTGATCTGGGACTAGCCCTGGTCCTTTTGCTTTACTGTCTTTATTTGAGGCATGTGTGTGAGGCCAGTTGTCACAGTGCAGACTCTGAGGTCTGTAGTTTGCCTCATCTTCTGTCCTTAAATAGAGTCTGAAAAGACTCAAGTTTAGGGCTCTGTGTTGTTTCTCCAAAAGCAGCTTGCACAATGCTTACCACAACTCAAGGAACTACATGTGTCCTGCTGCTTTAAGGGCAGGAAGGTATTAACTATCACAGGGGAAGCTCTGACCTCAGATCTTGGCTGGGGCCCCCAAAGAATTAACGGATTTTCCACAATTCTGAAATACAACCATTTGTACATGACACCTCCATGTATATCCCTCCCTTCAGATCACAGTTCCCTTTGATTATTTGAAGGCATCTTTACAGCTGTCATTCTGTTTAATGAGTTACAGCTCTAATGAGGGTGGCATTGGTTCTGGGGCAATAAACAGCTAAACAAGCAAACTTTTGTCCTCTAATTCCTGTGCTGAAGTACTCCCTCCCTCCTTCACCCACAGTTCTCTGCAGCAAAACCAAATGCAAGAAGTGAAAGGCAGCACTTGCTGGATAAATGTGTATTTGCTACTACCAGTATCAGACTGGCCCTATCAATCAACTCCCATTTGGAAGGGCTTTTGATTCTGAGATGACAAGGCCAGAAGGAACCCTGTGATCATCTGGTCTGACTAAGAGTCACAGAATATTAGGGTTGGAAGAGACCTCAGGAGGTCATCTAGTCCAGGGGTGGGCAAACTATAGCCCACAGGCCACATCTAGCCTGTGAGCCCATCCTGACCCCTCCCACGCCATCCCTCTGCAGCCACACTGCTGCATGGGTGGCATTCTTGGGGGCAGAGCTGCACGCAGCATGTCTGGCTCCAGCTACTGTTGTAAGCTGCATGGTAAAGGGGTCAGGGGCAGGAGTGGATAAGGGGCAGGGAGTCCCAGGGGGCAGTCATGGGACAGGGATCAGGGGCAGCTGGATGAGGCTGGGTGGGGGTTGGATAGGGTGTGGGAGTCCTGTCAGGTAGAAGGGGTGTGGATAGGGGTCAGGGAAGTCAGGGGACAGGGAGGGGTTGGACAGCAGCTGGGGTCCTGGGGCAGTGGGTTTCTGGAGGGGGCAGCCAGGGGACAAGGAGCAGGGGGGCTTAGATAGAGGGTGGAAACCTGGGGGGGGCATTGGGGCAAGGGGTCTCAGGAGGGGGCTGTCAGGGGACAAGGAGCAGCGGGGTTGGAGATTCTGAGGGGAACAGTAAGTGGGAGAGGGTTAGATAGGGGGCAGGGCAAGGCCAGGCTGTTTGGGGAGGCACAGCCTTCCCTACGCAACCCTCCATACAATTTTGAACCCTGACATGGCCCTCGGGCCAAAGTGTTTGCCCACCTCTGATCTAGTCCAATCCCCTGCTCAAAGCAGGGCCAACACCAACTAAATCATCCCAGGCAGGGTTTTGTCAAGCCTGACCTTAAAAACTTCTAAAGGAAGGAGATTCTGCCATCTCCCTAGGTTACCCATTCCAGTGCTTCCTAATATCCAACCTAAACCTTCCCCACTGCAACTTGAGACCATTGCTCCTTGTTTTGTCAATGACGGTCCATCCTCTTTAGAGGCCACCTTCAGGTACTTGAAGGCTGCTATCAAATCCCCCTCCCCCACACTCTTCTCTTCTGCAGACTACATAAGACCAGTTCCCTCAGCCTCTCCTCATTAATCATGTGCTCCACCCCCTAATCATTTTCATAACCCTCCACTGGACTCTCTCCAATTTGTCCACATCCCTTCTGTAGTAGGGGGACCAAAACTGAACAGTATTCCAGGTGTGTCCTCACCAGTGCTAAATAGAGGGGAACAATCACCTCCCTCAATCTGCTGGCAATGCTCCTACTAATACAGCCCAACATGCTGTTGGCCTTCTTGGCAAAAAGGGCACACTGCTGACTCATATCCAGCTTCTCATCCACTGTAATCCCCAGGTCCTTTTCTGCAGAGCTGCCGCTTAGCCAGTCAGTAGCGGTGCATGGGATTCTTCCATCCTAAGTGCAGGACTCTGCACTTGTCCTGATTGAACTCCATCAGATTTCTTTTGAACCAATCCTCCAATTTGTTTAGGTCACTCTGGACCTTATCCCTACCTTCCAACATATCTATCACTCCCCCAGTTTCGTGTGTGAGACAGAGTGGGAATACTGTGTTGGTGCCTCAGTTTCCCCTGTGCATTTCTTAAGCCTTTGGGTGATGGGATAAGGACTGACAGCATGGCAGAACAAAGGACCAGTGGGAAGTAAGTAGCCTATGTTAAGAAAATGATGGTTAGGAAAATGTAACTTAGAATGTTGTAGTATGATTTTAAAATAAC